>CM053623.1:402676738-402700417 GCA_028646595.1 Phalanger gymnotis
TGCACACACACATTTGTATGTCTGTGAGCATTTTGCCTTGGTTCCATTAGTTTCCGCAGACAGCAGACCTGTGTAAGCTTCACATTCCCCTTCTGCTTTGGGTGGCTTTGCTGTTGTTTTGGCTGTTAACAAGTGCTGCATTTGATTTTGTCTTTTCTGGAAAGGTTCTGAGGTGGAACCATGTGCCGTGGTCTATAACCCCCTGGCCTGGACCATCACCACCTTTGTTGCTGTTACCGTCCGTTCTCCAGGAGTCATGGTCTTAGATGAATTTGGACATCCTGTGCCTGCTCAGGTACCATTATTCATGTTCCCTCCTCTGTGCTGTGGTTTGCTGTAAGCTTGCTGCCCCCAGTGCTGAAGAAGACCTCGAGTCCTAGGTCAGAGCTGAGGATGCAACCCCATACTGCCCATACTGAACAAAAGACCCCCTAGCCACCCTGTAAAGTATGTAGTACCAGTAGAATTATTCCCATCTTACAAGTGACAAAGTCAAAGAAATAAACAATTTGCCAAAGGTCACAGTTAGTAGCAGAATTAGACCTAAGTCTGCCGGCTGAGTTAGCTGTTCTTTGTGCTGAGGGCTCTGACCACTCTGTCTGCCGCCTCACCGAGTATTGGATCTGAAAGAGCCCTGAGAATACAAGTGGTCGAACCCTGGCCCTGGTGCCCTGGGTGCTGAGATGGAGTCCTTGCTCTGACTCTTACTAACTGCATGACCCCAGGCCTGCCTTTAAACTAGGAGCCAAGTCTCTTCACCCAAGTCATGGTGTACTTTGTTGGGCTTTGGTGAGGACGTGCTGTGTGCATTCTAGGCCACGTGGAGAAGGAGAGAGCCCTGAACTGGAGTTAAAGCTTCCAACTCCACCTCTGACGTTTATTGGCTTGGCTTCCTTGGGCAGCTCACTCACCTCTGTGCCTCAGTTTCTTCACCTGTAAATGAGGCGCTGGCCTAAGGTCTCTTCCACATTAAATCTGATCCTGTGATCCTAGAAGAAAAACACTCTGTAGAGTGCCGTGGAACTATTTCAGTAGAGCATAGGCAGAGAGACGGTGTGGCGTGGTGGGTAGAGCACTGGAATGGAGTGAGGAAGCCTAGGGTGCAGGCCTGCCTCAGGCACTTAGTAGCTGTGAGACCCTGGACAAGTCAGTAATCCCATTGTTTAGCACAGCGCCTGGCACGTAGTAGGCATTTCATGTTCATTGACTGGCTAACTTAACCTCTTTGTGCCTCAGTTTCCTCATGTGTCAATTAAAAGGATTGGAGCCAATAGCTTTTCAAGTCTCTAAATCTATAATCCTGTGATTCTGTAAGGAAAAACAAAACCTTTAATGTGCCATATAAATGTGAAGGACTATTGTCATAGAACATAGAGTATCCAGAGCAGGCAAAGGACCTTTGTAATCAGCTGGGTCATCCTGCTCGTTTTACAGGTGAAAATGATGTTTAGTGTGGGAAAATGGTTTCCGCGGTCTCAGCACCATCAAAGAAAGATTCAGTCCCAAGGAGAGCCGGCCTTAGGCGACATTGGCGAGTGACCGTGTTTTCCTCCCACCTTCCTTCGTTATTCTTTGAACTTCTTAATCCTTTCCCTAGCTCACTGTCCTGTGTCCTCTTTTCATTTATAACCAGGAAGTTCATAATCAGTTATTGCATTTCAATAGGGAACTTGTGAAGTCAGAACGCCTTCAGGCTTCAGAAAGCAAAGCAATCATGGAGACATGATTGGCATTCGGTTCAGCTCCCCCAAATCAGTCAGACAAACATTCACTGAATCCCTCCTTTGGAGGATTCAGGAGAAAAAGATGTGATCCTTCTCTTCGAAAACCTTAGAAACCATTTGGAAAGTGAAGCGTAAACACAAAAAGGCAGCTAAGAATACCAGGCAGTCTGGTTACCCAGGATTGGGTGGGGTGGGTAGGGTGGATCAGGAGGATAAGCATTTACATAGCGCCTACCTTGTACCCACAATGGGCTAAGGACATTACCATAATTATCTCATTTGATCTTTACCACAACTCTGGTAGGTAGGCGCTATTATCATCCCCATCTTACAAATGAGGAAAGTGAAGGACATAGATATTAAGTGATGTGCCCAGGGTCACACAGCTAGTAAGCATCTGAAGTGAGCTCAGATCCTCCTGACTCCAGGCCCAGCACTCCATCCTCTATGCCACCAGACATCAAACTCTGGCCTAAACTGCAATGTATATTGTCTTTAAGGAATCTAAGAGTGAGTTGAAAGAGGCCTAGGAGTGAAGGTAGGACATCTGGATTCACATAGGGGCTGTGCTGCTGTGTTTGGAACTCTCAGACATAGCTGCACTAGGGGCCTGGCATGGTATAGCAGAGAGTGTGCTAGACTTATAGTCAGGAGGATGTGGGTTGACATCCTGCCTCTAAAGTAGGACTCTGGACAAGTCACTTCACCTCTAAGTACCACAGTATCCTCACTTGTAAAAAGAATAATAACCCCCACCTCATAGGGCTGTTGTGAGGCTCAGAGGACATGAGTATAGATAGTTCTTTGCAAATTGTAAAGGACCACATAAGTTTTAGCTCAAGGCTACAAGCTCTTTTGAGTTTCTGTGTGAATCACTATTCTTCGGGTCTGGTCTTCAACCAGTTCCCAAATCCAGCTACTTATGCCGTCATCTACTCCATATCTCCATCTTGGCCCACAGGGAGCTCATGAGAGACTTTATTAAATGTCTCACCAAAATCCAGATGATCCATGTCTGTTAGTTATCACCCCAGTCTACAAATCTAATGCCCCATTCAAAATAGAAAATGAAATTAGTCTGGTGCAATCTGTTTTTTTTCTTTTTATTTATTTTGTTAAATATTTCCCAATTACATGTAAAAAAATTAACATTCATTTTTGAAAATTTAGAAAATTTTCAAATTCTCTCTATTCTCTCCCCTCTCTCATCCATTGAGAATGCAAGCAATGTGATATCAGTTATAAATGTGAAGTCATACAAACATATTTCCATATTATCCGTGTTGCAAAAAGAAAACACGCAAAAAGCCCTAAGAAAAATAAAGTATGCCTCAATCTGCATTCAGAGTTCATTTGTTCTCTCTCTGGAAGTGTATAGCATTTTTCATCATGAGTCCTTTGGAATTGTCTTAGGTCATTTTATTGATTAGCATAGCTATGCCTTTCACATCTGATTGTCCTTACAGTATTTCTGTTACTATGTACAGTGGCCTCCTGGTTCTTCTCACTTCACTTCACAGTTCGTATAAGTCTTCCCAGTGGTGCAGCCTGTTATTAATGGACCCCTTCTCATTCTCAGAAATCACAGCTGCACTTTCTAAATGTTCACAAAACATTCCTTTAATGATGCATTCTAGAGCTTAGCCAGCAGTCAGTTGAGCTTCCTTTTGTATAGTCTGAAAACACAGTCATCATCATTTTTTGGAAGGTCACAGGTCACATTTGCCCAACTCGGGTAATGCCTTCTCAAGTCAACAGTCATTTATTGTGCCTGCTCTGTGCCAGTAGTCACTGTCCTAAAGGCTGGGGATACAAAGAGAGGCAAAAGACAGTCTGTTCTCACAAGGAGTTCACAGTCTAATGGGAAAGAGAATGTGCAGTGTGTAAAACAAGATAGAGTATAAATTGAGGATAATCATCAAAGAGAAGGTGTGCTAGAGTTGGACAGATGTGGCCTTGATCTTTCAAAAAACGAAGAAGTTAGATGGAGTCTTCCAACCCTAGGCCAGTGAACTTCACTGAGTCTGGGCAGTTATTCTGTATGTATCTTGTCTCTACATAGCTGTTTGTGTGTTATCTGCCACATTAGACCGTGAGCTTCTTTAAAGTGGGAATTTCTTTGCGTTTCTTTGTTCCCCTAGTGCTCAGCCCTGTGCCTAACACGTAGTAGACACTTAATAAATGTTTGTTGGCTTGACTTGTAGTGCCTATGCCATTCGACAATACTTATCAAATCTCACTGAAAGATTCAGCAGTATTGGACAGACTAAGACTAAATTATCTAGCTGATCTAAATCTTCCTTTGCAGATCCAGAACTCAACTGGCTCTCAGTCCACCTATGACTTGTACATTCTGGCCACCATAAAGGGTCTCAGTTACCGGCGTTACTACATCAAGGTAATCGACAAATTTGAAGAGGCTCCCCAGGAGTCAGCCTCAATTGCAAGAGTCTTCCAGTTTGGTAGGAAATCCAAGAAGTCTTCGCACTACTCCGGCAAGAGACTGTTTCCTGTGACAAACGATTGTTATTCTATTCTTATGGACCAAGACACCAATTTAATGCACAGCATCACTGAGAGGTAAGCCACCTGGCTTGTCTGGGCTTGTTGCTCGCATCTCTTGGCCTTAGGATGGTAAGGAGGTGGTTTTCCTCTTAGAGATCGCTGGTCCTCAGGCAAAAAGAAACTTCATTTAGTTTTTATTTCTTGGAGAAATACGTAGTATGTAAGTCACAGGCTTTTTAAATTAAGAAGAAACACAAGCCTTTATTATAATCACAGCTCAACATCTATGGTGCCTTTTAAGTTTTACAAAGTTTATTCACGACAGTTCCATGAGGGAAGTGGTGAAAATGTTAGTATGTATTACAAGTGAGGGGTGGAGGTTCAGGTATCATTGAGGGGTAATGTACCTGTGGTCAGCAGTATCAGAGCCACAACTTAAACCAGGTCTGTTGACAGTAAGTACCATGAATAGTCTTTCTACTATATGGTACCAGCATAAGTACGTTTTTTAAAACGGGCTTGTGATTTCAGTGGTATAGGAAAAACCCAGTGGAGAAACTCCTTCTACCGATGCAGAATGGCACCTCTTTGCATCTTAGTCTTTGAGAGTTGCCAGGGCACAGGGAGACATTAAGTATGTGGAAGACTAGTGTAGTGGATGGAGAACTGGTCTATTAGTCAGGAAAACTGGAGTTCATTTTCTGACTGTGACCCACACTGACTGCGTAACCCCCAGACAAATTGTAAGTACATTAAGTACAAAAATTGGTTAAAAAAAAGACTTTTAGACTATTGAACTCATCAGACTTTTATTAAAAATCTGTTCATTGGACACAAATTTGTTAAGTGCCTGTTATGTGCCCAGCACTGTGCTAAACTGTTGATTCAGAGACAAAAATATAACTGGCTTTGCCCTCAAGAAAGGTTCATTCTGTTGCCTATCAGTGGCATAATTATTGTTTCCATCCCCAAGTTGAAAATCTTGGCATCATTCCTGTTTTTATTCACTGTTGTGAATAAACCTTGTAAAACTTAAAAGGCACCATACAAATGTTGAATTGTGATTATAATAAAGGTTAATGTTTCTTTTTAATTTAAAAAGCCTGTGACTTACATATTATATATTTCTTCAAGAAATAAAAACCAAATGAAGTTTCTTTTTGCCTGAGGACCAGTGGTCTCTAAGAGGAAAACCACCTCCTTACCATCCTAAGGAGAAATGACCTTGTATCCAATTTCTTACCAGGTTCAGACTTTTTTTTTTTTTAGAGACCTTTAACCACTGTAAAATCATCATCACCGCTAGGAGGCCGAAAGAATCTAAAAACTGCCTCAGCCAACAACATTTTGTCTCTGCTAAATAGACTTCTCAGCTAGGCATTGGGGAAGATAAAAATTTAAATACGACACTGTTTTGGTCCTCATGGGACTTAAGGCCTTTTTATCTGGTAAAGAAACATAACACATACAAAGAAGATTCTAGAAGGAAAGTGAAATATCCAAGATCTCACAACTAGTAGGTGCCAAAAGAGATTCAAATCTAGATCTTTGGATCTTTAAAACCCAGCATTTCTAGCTGGAACAATCTGTCCCCAGCCCTGACTGTAGTGCTGTATTTAGGCCTGCCCAATCTAGATAATACCTAGATTTTTGATATTTCTTTTCTTTCCTCTGAAAAAAAAAAACTTAACCTCTGTGGTTTTCATCTATTCCCTGTCCTGAAGGAAGGTATCTGATAAACTCTCCTCCATTAAAGTATAAACACTTGTTCAGAATGAATGCATTAAACCTTTTAAGTGTAATTGTGTTTTACCATTCCTTAACGCAAAGGTAGAATTTCAAGTATCATTGAGAAGAGAGCACGGAGAAATATTTTGGGGCATAGAGGTCTTTAAAAGATATCTGCCGTTATTAGCCAGTTAATTCTTAATTAGAACTATTTAGTAGAAGGATAGAAACATAAAATGTCAGACTTAGGTCCTCAGAGATCCAGTCATTCATTCATCAAACATTTATTTATTTGCTTATTTTTCAACAAATATTTATTAAGCACCTGTTTTGTTTGGAGTACTAAGTAAGATAAGCACTTGAGAAGTATAAGGTTAAATAAAGCCACTTCTGTCCTCTAAAAGCTCTCAGTCTAGCAGAAGAAATTAAACACATATACAATACTGTTTGCTAATTCTAATATAGAATGGACCGAGAGAGATTCTTCTAGACCAGAGGTGTCAAAACATCTGGGCCACAAGATACTCCTGATTGCAGCCTGAACTAGATTAAATGTAATTTGAGAAATATTTAATAAATTAAAATACAATAAAGCATAGATAATGTTAATGTGTGGTTTTCTAAGTCAGTATGCAGGTCACAGGAATCCCTAGGTACAATTTAGTGGCCCCTCTTTTTATTTGAGGAGCAGCTAGGTGGCGTTGTGGATACACTTTACCTCTGCAGTCAGGAAGACCATCTTCCTGAGTTAAAATCCAACCTCAGACACTTAACTAGCTGCGCAACCCTGGGCAAGTCACATAACCCTGTTTGCCTCAGTTTCCTCATCTGGAAAATGAGCCAGAGAAGAAATCCAGTATCTTTTCCAATAAAACCCCCAAAAGGGTCACAGTCAGATATGAGTGATAAATGACCAAACGACAACATATCTATTTGAGTTTGATACCACTTTTGTACACCAGCCCTCTTACTTGGAAGGAAAGAATCCCAAGGCCTCGTCCAGGATTATTCACCTTAGTCCAATAAGCAGCTCAGACCAGAGACCAGGCATCTAATGCCATTCCAGCATTCCTTCTACGATGTTTTACCAAGACATTTTGTATTCAGTCCCCTGAATCACAAGGTGATTGGGAGTACTAGAAAGAATGAGAACTCAAAAACTCCACAAACCTTCATCTCCCACCCTCTTCCATTAGTGGGATCAGTGGTGGGATGAGCTGCCCTGTCAGCAGGACAAGTGAAATGACAACAGTAACAAGAACATGGTGTTTCTATCCTGCTTTAAGGCTTACAGAGTCCCAGGCTCACAACAAAGCCCATGAAGTAAGTTGTGCCAAGAGGAACATCCCTATTTTGCAGATGAGGAAGCAGGCTGAGAAGTGATGGGAATTGTCCTGGAGCTCCTGACTTAGAGAGTTCTGTGCTTTTCCCCTCTACCACACAGAGTCAGACCAACTGGCCTTCAAGGAGGGCTCAGTGTGAAGGGCCTCAACATGGGCTGGTGGGTGTTGGCAAAGTAGGAGGGAGCCAGTGAGGGGAGGGAGAGAAAAGGGGAGGGCAGGGGTTT
This sequence comes from Phalanger gymnotis, assembly GCA_028646595.1. Lineage (NCBI taxonomy): Eukaryota > Metazoa > Chordata > Mammalia > Diprotodontia > Phalangeridae > Phalanger > Phalanger gymnotis. The sequence continues at coordinate 402,684,263 of CM053623.1, forward strand.
GGGGCCAGGCCAGCAATTCAGGTTAGGGGCCTAAAATGCAATAAAGACCAATAATGTCAGATTCATGTGGAAGCATCCCTGAAGGCTGTACATTGACTTTAAAAACTACAAATTAGCATTATCTGTGTTGTACTATATTTTCATTTATTTTGTTAAACATTTCCTAATTAAATTTTAATCTGTGACGCCTCTGCTTTAGACCATAAAATGCAATAAAAGCCACTTTACTGATTAGAGATCTTAAGATCATAAATTCAAAACTAGAAAGAATTTTTAAAAAACAGGATAGTGCTTAAAAAAACCCACTGGTTTGATAATTAAGAGACCTAGGTTGGTATTCTAGAATATAACGCATCTCAGGAGACTAAGTGTAAATAATTTACTTAACTTCGCTGAGTCTCACTCTCCTGACACAATATGGGGCAGTAATACCTATACTCCCCACTTTATAGTTTTGGGGTGTGTACAAGCCCTTTATATCTGGGCAAGGTGGCACATACTCATACTCTCTGCTACTGGGGAGGCGGAAGCTGGTAGATCCTTTAAGCTCAGAAGCTCTGAGCTGCAGTGAGCTAAGCTGAGCAGGTATTCTGAGTCTCACTTTCCTGACACAATATGGGGCAGTAATACCTATACTCCCCACTTTATAGTTTTGGGGTGTGTACAAGCCCTTTATATCTGGGCAGGGTGGCACATACTCATACTCTCTGCTACTGGGGAGGCGGAAGCTGGTAGATCCTTTAAGCTCAGAAGCTCTGAGCTGCAGTGAGCTAAGCTGAGCTAAGTTCAGCATTAATATGATGAGCCTCAGGGAAAAGGGGGTGAGGAGTCACCAGGTTGCCTAAGGAAAGGTGAACTGGCCAGAGTCCGGAAACAGAACAGGTCAAAGCTCTGGTGCTAATCAGAGTGGGACCAGGCCCATGAATAGTTCCTGCACTTCTAGCCAGGGAGACTGTGTCTTTTTGAGGGCCTTTTTTATAAAACTTCAAATACTAGAGCTATTATTATTAGGTTATGAGCACTAGTCTGATTTGACCCTCAAAGATGGAAGAAAAGAGGCACTGAGCAGAGCCCAAGGCATTGAGCTGTTCACCCTGCAGGCAGGAACCAGGCTTTTCTGCAAACAACATCCTCAGTTCAGTTCACTAATGGCTCTTGGCTACCCAGTGTATGCTGGGGAGGTTTGGAGGGACAGTTTTCTAAGAAATCTTGTAGCATCTGCTTGTACGCATGCTATCGAAACAATCCAATTCATCAGTTCACCCCAACATGTGGTTAGATACCACCAGGCTAACCATCAGTTCACACAGACACACACGTGTGGTTCTGCTGAGGTCAGAAAACCATCCATTTCTGAGTTGCACATTTCACACCTCCTGAACAGCCTGTGAGAGCTCCTGGGGTAGGACATGAACAGAAAGATGCTTGGGGCTGACTATAGACTGTAATTAAGTTCCTACTGTGGCTAAGCTACAAGATGGTGTCTTGTATCCTTGCATTGTGGTGTAGTGTCTCCCCAGTAGCCATTCAGTAAATGTGTATTGGAGAAAGAATGCCAGATTGGGAGTCAGGAGAATCAGGTCCTTGTCCCAATAGGTGGGTAACTTGGTACAAGTCACAGCCTGTTTTCTCAACAGTAAAATGAGCCTTTTGGATGAAATCCTCTGTAAGCACTGAAACTCTTTAAGTTCTATGTTCTGTGAGAGGCATCATGGTGCAAAGAATAGTGTCAGACTTGGAATCAAGAAGACCTAGTTTAGAATCCTGGCTCTAGCTCACTAGCCGTACAGCTGTGGGAGAATCTCTTACTCTGGGAGACTCAGTCTCTTCCTTTATAAAATAGAAACCTCTGCCCCTGGTACCTCACTGGATTGTTGTGGAGTTCAAATGAGCCTTCAAAGCTCTAAACTTTTGAGCGCTGTACCAGCTACTAATGTTCTAGGATTTCTTCTCCAGCTCTCACATTCCCGGGTCTTTTCTGATGCCCTGGCATCTTACAGCTGTGAATTCACGATTAAAACTTGACTGCCTGTGTGCCTAAAGACTGACCACATCCCATCCCCAGCCCTGTGAGGTTGGTAGGGCAGGTGTTATCCTTGTTTTACAGATGAGGAAGCAGACTCCCGTTTGTTGGACTTGCTTAAGGTCTCATAGCATGAGAGGCAGAGCGACCCCTCCAGACCTTTGGACTAGAATTCCAGGACTCCCTGCACAATGTTGTGCTGCCTGCCTTTGTTTACTGAGTAACTTATTTGTTGAGTGACTTTCTTGCTCTTCTTCACACGTGATTTTCCTTGCATTTTCAGGGCTCCCACACACACACCTGAAATGCTTCTGAGAATCCTTGCCTTGGCGCCAGTTCTTATAGTATTCTCATGCATGATTCCCTGCATACCTCCCCAGCCCCCATGCCTCTCCCTGCAAAAATTACTTTCCATTATTTTGTTTATGGTTTGCATAGACTTTATACTTGCATATTTTGTTCCCCCCAATAGAATGTAAGCTCCTTAAGGGCAGGGATCATTTCATTTTCATCTTTGTATCCCCAGCACCTAGCAACACCCCGGCACAAAGTCATCACCTAATAAACCCTTGCTCTGGCTCTAAGTCTGGTGGTGTTTGCACAGCAGATGACTTCATATCTTGCTCCATATCTTTCTGTGAAAATGAATGAGCAAGGAATGTTTAGTCTCTTGTATCTTCACAGGGAGAGTAATCAGACGGTACAAGTCACCCAGCAGTTCCTGGAGTATAAAGTGAATGCCGATTTGGAGCATGGACCGATTTCAGACAACTATTTGTTTACCCCAGATGGATCGGCAGTTCAAGCATCAGATGTGGTGGAGTTGGAAATTGTGGCTGGGAAACTAGTGACGGAGATCCGGCAGTATTTTTACAGGTAAAGTATTAGGCTGTAGATTGGACCGTTATCGCTTTCTGCTTGTGAGCAGTCTTTTCAGTCTAAAAGGCTGCTTAAGCTGAAGAGACAACTTAGCCTTTTTGTCTGAGTATTCAAACAGTCTTTTCTCTTTAATGAGTTAATATTTGTGAAATTGAAATGACCAGTTTGTCTAAATAAGGATTTTCCCAGAGTCCACAAGACCCTGTAGATCAAGTATAGTACCTCAAATCAGAACCCCTCTTCCCCCCCCCCCCACCCCCAGGTCCAAATCCTATGTCAGGAGCTGATTATCCAAGTGACCATGGACGTATCAACCTCACAGGGCCCTGGTTTCTTCATCTGTAAACTGCAAGTTTTGAAAATCTTGAAGTACTCTAGGAATGTAAGTTCCTATTTGCTTGAGTTTTTCATGCTCCTAATGGAAGCAGCTCAGGTTTATGTAGCTCCTTGCAGTTCCAAAGGACTTACTATAGATTAACTCATTTGTTGTTTGTCAAAACTCAGTGAGGTGGGCAGGGAGAATAAATATAAAAGTTACAACAGTGACTCAGTGTTTGATCTGGGCCAAGTCATTTCCCCTGCTAGGCTTCAGTTTTCTCCTCTGTAAAATGAGTAGGTTAAACTAGATCATATCTAAGATTCCTTCCAGCTTTAAAATCCTATAATATACCTTGATTTTACAGTGAAGGAAACTGAGACTCAAATTAACTAAGTCAGACACCAATAAATAATGGAGAAGGAGCTCAAACCTCAAGTCTCTTAATTCTAAGTCCTCTCAATTCAGTAAACGTTTATTAAGTACCTGCCCTATATAAGAAATTGTGCTGGACACCAGAGTTATAAATGAGCGATAGTCTCTGCATTCAAGGACTTTCTGTGTTGCTCTTTCCCCTCCGGGAAATTATTCTTTCCTTAATGACTTAGGAATTTATTCTTTCTTTAACTTAGCATTATAGCATTATATAGCATTATGACTTAGCATTATAATTAGAGCTTGAGTTATTACACTGAGCTTTAAGACTGTAATGGCCCTAAGGTCTGTTGATTTGTCTAGGGCTTTCCATTCTTTCAGCAAACATTTGCCTACTGTATACAGAGGACAGTTGCAGACTCTAGAGTCAGATAAAAAGTTTAAACATATTCTAGAGCAGGGCTGTCCCACCTTAGTTTTTTATTGAAGCAATAAACAATATATTTTGATTTGCCATTTTAGTGAGAACTCTGTTGTGACTGTAGCTCGGCTTCATTCCCTAAAGCATTTCTGTAAATTTCTGTGCTTGTAAGTGGGCCGAATGCAGCCGTGTTCTAGATGTGTAACTATACCATCAGATAAAATTTTCTTTGTGTGTTGAATATGTAAGCTAAGCTACAGAAGGGAAATAGTAAGACTGTGGAAATGATTGAGGGGTAGACAGTGTGGAGGAAACCTTCTTCCAGTAACTTTGCGGAATCTGGTGTGCCTTCATTTTCTTGGGTTTGCTGCTTTTGTAGAGGAAGAATTCGCAGAATGCCAGACCCAGAAGGGGGTTTATAGAGCACACCAAAAGATGTTAGAACTGGAAGACATCTTTAAAAATCCCCTAGGCCAGAGCTTCTTAAACTTTTTTTTCACTCGTAACCCTTCAGGACTTCTTAAACTGTGGGTCTAATTTATTTTATTCCTACATTTTCCCACAAAAAGAACCAAAAACTTACTTCCACAGAAGGATCCTGGTGGTTCCCCACAATCCCCAACCTCACTTTTTCACTTATTTCTCATTTATTCATCCCACAGTACCTACTCCTTTTTTTTTTTAATAGAAATTCCACAGTAAAGGATTATACCTATGCTGCCTGTTCTCGGATCTACAATATCCCAGAGGGTTATGAAGGGAAATTGCTCTGTCACAGGATAGAACAAGAGTACAGGGTGGGACCCTTGGAGCTGAACCGCGAGGCAGTCCTGAGGACAAGCACGGATCTAAACAGTCACCAAGTCCTTTATACAGACGATAATGGCTATCAGATGCAGAGAAGGACTTACAAAGCATATGTGAATAACACCGTGGCTCGGGTAAGTGTCATCGAAGTTCCTGAAAGTCAGAGACCTCAGGAATCCTCAGGACCCACGCTGTACAGAGGCACCTCATCAGCTGGCACTAGTGAGGAATGAGTTGGTTCACATGTGTGAGGTTGCATAACTAAACTCACAGCTCTGAGCACTAGACCTTCCTTGTCTTGGTGTGAACTTTTAATTTTTTACTTTTTAATTTTTTAATATCTTACTGTCACTTTCCAGAGACTTTCATCTCTTTTCCTCCTTCCCCTTCCCACCTCCCTGCGCCAAAGAAGTATTGTGGAGCAAAACACTCAACGCCATGATCTTCTTTGGAGATGTGGGCCTCTTTCCATCCTGGGATTCCTCCACTGTCATGCTCCACTCTCAGCCAATTAACAGTCAGTCAGCAAGTATTGATGAGGCCCAAGCACCGTGCTAAACCCAGGAAATAAAAAGAAAGTCAAAAGACAGAACCTGCCCTCAAGGAGTTCACAGTCTAATGGAAGAGACAACACACAAAACAGCTATGTACAAACAAGATATAGGCAGGATACACTGCAGATAATCTTAGAGGGAAGGCATTAGCATTAAGGGGGAGGGGTGGTTAAGACTTCTTGCAGAAGGTGGGATTTTAGCTGAAACTTTGTTTCTGCCAGTCCTCTGAAATCACCTTAGGTCACTGCATTGACCACAATTAATATGCTCATTTTGCACAGAAAGTTTTCCAAAATGTATTGTCCATATATGTACCTGCCTTTTTTTTAAAAAAGTGAAATTTTATTAATGTATTTTAATTTTATACCACAAACATTTCTAGTTCCCAGCCTCACAATTAAATTCTCCCTTGTAACAAACAGGGAAAGCCAGTAAAACCAAGGGACCCAATGGACACAGTGACCCTATCTGATAATGTGTACTCTGCTCAGCATCAACCATCTCTTTACAGAGAATTCATGACTTTGTCATTACCAATTCTCTAAGACCAAGAGTGAGCGTTCTATGAGTTCAGCTACCTTTTAGTGTTATTTTTGGTATATTATTGTAGTCTTTCTCTGTGTTGCTTTCCTTATTGCACATACTTCTATATCAGTTAATACAGATTTTCCCATGCTTTTCCGAGTTCCTTATAATCATTGTTTTTCATAACTGAATTGTATTCCATTATATTTACATGTCACAATTCTTTCAGCAATTCCCCAATTTTTTTCTACCACAAAAAATGCTTCTGTGATTATATACATATATCAAAATAGTCATTACATATAAACATCTATATATGTGCTTACGCACTGTATTTATCTCTCCGTACACACACACACACACACACACACACACACACACTCTTCCTTGAGGTATATGCCTAGTATTTATTTGGATCCTTAAGTCAGAGGATATGAACACTTTTGTGACTTTTCTCACATAATACCAAATTATTTTCCAGGAAAAAAATGGATCATTTTACATCTTTGCCATCAGCTTGCCTTCTTAAGATCATCTGAACGGAATTTATTCTTTCCTTAATGACTTAGCATTATAATTAGAGCTTGAGTTATTACACTGACCTTTAAGACCGTAATGGCCCTAAGGTCTGTTGATTTGTTTAGGGCTTTCCATTCTTTCAGCAAACATTTGCCTATTGTATACAGAGGACAGTTGCAGACTCTAGAGTCAGATAAAAAGTTTAAATCTAGAGTCACGGTCTACATGGAGCTCTGCAGCCTAACAGGTGGATATGACACATATCAAGAGAAACCATGCTCCTCAAGAATACATTAGTGCAGAAGGAAGATGCAAAACATACTTATATATGAGGTCTGAGGGGGAACGGTATTGGTGACCTATGGCATCAGGAACCGTTTCATGGAGGAGGTAGCATTAGAATTGGGCTTTGAAGGCAGTAGGCAAAGAAAGACATTCCAAGGATAGGGAGTCGTGTGAGCTAAGGTTTGTGCTCGGCAGGCACAGACTGTAGAGTCTGTGGAGAGGGAGTAATAAGATAAGGCTTGAAAGGTAGCCTGGTGCCATATTATGGAGGGCCTTGGAAATCAAGCTAAAGAGTTATTTCTCTTGGAGGTAATAGGGAGCCACTGAAGATTTTTTGAACAGAAGAATGATATGACCAAATTTATGCATAAGGACTGTATACCCTGCTGCTAAATGATCCAGGGTGTCAGGCTTGTCAGATTCTTACCGTTTTTCTCTTTCTTCTATCACTGTCAACTCTTACTGAACACTGCTGTCTGTGTTCCTGCATCTTTTAGAGTTCTCTGGCCCTCTTTCTAATCTGCTGATTATAACCACACACGCAGACTTGTTAAAATTTTATGTAAGAGTAAATAGACTCCAAATGAAGGTCTAAAGACAGCTTCCATATATTAAAATATATGAGTTTCATAAAAACTCATTAAGAAGCCTTGGGTCTTAACAGTTTCCCTCTGGGTTTGTGCCACCTTGGGGTAATTGAAGTTGTCAGACATCTATCAGATTTCCATATAGGTTTGGGGTATTGCCATATTCTTCCCAAAGTTACTCACTTCTTTTCTTGGTCTTTTATGTCTACAGAATTACTATCCCATGGTGCAGACTGCTTTCATTGAAGATAACAAAACTAGGCTTGTCCTGCTGTCTGAAAGATCACATGGTGTCTCTAGTCAAGGAAATGGGCAGATAGAGGTAAAAGGAGGAAAGGCCTTTTTCCTTGGGTGCTCATTAATAGGGAGAGTGGAAGAAGTGACCACCGGGATGACTTCTTTTTTAATAGGTGATGCTACATAGGAGACTATGGAACAACTTTGAGTGGGACCTCAATTATAACCTCACTTTGAACGATACATCAGTGGTTCGGCCAACTTTCTGGCTCCTCCTGGGACCCAAACCCGTCACTGCTGCTCTGTATCAGATGAGTAGAATGGCTTTGGAACACAGACCACTTGTCATATTTGGAAAATTACCTAGTAAGTAGGTGTCCATTTTCAAAACACCTAGTAGCCTATATTTGGAAAATAGATCATACAGTCACTGCCAAGTATTTCCTAATGTGATATAGGAGAAAGAGTGCAAGATTTAAAGACAACATATGAGTTCAAATCCTGTCCCTGCTGTTCACCCACTGTATGACTGAGCAAATGTGTTACTATCTCTGGGCCTCAAATTCCATCTTTTTAAAATGTGAGAACTGAGCTAAATTATTTCAAAGTTCCTTTGTAGTAATAAGTCCTGTGTTCAGCCAGATGCCCAAACTGGATCTTCCTGTTAGCTCATTAGGTCAATAAAGAAATAAGTAAAAATGGCTCACCTTTAAAGAGGTTCTTAAAGTTGTTCTTCAGAACAACCTGGACAAGCAAGTATTCCAAGCATTATGATGGTCACTTTACAGAAGATGAAACTGAGGCTCCAGTACTTCATCAAGGTCAGATATCAAGTGTTTGAGCTATCAGATTCAAAGCACTGGTGCCAACACAGCAGCTACTTCACCAGACCGCATAGTGGGTCTTTTCTCAGAGGCTGAAGGACAAGGAGAATATTTTGCCAGAAATTCAAGTGGGACTCTCCACTAAAGCTCCCTCCAACTAGTAACCATGAATTTTTCACATTTATTTTTTAAAAATAGGCATCTAGGTGGCACAGGAGATAGAGCCCTGGACCTGGACTCAGGAAGACCTGAATTCAAATCCAGCCTCAGATAGTTACGAGTTATGTGACCAAGTCACTTAACCTCTGCTTGCCTGTTTCCTTGTCCATGAAATGGGGATGGTAGTAGTACCTTCCTCATAGGGCTGCTATGACAATCACATGAGAGAATAATTGTAAAGGACTTAGCTCAGTGCCTGGCACATAGTACCCACTATATAAACGTTAGCCACTGTCATCATCGTCATCATCGATAACATACGTAAAGTGCTTTGCAGCCTCAAAGCACTGTAGAAATGCTAGCTATTCTTATAATTACTGTTAAAATATGAATCTTTACTGTTTCCTAGGTGTAGTTCTCCCAAGAAACAAATGCCATGTTTAAATTTGTTATTACAAAGCAATTTTTAAAGAAATAAGAAGCTAGTTACAATTTGGTACCTTTACCAGTAATCCGTGAAATATCAGTTATTTTGACCCTACTCTCCTACATAGACTTGAATTATAACTTGCTGTCATACCTAAGTTTATGTAGAAAAGAATTAGTGTGAAACTCTTTGTCGATCTTTTCAATTCTTCATCTCTTGCTTGTCTTCCTAATTTCATCCTTAAGTGCACTCAGGGTGATTTTGCTGAGTTGGATATTTGACTAAGCTTTCCGAGAACTGGATTTTTCCTGAACTGCTTCTCACTGCTTTTATCAGTCAGGCTATTGCTTCTCCATAGTACCTTTTAACCAGTATTATACTGGAGAGTACTGTTGCCCTTGGCTGTCACGTCTCTTTACTCAGCAAGGATGTTCAGGTTTACTGGTTAGGTCGTTTTCCAATATCTTTTGATTTCTTTTCATGGCAGTTAATTTACATCAGTTTAGCTTTATTAGGAAATGCCAATAATTTGTGATGATATCTGTTCTTTAATCCATTTTTAGTTTTGGGTGGGTTGGTTTTTTGTGGTTTTTTTGACATTAGCTTAAATTGGACAGATAGGGGTTTCCTCAGCTACATAGCATATCTTCTCATTTTTATTCTTTCTCCTAGTTTGATATTGGTTTGGATCTTTGCCCTAAAGAATCTGCCGTAGGATTATGCATAGACAGTCAATACAGAAATTACTGGTTTGGAAAGTTTAGAGCAGGCCCTAGACACGGTGGGCAGTAAGAACCCACATCAGAGGTAGGGAAGGGGGGCGAGAATAGCACTGAAAAAGCTATGTCAGAAGGCAACAAATTGTTGGTTCGCAGTTTCACTAAGTGCCGACACTATTACTGGGTCTTGGCTTTCCTTCCGTGTTCTTCACAAATCATGGAAATACTTTGTTTTTGGTTCATCTTGCAGTTAATGACCAGATGCCACCAGGATACGTCCAGAAAGATGCTCCATCCCTCCCCTCCAATCTTCACCTCCAGATTCTCAGCATCCCTGGGTGGCAGTACAGCTCTAACCACACAGAGCATCTTCAGCGTCTACAGAAAGGTGAGGCAGACTTTCCCGGGAAGATGGCGGGGACAACAGCTCTTACTAGGCTACCGTCCTACCTCAGGTCCCCAAGACATTATTCATGCCTGTGATGACCGAATGACCAACTTGGTCACCTTGGTTCCCAGTCCAGATCTCTGTAACACTTCAAAACCTAGCCTAAGAACTCCGTCTTCCAAAAAAAAACCTCCCATTACTACGACTCAAGCTTATAGTGACCTCCATGTTCTCTGAAATCCTTGAGAAATCTTTGTATGTATACTCATTCTGAAGTCTTCACAGACTTCCTTCTGTGGGGTAATAATAGCTGATATTTATAAGGAGAAGTGTGACTTGCTTGTTCTTACAAATGACAAATAATGTTTAAACTGTTATAAAGAATAAATAACATACCTCACGGGGTTGTTATGAGGATCGAATGGGAGGGTCTAAGTTGCATGCTTTGCATACCTTAAAGTGCTATATAAATGTTCACTGCTCTTAAAATTGAGATTATTTTCCCCCCCAGAAAACAGAAGAAGATAAGTTTGTAATGTCAGTGCCTAAGAACTTAAGTGCTGTATGCCCAGCCCACTGCTGGTTCATGAGACATAAAAGATATGGGATTGTATTCATTCTAATGATAGCTCATATTTCTGGAGTGCTATAAGGTTTTCAGAGATCTGCCTTGGCAGTAAAGGTTTTCTTTTTGTTTTGTTTGGGTTTGTTTTTGTTTACTCGCTATTACTCATGAACAAGTAATTTAAACTGAAAAATTCTTCATTCCTTTATAGCGAGTTAGAAAGAAATACCCCCATGTACCATATTCAATACACTAAAAGGCAATGGTAAGCTGGAAGTGGAGAAAGATATATTCTTTTTTTCTAATATTTTATTTTTCTCTAGTTACATGTAAGAAGAATTTTTAACATTCATTTTTAAAACTGAGTTCCAAATTCTCTCCCTTCCTCCCTCCCCTTCCCCTACTGCCATTGAGAAGGCAAGCAATTCCATATAGGCTATACATGTCTAGTCATGCAAAACATATCCATCATAGTCGTGTTGTGAAAGAAAATGTAGACAAACAACAACAAAAGAAGCCTCAAGAAAAATAAAGGAAAAAAAAAAGTGTGCTTCCATCTGTATTCAGACACCATCAGTTCTTTCTCTGGGGATAGATAGCATTTTTCATCATAAGTCCTTCAGAGTTGTTCAGGATCGTTGTATTGCTGAGAAAAGCTAAGTCATTCACAGTTATCTTACAATATCGCTGTTACTTTGCACATATATCTTACAAAAAGATGTCTTACAATATTGTTGTTACTTTGCACACATATATTACAATATCTTACAAAAGATACCTTACAATATCGCTGCTACTTTGCACACATGCCTTACAATATCTTACAAAAAGATTTCTTACAATATTGCTGTTACTTTGCACACATATCTTGCAATATCTTACAAAAGATACCTTACAATATCTTGCTGTTACTTTGTACCCAGTACATTTCACTTTGTATCAGCCCATGCAGGTCTTCCCAGGTTTTTATGGGAGCTCCCTGCACATCATTTCTTATAGTACTCTTAGAGCATTCCATCACAATCGTATGCCACCACTTGTTCAGCCATTCCCCAGTTGATAGACATCCCCTCAATTTCTAATTTTTTTTTTTTTGGTGGTGGTCGGGAAGGCAGGGCAATTGGGGCTAAGTGACTTGCCCAAGGTCACACAGCTAGTAAGTGTGTCAAGTGTCTGAGGCCGAATTTGAACTCAGGTCCTCCTGACTCCAGGGCTGGTGTTCTACTCACTGCGCCAGGTGGCGCCCCACAATTTCTTATTCTTTGCACCAGAAACAAGCTGCCAGATAGTATAGCTTTTCTTAGGACCATTTAAAAGACAAGGAAAGTGAGGCCCAGAGAGAGAAGTGACATGCCCAGGGTCACCCATGGAACAGGTCGTAGCTGATATCTGACGTCTGCTGCCCGGGCTAGGCTGCTTTTCATCCTCCTGCAGTAGTTCCTATTCTCAGGATATTCACTGAAGCACTAAATTATGTGTCAGACCATTAAGTACCTCGAGAGCTGAGGGAAGGGAGGGCTTGCGGAGGGCCACTGTGTTCAGTGAGGGTCCTGGAAGAGGTAGCACATGAGCTGTGCCCTGAAAAAGGGATGAGGTCACTGTAGATTGCCTCTCATGCTGGCCAACTCTTTGTTCAAAGTTGCCCTCGGATTCTTCCTCTGAGCAAGAAGCAAGATGGAACAGCACAAAGAATACTTTCTAGATTTAAATCCAAAGACCTGGGTTCAGATTCTAGCTTTGCTACTTTACTACTCGACAAGTCACTTGGCCTCTGGACCTCAGCCGCTTCTGATTAAGTGAACTCTGTGGTCCCTTACAACTCTCAATGTGATGGGATGTCTGAATGGAAGCTCTCTGAGGGCAAGGATCGTGTTTTCGCCTTTCTTTGTACCCCTCCCATTTAGCCCAGTACCGAGCACATAGGAGATGCTTAATAAACCCCTCTTTGATTGAATATCCGATGCTCTATTTGATCATCTGCTCCCTGCTTTGTTCTGTTTCTCAAGGTCACAGGAAGGAGAGCGGTCCTGACCTCAGCCGGGTCTTACTCCGGATCTGCCATTTATACGAGGTGGGAGAAGACCCAGATCTTTCCCAGCCAGTGACTGTGAACCTGAAGGTAACACCTGCCTCCTTCTTTTACCTTGTTGCTATCCCACCATGAGCAGGGGATGAGAAGGGCTGCCCGAAGCAAACCTCACACACAACAGACCCAGCCTCACAAAACCTGGTCAAATAGAAGAAGCCTGGCTTAGTGGGTAGAGGAGCAGCCTTGAAGCCAGGAAGACCGGGGTTCAAGTCCTGACTCTGAAACTGCTCGTTTAATTGGTCAGCATCACATAATTCCCCATCTTCCAAAGCTCCACTGATAATCATGGAGGGAAAGTCTTGCTACACCAAGGAGTTCTCCAACTAAGAAATCACAAGACTGGACCAGAAAGCTCCGGAGATTTGGAGTCAAACCCGGAGTTCACCCCAGTGCATGGCTGTGTTAGGCCTCTTGTGTCCCCTCACCTGTTTCCTCTTTCTAGCCAGGTAATCTGTAGCATACTTCAATGACAAATCACTTTCTCCTCCATCAACTTTCACTCAAATACTTGTTCTCATTCTTCTCCTCTCTAGTTCCTAGGTTGCCTCCCATGAATGTACCTTCCTAAGATACAAAGCCACCCAGCTCCTTTTTGACTTTACCTGTGTCTTTTGAATAAGGTATATCCCTCCAGAGATGTGGCCTTTTCATGGGTTTCATGCCCCAAGTCTCAGCAATACAATCATTATGCCCAAACCTTTCCAGCCTGGTACAAAAAAATCACAGTTACCAAAGCGCCTTCTTGAAGTTTATAAAGCATTTTTTTTCTAGCACGTTATTATCATCATAATTTTATAAAAGAGCAAAATTCCAAGAACGTGATTTTCCCAGGTCGAAGCACAAATGGAAACGCCTAGAAAACCCTATGACAAGTTAGATATTCAGTAAGCAGTTGTTAAGCACTTAGAGGGTGCTGGGTATTGTGTTCAACATGGGGAAGCACAGACAAGAAAAAAGAAAGATAGGCCCTGCCCTCAAGGAGTTTACACTCGAACATTTAAGTGCTAAATGCTGTCATTTCCCATTGTCTTCCCATCCTCTCCCCCAAAAGCTCTCTCTCATAATGAAGAACCACAGTCAAGCAGAACAAACTTAACCATGTCTGAGTCCCCATGCCTTGTGCCTTGCCACAGCCGCGGCCTCTCTGCTATCTTCATTCTCTGTTCCTTCAGTCCTTTGGGATCCAGACTGATCATTGCATAGGTCTGAGATCTGGCGGTTTCAGCCTCGTTTCCTTTCCATCATGCTGAGGTCCTTGTGTATGGTGTTCTCTGGGTGCTACTTTCTTGACTGAATTACTTCATACAGGTTCCTCACTTTTCCTCCACTTTTTTCCCTTCCCCTATGTTTATGAGGCCCCAACAGGAAGCACATGGTCCTCTTCAAGGGCCCTCCACCGTGGTAACACATATCCTGGTGGCAGAATCTTCTTGGTTGAATGACATACCACTTCCTTTCCTTGGATCATGAGAGCTGGGCCTGACAGTACTTAGGCTTCTTCTCTCTGGATGCTTTCTTTCCACATCTCTGAGATTAGACCACCCACTTCCTTCCCTGCTAATAGAGGTTTTCTTTAGGTCTCCTCCTGTTAGCTTTAGACCTTAGCTGTATTCCATCCCAGCAGACAGCCAGGAGAGAAAGCACCAATGCTTTATAACCCGGGTACATTGGGCACACCCATTTTTGTCTATAAAAATCTCATTTCAAGGCAGGATGGAAACAGCTGATAGATACAGTAGGTCCTAGAGCAGGAAGGAACCTTGAAAATCGTCTTCATCCAGCTCATTTTGCACATGTGGAAAACTGAGACCTAGAGAGAGAACATGACTTGTCCAAAGTCATAGTCTCATCATTCGAGAGGCAGCATGGCCTAGGTCCAAGCCAGGGAGACCAGGGTTCAGATCCCATCTCTGACACTTCCTGGCTGCGTCTCTGTAAGATTCTAAGGTACATCAGATGTACTGACCTGCATTGGTAGAGAAGGTTTTCTAATCCAGAGATTTCCTTCCTTCTCTAAATCTTTGATCTTGCTGCCATCTGTCAGGGATGTTATTAATTCACTTCCATAAACATTTGTTAATCACCTAATGTGTACACAGTACTTAATACTGTTAGGTATTATTAATCACCTAATGTGTACACGGTACTTAATACTATTATTTAGATAAGAAACGGTTCTGGTCTTCGTGGAGTTTACTGTCTAGAATGGGGATGTGACATTTTTTAAAAATCAGGCTTATGGCTTCATTAGTGTAGAGAACTTCCAGTATGGAAATTCTTCTATCAATGCAGATTGGCAACTTAGCAACTTGAAGTCTTGGGAAACGCCTCAAGTTTACAGACCAAGGGATCAGGGAGGGCTTCATGGAGGAGGTGGCCTTTGAGTTAGGATTGAAAGGATGAGTAGGCATTTAGCAGGTGAAGAGAGGGAGGCACACCTCCTAGAAAGATTTATGAAGGTGATTCCGTATGGGTTGGTGGGTTGATTGAATCACAAATGGAAAAGGATTGATTCAGTCACTCAGGGTCTGTGAGAAAAGGGTAAGTGGCAGTAAAATTAGAACCACCAAACAGGAAGTATTTACTGATGCCTAGTACACAGGAAATAACTGATTCCCACCTATAAATGTGATCATCACAGGAAACTCAGCAGCAAGGGCTACTTCAAAGGGCCCTTCTCAGGGTTTGGCCTCTCCCTTAGCTGAGGAACCTCCCAGAAGTGTAGTGTTGAGGCACAGAGAGATCTTTCTAAGGAAGGAGACTGAGTCTTAGACAAGGAAAGTGACTCAGATCTGAGGTCAGATAGCAAGTGAGTGGCTGGACCAGCCCCAGCACGGAAGCCACCTTGGAGCTTGGTGTTGTCTCCACCCTCCCAGGCTGACTTCTCTTTTCCTCTGTCTGCATGAGTGTTAAGGCTGCAGCTGAGGTTTCCATCAGCAGGGAGGGCCTGTGAAGGGGAAGGGGGAAATGTGGTACTGCTGATGCTCAAAGTCCACCACCCATAGGCCTTTCCTCCTCCATAACATGGAGCAATTCATGTTTTTATAGCAACTTTCGGGCAATGGAACGGGTTTTCTCTCAGCAGCCCTTGTGTATCCTCACCTGCATTTTATAGGTTGGGAAGCTGAGGCCAAGACAGGTAGCTGATTTGCCCAGCATCATGTAGGTAGTAAATGTCAAAACTGGTGTTCGAGCCTCACTGAGGCAGATGCCTGGAGCCGTAGGGTGGGCCGAATGCAGAGAATATTTCACCAGGACAAGAGTGGTCTGCCAATTGTTTCTTTATTTTAAAATAACTGTTCATTCTAAGTTTAACACTTGCAAAAACTCCAAGTAAACAAACTATGAAACTGAACCTTAATAATCCTGTAAAATCAGAACAATTAATGTTATGTTAAGAAAGAAAAATAGGAATAACATGATATAAATTCTTTTAAAAGGACACTTCATTCACTG
>CM053623.1:402700917-402784347 GCA_028646595.1 Phalanger gymnotis
GTCGCCACCTTGGCCAAAACCCAAGCTCTTTGTCCTGACCTAGAAGGCCATTCACCCCAGCTTACTTTTTCTGGTGGCCTCTTTCACATTCCTTCCCTTCACATACCCTATGTCCTGGTCAAACTAGACATCTGGCTCTTTCTCAAACTCAGCTGTCATCTCCATGCCACTTCCAGGTATCCATCGTGCCTGCAATATACTCCCTCCTCATCCCATTTCAGAATCCTTCTTGGTCAAGGACTTTCCCTTATCCTCCCACCAAAAGGCATTTCTTTCTTCCTCCAAGTTTTCTACAACACTGTCTGGATCTCTTCTCTCCTCCCCTTCCCCATCACATATTGCCTTGCATTATGCTTATCAACATAAATGCCACATGCCCACTCTCCAAAGAACTTTTTGAAGGCAGGAACTATATTTCCAATCCTCTTACCCCCAATGCCTTGTACATAGAAGGCTCTTAATAAGTATTTGTTGAATTCAGTTAAATGGAGTAGAAATACAGTGTGGTATCAAGGAAAAAGCACTGCTTTTGGAACCAAAGGACATGGGTTCAGATCCTACCTCATCTACCTGTGGGACATTAGGTAAACAAAAGGCAAGCTAGTGGTACAGTGGATAGAGCACCAGGCCTAGAGTAAGGAAGACCTAAGTTCAAATCTGACCACAGACACTTACTAGCTATGTGACTGCTTCATCTGTCCCAGTTTCCTTATCTGGAAAACAGGGATAATAATAGCACCTACCTCATAAGATTTTTGTGTGGATCAAATGCGATAATTGTAAGCATTATACAAATGTTAGTTATTATTGTTATTATATAACTTCACCTCTCTAGGACTTCTTCCTTTATAAAATGAAAGAGTCGGACTAATTATGTCCAACGTCCTTTCTAGCTCTAAATCTATGATACTATGAGGTTCTCATCATGTCTGGAACCTCCCCTTGAGCTATAGAATGTTTCTAAGCTAGAAAATGCCCAACTCCTTTGACCCTGAGATCCCATTATCCCCAGGCATATACCCCAAGAAGATCTTTGATAAAAAGAAAGGTTCCCTATGCGCCAAAATATTTCCAGCATCATTTTTGGTGTGGGCAAAAAACTGGAAACAAAGTAGCTGGTCATCGGTTGAGGAGTGGCTAAAAAAACTTGTGCTATAGCAACAGAAAAATGTTACTCTGTGGCAACAAATTAGAAACACACAGAGGCACGTGAAAAGACCTCCATGAGCTGATGCAAAGTGAAGGGAGCAGAGCCAAAGAAATAATGTATATGACTGCTACAATGTAGCTGAAAATAACAGCCATGACTAAATGATTGAACATGAATGTTATAAAGTTAGAAGATACAAGCGTGGCCTCCTCTGCCTAATCCTCTGCAGAAAAACGGGGTCTTTGGGTCTGGAACATTGACAGATTTTTTCAATGTATTGATTGTTTTGCTGATTTTTTACTTTCTCTTTTCTCTTAAAAAAAAAAATTCTCCCTTATAAGAAATGGCTCTCTGGGAGGGCTATGGGAGAGACATACAGGGGGAAATGTATTTGATGTTAAAACAAAAGGCATCAGTAAATTTATTTTTTTTAAAAGTTTATGAGCCAGGAATATCTATTTCAGAGGTTACAAGTGTAGTGCCTCATCAAAACTTGAGGTTAGAACATCCCACTTTGTAACGTCAGCTCTGCTGCCTTTCCTTTTGTGGAAAACTGAATCATTCTAATGTTCCGTGACTGAAAAGGTCAACTATATGTGGGCTGGACTTTTTTTTTTTCTAACTGATATAAGTAGATTGTCTATTACCGAAAAGTAAACCAGAGCCTGCACATATTTCAGGATGTCCTCTCCTTTTTAAAGAAGTCCACGACAAATTATTCAGTGGGAACAATTGAATTCTACTATTCCTCCTCCTTACCCGTTCTCAACTCACGTGCACGAAAAATACAGATTTCACTATCGCCAAGATCCCATCAAAATAAGCCTAGTAATTCCAGCAGTGGGAGGAAGGGCCAGCACAGAACAAGGGTGAGTTAGTGGAAGGGCTCCAGATTTGGCACAGAAGAATCTGGCTCTGAGCTTCAGTTTGAGTACTTACATGCTTTGCAATCCTGAGCACACTTACCTTCAGAGACTGTTTCCTCATCTGTGAATCAAGAGTAGTTATGCTGCAGTACATACCCAGTAAGGTTATTGTGAGGGTGAAACAAGATTGTGTTGTCTAGTGTTTTGAAAAGTGTGATGATGACGACGATGATGATGGTGGTGGTGATAAAAATAATAATAGCTGGGTTTATGTAATACTTTATGGTTTGCAAAACACTTTACAAATTTTACATCATTCTTCCACGCCCCCCCCCCCCCAAAGTAGGTACAAAATGCTAGAGAGCACCGTGGATAGAGCTCTGGGCCTGGAGTCAGGAAATCTGAGTTCAAATACAGCCTCAGATGCTTACTAGCTGTGTGTCCCTGAGCAAGTCACTTGACCTAGGCCTCCATTTGCTCGACTAAGTTTGTTGCAAGGATCAAATGAGATGATATTTGTAAAGTGCTTAGCATAGTACCTGGCTTACTAAATCTAGCATTTAATAAGTACTTTTTTTTCCTTCTGACCAGGACATAATATCATAGGTATTCCTACACCTGTGGACAGTCTCATATAAGGCAAAGAATCACGAGTATCATAGATTTAGAACCAAAAGGAATCTCCAACTCCTTCATTTTACAGATGGAAATAGTTAAGGCCAATAAAACTATCAGTATCCCTGGGAGCTCTACTTTTCTTAGTGCAGACCACAATTTCAGCAACTGTTTTGGCCATTGTCATCTACTTTTGACTGTCATTGACCTTGCAGTCCACTAAAAACCCCAGATCTTCCTCGGACAAACTGTGGTTTACTCATGCCTCCCCCATCTTGTTGGAATGGAAGAGAGAGAGGAAGAAAGGTAAGCCATGAGTTCTAAGGATAAGATCTTAGATTCTTGTATTCATGGTGGGGAGGGGAGGATTAAAATGATAGCATGAGGGAGAGAGGGAGAAAGCGAAGTGGAAGGAAGAGAAAGAAGTAAGGATAGGGGGAAGGAGAGAGGCAAAGAGGAAGCAAGGGAGAGAAGGGAAGGGAAGAAGAGAGAAGGGAAGAAAAGAGGGAGAGAAAGAAAAATAGGGAGAGAGAGGAAGGGAGGAAATGCAGAGAGAGGTGGTGGGGAGAAGGAGGAAGTGGAGAGAGAAAGAAGAAGGGAGTTGATTTTCTGAACCCACGTCAGCCTCTAACTACTTTTATCCCTATTAAATGTCACCTTATGACAAATGTCAGTAGGAGTAGAAACCTCCAGACGTTATAGAGACAGTTGGCTGTGCACCCTTTAGATTGCCAGCACCAAGCCAGCGCTGAAGAGAGGGCCATGGCAGTCTTCTTACTAACCATGACACCGGCCACAGAATGACAGAGATAGAAGGGATCTTGGAACATCAAATGCTGAGGTGATATGGACGTTTTGAGGCCTAGGCCAACCCTATCTAGGATTTCCTTGAAGTCGACTTTTGGTTCAAATAAACTTGGAAATCATTTGGACTGAAAGCTGCCTGCTGCAACGTGAAGTTGTGTCTGATGGTAGAAAGGATGTGGAAGGCAGATAACCTGGGTTTAAATCCTTGCTTTGCCATGAACTTGCTGCATGATCTCAGATAAGTCAGATAAGTCCTTACTGGTCCTCAGTTTCCTCATCTGAAAAAGAAATTGTGTGACCTACACACTCAAAGCTACTTACAACAAAATAACTTTGTAAACTAAAGATGCTATAGAAATATAAGTTGTTATTATTTTGCACAGTGAAATGTTCAGTTTGTTCCCCGGACTTAGGTCTTCCCTACCCCTCAAAGATGGTGGGCCCATTTGTTCATAAGATGAGGTAGGTGGAGCCCCTAGTGCCTCCACGTTAATGTGTGGTTGTCAAGAGTCTTTTATAGTCTCTGGGGTTTTGAGTTCCTGTCCCTGTGGTATGGTCTTAAGATGTTCTCCTCCCAGCAGTGAGCATAGACAGAGACTTCACAAGAGGATCATCAGAAATAAACAGAGCTACTATCCATCTCTGTGCAAAGAAAAATGTAGCCAGCCATTGAGGAAGTCACTGAGGCTGGAGCTGATGGTGGGGCCTGCCTGACATGGCCTGGGTGCTGGAATTGATTCTTCTGATGGTTCCCTGTAGTTACCTAGGTAAGAGCCTCTCTTCCATCATATATTCTCTCTCTGTCTCTCTGTCTCTCTCTCTCTCCCTCTCTCCCTCCCTCCCTCCCTCCCTCCCTCCTTCTCTCTCTCTTTTTTTCTCTCTCTCTGTCCTCCCTTTTTCCTGCTCTTCATTCTCCCTTTCTTTCTCCCTGTCTCTTTTCCTTTTTTCCCTTTCTCTTATTTCTCTCCTTTTCCTCCCTTCCTCTCCACTTTCCCCCTCTCCCTCTGTTTTTCTTTCTCTCTCTCTTTTCCTCCCTCTGTTCTTCTTTCTCTCCCTTGCTTCCTCCTTCCCTCTCTCCATCCCATTATCTTTCCCTCCTTCTCTTCCTTCCTCTTTGCTTTCTCCACCTCTCCCTCATGATGTCATTTTAATCTACCCCCCCATATGAATACATGAATCTAAGATCTTATCCTTAGAATCCCTGGCTTACCTTAAATCACACCTTAAGAAAGTGAATTCGCTTTTAAAAGACCATATTTATGTAATGCTGTCTTCACAAACTCTGTGAGGTAGAGAATACAGGTCCCCATTTTACACGTAAAGGATACTGACACTCAGAGATTGCCCCAAAATCATGCAGCAAGCTGGTAACAACTAGGATCATCTGATTTAGAGTGGGAAGGAATAGAAAACAAGCCCTTATTAAGTGTCTACTGTATGCCAGGAGCTAGGCTAAGTACTTTACAAATATGACCTCATTTGCTCCTTCTAATGAGCCTGGGAGGTAGGAAGGGATCTGATAAATGATCTAGCCCTAGTCTGTCATTACAGATGAGGAAACTGAGGCCTAGAGAGGTCATGTGACTTGCCCAAGGTCACAAAAGTAGTACATGGCAAAACCAGGACTCAAACCTAGGTTTTCTAACACTCAAGTCTAGAACCCTCATCATTAGACCATGCTCTCTAGGTGCACATGTAATCTAAATCTTTGCCTATGGTTTTATAAAGCTTTCAAAATCTGTACATCTATAGAATATTTTAAAAGTCTGTTTCTAATGGTAGCCATCTCTAAGGATAGGGAAGGGGAAGGAAGAAAAAAAGGAAAAAAGAAATTTACATGATAATTTTATTACATATTTAAAAGTAGCACATTGTACATAATAGATTTACAGTTTCATATGCAATCATCTTTTTGTTATATTATGATATGGAAATGCTTGTTTTATTCCATAAATTAAAATATTTCTTAAAAAGTCTATTCCAATGGATCACAGTATCATAGACTTAGAGGACATCTAGTCCTACCCCTTCATTTTACAGATAAGGAAACTGAGGACCAAAAAGGTGAAGTGATTTGCCAAAGGTCACACAGGCAGTAAGTGAGAGCCCCAGGATTTGAATGCACGCGTATCCTCTGACTCCGTATCCCAGGCTCTTTCCATTAGCACCCCATGGTGGAACCTCGTAAGCTTGATTATTGAATCTTGAATGAAGATAATATAAACAATTGGAAGGTGGGCTTATGGAACTTTTCCAAGTCCATGTTTTTCTCTAGAAAATGACCATGAAAGTGTTATACTTTATTGACTGCTAAAAGGATTGAGTTGATTCCTAAAATGGTCAGCAAATTACACTAAATAAAGCCTTTGAGTTTCACTTCCTTTTAAGAACTGGTTTTTAGAATTAAATGTTTTTACAAGAACAACTTTGTGAGTATAGAAACAGGGACAAACTACTCCTAATTGGGCAATCATAGGTCGCTAAGTTCCTTACTAGTTTTCAAGTTTCTGTTGGATGGGTAAGAAAAGAAGGAAACAAGCAATTATTAAGCACCTACTATTTGCCAGGCTCTTTACAAATATCATCTCATTTGATTTTTCCCAACATACAGGGAAGGGAGGTGCTATTATTGTCCTCATTTTACACTTAAAGAAACTGAGGCAGGCAGAGATTAAGTACCTTGCCCAGCATCATACAGCTAGTAAGTATTTAAGATGGATTTGAACTCAGGTCTTCCTGACTTCAAGTCCAGATCTCTTTCGGTCCCTCTTAGCTGCCTCTGGCACTATGCCGTATACCTCTGAAGCTGTAGACGATAGGCAGCACAGCATAGTGGGCAGATGAATGAGGAAGATATAGTTATAGTGTTATCCATAACACAGTCTGGCTGTGTGACCCTTAGTTACTTATTTAATCTCTCTGAGCCTCAGGCAACTCTCTAAGACCTTTAAGTTATAGATAAGAGGCTGATCTCATCTGTGGAGAGAGTTTATGTCGTACTAGGAGTTCCCTACAGTGAGACAGAGATGGTCTAGAACAAAAAAATTCCCCTTAACGACTAGCACAATGTGCTTCTCCTGATAAGTACTCAGTGTTTGGTGAACAAATGAATGAAGACCTTTGAAGTTCAGTTTGTTAGACTGCTCCCAGCAGGTTCCCCACATGGGTCAGGATGGGGAACCTGCAGCCTGCACGGAGGCCTCATGTAGCCTTCTAGGTCCTTGGGTGTGGCCTTTTGACCGAGTCCAAGTTTTACTGAACAAATCCTTTTATTAAGGGCATTTGTTCTGTGAAGTTTGGATTTGATCAAAGGGTCACCCTTGAGGACCTAGAGGGCCACATATGGCCTTGGGCTTCAGGTTCCCCACCCCTGCATGATGTCAGCCTGGCCTTCTGAGTCTACTCAGTCAATTACCCTTTTGCCTAGTTTCCTGGAAAAAAACCTCAAACTAACAAACTCAACAATGATATTCTCTCCCTGTCTCCCAATCTAAACCTGTTCTACCTCAGTTACCTCCCTTTTGTGTGCTCATTCTTGAGCAAAACTAAAAACTGTTTCTTCTTCCTCTTGGTCCCCAGTGCCTGGAGCTAATTTATATTTCTTGACACTCAGCTTCTTTGTAGCTTTGTGACCTGGCAGAGGCAGGCAGATGTATCCAGAGCCAGCCATATTTGATTAGACCTCAGGGCTAATTGACTCTACTCCAAACCTGATGTGTGACCTTGGGCAGATCCTCTGTTTGTTTTTGTTTTTGACAGGGGAAGGCAGGGCAATTGGGGTTAAGTGATTTGCCCAAGGTCACACAGCTAGTAAGTGTGTCAAGTGTCTGAGGCCGAATTTGAACTCCTGACTCCAGGGCAGGTGCTCTACTCACTGTGCCACCTAGCAGCCCCAAGGGCAGATCCTCTCTGCATCTCATTTTCTTCCTCCGCATAATAGAAGGGCTGGACCAGCCCAAAGCTGTAGAGCTAGAAGGGACCCCAGATGCCATCAAACCCAATCCTTTCCTTTTACAGATGAGGAAACTGAGGCTCAGAAAGGTTAGATAACTTGACCAAATATAAGATTCTAAGACTATTCCTCTTTTGTTAACATTTTTAAATGGATTTTTAGTTTCAAAGAGTAGCTTGGGATCATCAAAAGCATTACATTTCCCAAACACAACCCAGCCCATCTTCATCCTCTTATCTAATTATGTTTAGACCATGACAAATGCCATCAATGAATGGGTAACCAGCTGGAAATTTTTCTAACTGGTTCTTCTTATCTTTGGGTCAAGAGTGGGTTACCCCTAAAAGCCAAGATCAGGCCTGCACAACGTATGACCTGCAGGCTGCTTTCAGCCCACCAAAGAATTTCAAAAAAAATGTAGAAGATTTAAAAGAAACTAAAGATGTAATGAATGTTTTGTCCATACCTCGCTTAACCTGCCCTCCATTAGTCACTATTATGCCCATCATGTAACTTGGCAGGTGGGTTGCTGTTGTGCACTCTCTCCTATATGCCACATGACCCATGGCAACCAACCATCGCCAGTCTGTCTCTAGTCTGAGAGGAGCAAGAATTGTATCTTTTTGCTGTGTTTTCAATTGCTATTAGATGTAAACAGTAAGAAAACCTGAAAAATGTATTAAAATTTGCATAGCTTAGCAAAATAGTTTTTAACATTAATGTGATTTCATGATAAATAAAAATCTTAAGTAATAAATGTAATTAATTGATATTAATTGAAATTTCCCTTTTTTAAAAATATGTTTT
Source organism: Phalanger gymnotis (assembly GCA_028646595.1). NCBI lineage: Eukaryota > Metazoa > Chordata > Mammalia > Diprotodontia > Phalangeridae > Phalanger > Phalanger gymnotis. The sequence goes on from CM053623.1 coordinate 402,709,115, forward strand.
ATTTGCAAAAGAGTTTAATCATTACACCTTTACTTAGAAAGTGAGCCACTAAAAACTTATCTGAGGCCTAAAGAAGTTTAGCCTATTTTAATTTTGGCCCCTATCTACTGCCAAGTTGTATAGGTCTGGCCTAGATCGTGGGAACTTGTAGGGAGCTCAGCAACCATCAAAATCCAAACTTCTTCATTTTACAAATGAGCAAACTAAAGCTTACCAAAGTCAGGTAGCTTGCCCACAGTCATACAAATAATCCCTCTGCTTGGGGTAGGACCAGCCTTATACTTCCAGACCTGTGGCATTTCCACTGAACATAGCCAACAAGTATACTTTTTTCAGTGAAATAGCTTGTCCTTCACTAACACATCCTCCAGTGCCTCCTCTATAAAATAAGGGGGTTGGACTAGAAGAGATCTCAGGTGGAGGTGACTCTGGATTCTTTAAATGACTGAAGAACACAGGCCCTCCCAAAGTGGAACAGATCATAGATTTATAGGCTCCTAGATTTTAGGCTGGAAGAACCTACAGTTTACAGAAGACCAACCCCCTCACTTTATAAATCAGCAAACTGAACTTCAGAAGGGTTAAATAATTCACCCTAGGTCACTCAGATGGCAGATGAGAAGCGGGGTTGGGATTTGAACTCAGGTCCTTTCCTTCTTCCCAACTTCTCTTTGACCATAAAGTAATCCTCCCAGGGACCCAAGCTCAAAACCTAGGTGTCCTCCTTGACTTCTCACTTTCTCTCATCACCCATATCCAATCTATTGTTAAGTAAGTCCCACCACTAATGCTCTCCTCTCCTCTGACACTGCCACCACCCAGGCCCAGCCCTCATCACCTCACTTGTGAACTATCCCAGCAGCCTTTGGTTGGTCTCCCTGCCTCGAGTCTCTCTCCAGCGGCCTCCTGTTACCTCCAGAATCAAATTTACCATCCTGTTTGGCTTTGAAAGCCCTTCGTAAACTAGTGCCTTCCTACCTTTCTTGTCTTTTCACACATTCCTCTCTTTCATATACTCTATAGCCCAGTAATACTGGCCTCCTTGTTCTGACAGAAGACACTCCATCTCCCAGCATGGGGAATTTTCATTGGCTGTTCCTTGAGCCTGGAATTTTCTCCCGCCTCATGTCCACCATCTTGTTTCCCTGACTTTTTTCAAAATCTCAGCTAAAATCCTACCTTCTGCAAGACAACTTTCATAGCCAGTGCCTTCCTTCTTCTGATTATCATATACACATACACACACATTCACATGCATACATACACACATATATGTATGTATATGCATATTTGCATATGTGTATATGTGCACCGTATATTTGTATAAAATCTTGTTTGTACATAGTTGCTTTTATGTCATCTCCTCCATTAGGCTGTGAGCTCCTTGAAAGCAAGGAATTTCTCTGCTCTACTTACTTCTTATTGCTGTGTGTTCTTGAACAAGACACAGCCACTCTGGGCATCCTGGGTGCTGATCATCTGTAAAATGAGAGAGTTCAGATAGTTGGCCTCTAAGGTCTTTGCCAGCTCTAAATCCAAAATTATGGATAATCTACTTCTTTATTTTCCAGATGAAGAAAGTAAGGCCTACAGAGTTCTGTGAGACCCTAAAAAGGGATTGGGATTGAGATGTCCATTCTGGGGATATTCTGCTTTTTTCTTTGGTAGTTAATATGGTGATAATTCTTTTTTTGCTAAAAGCACTGACATTGGTGGATAACATGACAATCACTCAGAGCCCTTCTGAGCTGCAGCTACTGGTGGGACAGTCTGTCAAAATAATCTGCTCCTGGAATGTCTGTTCTGAGGTGGAACAGTTTCGAGTTGAATGGAAAAAAGTCAGCTATGTCCAAGACAATGATGCCCATCCAATGGATACCCCCAAAGATAATGCTGCTCCCATTAAGAAGAATTTGTACAACAGGTCTAATTTCATCCCAGGGACCAGGAAGGAACCCCTGGAACTGAAAAACCTGACAATAAATGATTCTGGACTTTATTTATGTAAAATAACAGTTGAAATACCCATATATAAGCAAGTGCAAGGTCGTGGAACTCTTCTTACTGTGAAAGGTAAGGCACTAGAGATACTTCCCTCTTGTGTTTTCTCTTAATCCTTCCCTTAGACTACAGGACTAGAAGGAACCTTAGTGATCTCATCCAACAGCAGCATTTTATGAAGAAAGATAGTGGGGCCAAGGAAGTCAGGTTACTTCCCCAAGTTCATATCGAGTTCATCAGGGACAGGATTTAAACCCAGATCCTCTGCCTCAGAACCAGTTTTTTTCTCCACTGTACCTCACTGTGCCCCCTGTATGTACTGTGTCCACCTCACTGTAGAAATCAAAATAGATGGTGGGAAGCATAGGAATTTGCCCATTTTTAATTTTTCAAAGAGTACAAACACTGGTAATCATAGGATTTGGGGATGTAAAGAACTTTTAAGGTCGTTTATTTAGTCCAATTCCTTCAGTTTATATGCTGAGAAAACAGAGGTCCAGAGAGGGTCAGTAATTTTCCCAAAGCTAGTAAATAGCAAACAGAGCTGGGACTCAAACTCAGGACCTCAGACTTCACATCTTCTGTTCTTCCTATTAAACACTCTACTGAGAACTTCATGTAAATTTCTTTCCTTTTAAAACGAAGAGTTGGAATAGATGATTTCTAAGGTTCACTCCTGTAACTCAATCTGTTGTAATTTTACATTATTTCATTTATTTATTGTTAATATTTTATATTCTTTTATTTATACAGAAGTATGGTGGTAGATATTGAACAACCAACCCTCTGGAGGGAAAAAAAAACCATACCCATGACACACTTTTAAGTTTAATCTACATTATCAGCATTTCTCCATCACTTTCTTAAGTCTAGAAACCAATCAAGCCCTGATTTGTACCTTTGCTGATTTCTGGGGCGTAAACACTTACACTGAAAATGTAAGTCAGCTCTGGAGAACCAATTTGAGCTGGCTCTGGAACACTCCCGAAGGTCTTTGCATACCTGCGTATGTATATGTGCGGCTGTATGTATACATATATGTATGCATGTATTTGTGTATGTCTATATGTTCTTTCATTTGATCCTCACAACAACTTTGTGAGGTCAATGGTGTTTTTATGCCCATTTTACAGAGAAGGAAATTGAAGCTAGGGGCTGTTGAGTGACTTGTACATGGTTACACAGCTGTGTCGGAGGCAGTCTTAAATTTTTCTTGTGCTTAATTCCCCTCCCTGAACCTTCCTGTGTACACACACACACACACACACACACACACACACACACACACACACTGTCATCATCATCATCATCACCACCACCATAATAACCAGCATAACATTGAGTAAACACTTGATAACAGCTTATTGAATGCATGAAAAATCATTGGTCATTAATAATCCCAGCTGAGCTATTAGATGTAGGTCAACTCAGTACCATCTTTGACACCTTCAGCCCATGTCTGTCTTCCTTCCTTGCTTCCTGTTCCTCTTATGGAATGAAAGCATCCACTGACAGAACACACTCAATGATGAACCACACCTGGAGGCAGGGGAAATTGACATTTTTTTCCCATGGCCATTGCCTGATCTTTGAAGCTGTCATTTACCCTACTCACATTATGGTTATTTAACCAGTGTTCGTTTGATCAAACACAAGTTTTTATTTATTCAACAAATATCTACTAAGCGCCTGCTATGTCTAGTGCACTATGCTTAGGGCTAGGAGAAATCCAGGCAGGTTCCCTGCCTCCTAGGACCTTACAGCCTTATCAGGCAATTAGGTCATAAATACACTAAAATTAAACTAACAGAAGAATTAAATAAACAACTAATAAAAATAGCTGACAGCTAGGTAAAGAGTATCAATTATAAATATTAATTATTAAATAAAGAGCTAACAGAAATAGCCAACAGCTAAATAAATAGCATCAATAAAAAATATTAATTATTTTTAATAGCTTTTAAAAGTAATAAAAACACTAGTGGATCTGCCCAATGTTCTTGTAAAGTGAGGCTCAGAGAAGAAGTGGCTTGCTCAGGTTCACATAGGTCATCAGTAAGAGGCAGATTCAAGTCTTAAAGACAAGGTATTCACAGGCCAGGGTTCTTTCTACTACAGAATTCCTTCTATAAGGCAGGGGAATCCAAGGGCCAAGTGAAGTGTACAGACCCAACAGCAGCAACTTTCCGTGATGGATTCATCGTCACCAATACTGACTGAGCATCCACGTGGACAGCACATTAGACTTGTTTAGTCTTGATTCACTTCCATAAATATTTATCCAGTGTGACATGGCAACCAAAGAAAGTGAATGCCATCTTAGTCTGCATTAAGAGAAACATAGGGTCTGAAATTAGGGAGGGATGTGCTCACTATATTCTGCTCTAGTCAGACTACATTTGGAATATTGGGCTCAGTTCTAGGCATCACATTTTAGGAAGTAAATTGATAAACTTTGTAGTGGCCAGACAAGGGCTACCAGAATAGTCAAGGAAAGGGTCTTTAGTTCATGCTGTATGCGAATTGATTGAAGCGGCTGGGAACGTTTAGCCTGGAGATGACAAGACTTAGCAGTGTGCAGTAGAGACGATGGCTGTCTTGGAAGTATTTGAAGGACTGTCATGAGGAAAAGGGATTTGACTTACTCTGCCTGGCCCTAGGGGGAAGAGCCAGGATCAATGGGGGAAGTTGTAAAAAGGCATATTTAAGCTTGATATAAGGAAACTTTCCTAACCATTAGAATTATCCCAAAGCAGACAGAACAAGCTACTACAAGACATAGCAAGCGCCTTCTTTATTGGAGGTCCCTTCCAACATCACTTTTCTGTGCCTCAGCTTTCTCATAAGGAAAATGAGGTGATTGAATTTAATGATCTCTAAGGTTCTTTCCAGCTCTGAAATTATTTTCTTACATTAATATTAACCCATAAAATATATATTGTTACTACTTATTAGCTATGTGACACCTCAACCTTTCTGAGAGTTTTCTCACATTCAAAATATGAATAATAATCCTTGCTCTGCCTGCATCTTAGGATTTCATCAGCTATGTGTGTAGATGTATGTAGAATACTACATAATGTCAACAATTATTTTTATAAACATTTGCTATGTGTTCTGTGGACATACCCCTAAAATGCCCCCAGGAAAGAGGGGAATTAAAATTTCATAGTGATATAACTAAACCATTTGGGGAATTAATTTTGATGTCTTTCATGCTTTAAAGTAACAAAAATAGCTGACTTTTGCCTATATTCTTTGCAGAAAAGAATAAAAAAAACCAATGGCCCTGGTGGACTTTGGCCATTTTTCTTCTCCTAGCATTAAGTACCGGCTTGAGCTATTATTGCAAGAAGCGATGGAATTCAAAAAGAATTGGTAAGAATTGTTTCAAGTATTCTAAAAATGTAAGTTATTGCAGGGGAGGGGAATGGGCATTTAGTAAGTGCCTTCTTTGGGCCAGGTAGGCCAAGACCCTCACAACAATTCTGGGAAGTAGGTGCTATTATTATATCCATTTTATAGCTGAAGAAACTGAAGCAGGCAGAGATGAAGTGAGTTGCCCAGGGTCATATAGTTACAAAGTGTCTGAAACTGAATTTGAACTCAGGTCTTCCTGACCCCATGACTAGCACTCTATCTACTATGCCACTTTCTCGGTATTCTTATTGTTATTAGTATTATTATTATTTGTAACTAGTAATTATTGCTAACAGCCAGTAATAACGTCAGTATTAATAACCCTTCCTTTAAATAAACTTTGCTTTATGTATGACCTAAACTTGCCATGTAACAATATGTCATTTTTCTCTTTTTCTATCATCATTAGAGATAGGGACTAGACCTGGGATTTCAATGACATAGATAAATTCATTAAGAGCTTGTCATTGCTTCATCAGCTCTAAAGCAGGGAGGAGCAGATTTGCCCCAGGAGAGTGGTGAGGACTAGAAGGTGAGGAGGTATCAGAGGAACAGCTTCATGTAGTGTAAACTGTTCTTGAAGTGATTGAGGACATCAGGGCCTGTAGTCCGAAGCTGTAAATTGTCCCAAGAATGTAGGCTTCCCCATAAAAACCTACTAGGTTTCTATACATATGTGACTATTCTCCCCCCTAGATAATGCATACACTGACGGGAAGGCATGACCAGACTGTAGGAGTAGACTATGGTATTTTGACTGTTCCTATGTTTATCTTCCGTTGAGTAATCTTGATGTCAAAATTATTATTGCCTTTGCATTATTCTTTGATGTTTTATGTTTGAGCCAATGGCATCATGTTGACCAGTTTCATGTGACTAGCAAGTACACCACTGAAGGACCATGAGCTACAGTGATGAGTAGTAGGAATGTTTATCCCCCTACAATAAGGTTACCCCTAAGAGCCTGAGAGAGCATGAGTTATAGCAGCATGGAGGCCCTTGACCTGCAAATGTGAGAACTAATTATGCCTCATCCAATCCCTAGAGCCAAACGGAACTGACCAGGAGGAAAAAGAAGAGACTGAGTATATTGAAATGAACAAAAAGTCTAAGGAAGATGAAACAACCCCATCTAATACAACAGAATGGGTAAGTTTAATCACTGCCGATCCGCTAGGATATCTGGAGGTGCCAGAGATTTTAGTTTTGAGTGGCTGTTCTGCTCAGTGACAGCTGAATAGAATAATAAATCTCAAAGGGGATTTTGGAATCCTTAGAGGATCCTGAAATTTTTGTCTCAGAATCCAACTTATACTCTTCTCCAGCATCCTCAACAGCTGTTCATTTAGAATTCCATTTGAAGACCTTGAAAGATGGTGAACATTCTACCCCCACCCCTCAAACAGTCCACTTAATTTCTGAATTGCTCTAATGGTTAAGAAGTTTTTCTTTACATGAAGTTGAAATCTGCCTCTCTGTACCTACCACCCATTACTTTAATTTTCCCCTTTGAAACCAAGCAGAGCAAATGTTCTAATTTTTCTACATGCCAGCCTTTTGAATATTTGAAAATAATGATAAAGTCCTTCCCCACACCCCCAAGCCTTCTCTTCTTCAAGCTAACCATCACCAGTTCCTTCAACTGATATTAGGGTGTGGTCTCAGTTGCTCTACCATCCTCTGGGCATAGTCCAGCTTTCACTGTCTGGCCTTCCTAAAATGTGGTGCTTGGACCTGAGATTCCAGATGGGGTCTGAGCAGAGGAGGCAAGAAAAGCTACTCTGTTGCTCTTAATGCAGCCTCAGACCATATTTGCTTACTTGTTGAACTAAATTGAATGACTGAATTTATACAAAAGGAAGACTAACTCCTCTGCACACTTCTCCCCACTCCAAATTTTCCTTGAAAATCTATCTAGCCCAATCCATAGTTGAACAAATTTCCCACTACAATTTGTCAGGACAAAGGAGCATGGAGCTTCTGCCTGAGGGCAAGTTACTATCATCATCATCATCAGCTTAGTAGAAGCCTACCAATTTGCAAGCCAATCCATTATACCTTTGGATAGCTCCACCTAGAAGTTTTTCTTTATATCAAGCTTAAATTTGTCTCTCTACAGTTTCTGCCCATTTCTCCTAATTTTGCCCTCGAGGACCCCGCAGAACAGAATCGAGCCCTATTTTATGTAATATCTCTTCAAATAACTAAGACAGAGATCATGTTCCCCCTTAAGTCCCAGCATCTCCATTTCCTTCACCTGCCCCTCATATGACTTGATCTCAAGGACCTTCGCTCACCTAGCTGCCCTTCTAATGATAGTGTCCGGTTTATTAAAGTTGTCTAAAATGTGGCACCTAGACCTGACTGTGATGCTCTGGGCCAGCCTAAGCAGGGCATGGTGTAGCCCAGGGCTCTGTCCAGCATGGCGAGATCTTTTGATTCTGCCCTCTGGGGTAATTATTCCTCCCAGCTTTGTGCTTGATCTAGATTTGGTAAATATGCTTTCACTTCTGTTGTCCAAGCCTTCGATAGGAGATTGGGACTGAACCTGTGATTTAATTGATATAGGCGACTCTCTGATGAATAAATTCCCTCTGCCAGTGTAGGCTGGAATCTTCTCTGAAGCTTATAGCTCTAGACAGCTGCCCAGAGCACTGAGAAGTTAAAATGACTTACCCAGGGTCATACAGTTTGTCAGAGGCAGGACTCGAATCCAAGTCTCCTAGCTTTGAATTCAGCCATCCTTTCAGTGACAATTAATGATTGCTGGCACTGATTCTTGAAGATCCTCTCTATTAGCAAATATAAACAATCAGTGAAAACTAATAGCCAGTTTTTCACATCGCCTCTCAAATAAGTGAATATCTCTCCTACTACTGGCCTTCAGCTATAATATCTACACTGCAAAGGGGAATTTGAACTGATCTAGTTCAATCCCCCTATTTTGTAAATAGGGAAACTGAGACTCAGAGGGGGTAGTGACTTTTTTAAGATCACCCCACTCATTGGTGGCAGAGCTTAAACCTGACTCCCAGCGAACTCATTGGTCTGTCAGTCGACATGTATTTATTAAATGCATCCTATGTACCCGGCCTTGTGCTAAGCACTGTGAGACTCCACCACATCTCCAGAGCTCTTTACTTCTTTCTCACACCAGGCAGCCTTGTGAGTTTTCACAGCCTGAGACCTAGGGCAAATATTTGATAAACTGTAGGGTTGGTCTTCTCACCCAATGGTAGGAAATTATTTGCTCCACTGCCATTTCAGAGTTGTTGCAGTTAAATGGAGATGAAGGGGCACTAACCAAAAATTCCCAAAACACATAGACAAAATGCAAAGACAGGAGCTGACTACTTTTGGTATTAGAAAATCTTGAAATGTCAGAGCTGAAAGAGACCTTAGAACATAGAACATAAAATTTTAGAACTCCAAGAGATCTTAAAACACAGAATATCAGAACTGGAAGGGGCCTTAGGACTTAGAATATTGGTGCTATAAAAAAAAAAACTCAGAACATAAAATGTCAGAGATGGAAGGGACTGTAGAATGCAGAATATTCGTGCCCAAAAAGACCTTGGAATATAGAGTGCCAGAAATGTAAGGTCTTGGGAAATAGACAGTGCTATAAAATACTTTGGAACATGGAATGTCTGAGCTGGAAGAGACCTGGGCTGGGGAGGTTGGGAGGGAAGGAGAGAGAGAGAGAGAGAGAGAGAGAGAGAGAGGAAGTAGGTGGCCTAGATGGATCCAACCCAGAACTATTGGGAAGTGAGTCATAGGAGCAAGGATCAGAGTGGAAGAAGAGCTCTGTGTTCCTTCCAGCAGTGGGCAGGTGGGAGCATTAGTGTCCAGTCAGAAGGGAGAAAAAGGAAGGGGCATTAGCAAGAAAGTTAGGAAGAAGTATTCACCATAAGTGCTCCATGAGGCCCTCCAGTGCTCGGTAGCTCTGGGCAGTAGGCAGAATGAGAAAACCTAGGAAGAGGGCTCTCCATGGTGCCTGTTGCTGTTGAGAGCCCAAAAAGGGATAAAGGAAACCCACTGCTATCAGTTGTGGTTACTTGTTAGTCTCACTGATAAAAGGTTTGTTAAGATAGATGTTGCAATTGATCGTTTTTGTTAGTAATTGAAATTATCAAAATTTTGATAACAGAAAGTATTGATTAGCCTCTCCCAAGATTTCAGTTACCTAAGCCAATCCTGCTTTCATGACAAAAATCAGAGGATCACAGAGCTGACTTTAGAGGCCGAATCCCTACCAGACAATTCAGTCTCACTTTTAGTCTAACTGATGGTCCATCTAAGCTCTGCTTGAACACTTCCGTAATGGGGAACTCCCCGTGTTATGAGGCAGCTCCTTCCATGACAGATGATGAAAAGCAGAGATTCTGCTCTTCACCTTACAATCCTCTTGTTTCCAATTCACGGCTCTTTAGAATTCTGTCCAATGATCAACAGTAGCTTCATTCCTCTGAATTGCTCGTACTCGTTCTTCTGGGTCCTCATACAGACTAACTGGAGCCAAAGTCAACAGGATTTGACATGGGCAGTTTGATACCTAGAGCAAATATTTACTTGATAAAGGCAGGGATGGTCTGTCTTTTGATTCAGATTGAGAAATGTAGGAGTCATAAGGATTTCTTTTCCCTTACCACCATTTCAATGTTACTGTAGTTATCTGGAGATTAAGGGACATTCTCCAGGAAAAAAGGAGACCCAGCAAAGTTTGGACAACATGTTAAAATTGGGATTAGCACCCTTTGGGATCATAGAATCATCAACTGCCAAAGCTACAGTAAATTAATTTCGCGGTTACAGTCAATAGTTAAATTAATATAGAAGTAAACAAAATGTGGTTTTTAGAACTCTGTCCATTCTTTTTTATGACTGTCACTATAGAAGTGGAAATGGTTTGCCTTCCATGGGTGAATGACCTATGACCCTTTCATGAGGAAGAGAACGAATGGAGTAGGGAACCTCACCACCACATGCGGCCCTCTAGGTCCTCAAGTACAGCCCTTTGACTGAATCCAAACTTCACAGGTTCCCCATCCCTGGTAGACCTACCAGAATATTCAAAGATGCGGAAGCTCTACTCTAACATTAGAATCGAGCTTTCAGAAGATATTCAGCAAGAACACCACTAATACCACTCATTTGTTATGTGCTTTTGGGTGCATGGTACTATGAGAGGTTCAGGGGACCTACAAGTTTGGATTCTGTCCAGACTTTGTCCTCATGGAATTTAGAGCCTAACAGAGGCATCTAAAACGTGTTCAGATATCTACAATACACAATACTACGTGGTAAGTACAGGAGAGAGGAGCAGATCTCAAGGACATAAGTGGCACAGAAGGCAGAGGAGAAAAGTGGGATCTAGAGAATCAAATCACCACCCTTGGCCTACCAAGCAAAGTTCTTTTTACAGGACAAGTCATAGAGGAAGGGAAGAAGATAAGAAAACTCTCAACAGATATGCCTTGCCTGATGCTGAGATATTTTAGGGTTTTTAATATTTTTTTGATACCAGTTATGATACCAGCACCTTCTCCCCAAGATGATTCAATATGGCATCTCCCAAATTCCAGGCCCCTTCCTATCCTAGGCCACATCATGTCCCAAGCTTGGTCTTTATAATTTCTCATCATTTAGTTGCTGTTATTCTGTTGTGGTTGTTCTTTCATTTACATTGTACTGGAAGCTGTTCTACTCAGGTAGGATCTAAAAGCATCTCAGATTGTCACGGGTGTTGGATTACCTACACCTGAGCTATTCCAGGTGGTCCATGAGGGTGAGTTTTAACGAGACTGGATGGGAATAAAATGGAAGGAAGGTTTTCCAGATGTGTGACCCTGGCCAAGTCACTTCACTTCTCTGAGACTCAGTTCCTTTTCTTTAAAAAGGCGAGTCTAAAACTCATCTAGTCCATTCCTCCCTCCATTTTATAGTGAGAAAAATGAGGCCCAGAAAGAAGAGACACTTGTCCTCCCTCCTTTGAGGGCAAGGAATGTCTGCTTTTTGTCTCCTTAGCACTCAGCACTGCACCTGACACAGACCGGGTGCTTCAAAAAGGGCTTTTTCCTTCATTCATTTATTCATTTATTCCCACACTAAAGTAATGTGAGCTGTTTTATTATAATAACAGTTATTATTATGTATTCTGACTAACCAGAGGTCTGATAGCAATTGCAGTATTCCTGGCCTTAAAGGGAACAATCCCGAATAGATTTAAAGGTCTCTTTTCTGAAATGAAAGGCTTTCAGGAGAGGTTTGGTTGGAGGTGGGAGGAGAGGAGTGGGCTGAGATAATAAAATTCTACTAATCAGATTAGAGTTTTTAAAAGACTTAATACCTCAAGTGTTTATTAATCTTTGACAAGAACACAAGAAATTGTCTTGAAAATGAGAAGAAATAGATAGAGCCTCATCTGAATAAATGAGTCAGCACATAGGCATTCATTTGAGACATTTGGACTTGACTAAGAAGACCAAGCAGGGTGGCAAAGTGAAAGAGAGAAACGGATCAGGGTTTGAACCCCAGCTCTGCTACTTATAAACCATATGATTTTGAGCAAGTCATTTCTTCCTGGGTCTTGGTTTCCTCTTCTTTAAAATGCAAGTATTGGACTGAATGATCTCTTGGGTCCCTTCAGATTGTAAATCTGCGACCCAATAAAGGCTGAATGGAGGGAATCTAGGTTTGGTGGTATTGTTTTAATTAGAAAGCTATTAGCCACAGTGGCCTATAATCAAGAAGGTGACGTCTTTTTCTTGTCTGCTCTTATTGGCAACTGTCCTAGGGATTTGAGAGTCAAGACCGAGCTTCAGACACTGACTGCCATTAATTATTCATGAGACTCTGTGCTGGATGGCTTTTCAGATTAGGAGAGCCTCAAAACAAATCTCTCACATCTGAACTTTGCATTTCCCTCCCAATTATGCCCAGAGGAATCCTGCCTGGTCCTTGCTCCCTTATAAAATGCCCCTACTCTTCCTAATTCTAAGAAACTGTCACAATACAATGTAAGGGAAATCATAGAATCTTAGCGTTGGGAGAGACAGGAGGATGCAGAGCTCTTAACTGAGGTAAATGACAGTGTATTTGCCCCAGGGCACTAGCATAGCTGGGTTTGGGTGAAGCTTCTTCTCTACCACTTGCTTGGAGACTATTCGCCCAGTTTCCTGCCCCGGTAGCCATCTGTCTCACTTCCTCACCTATTCTAGGGGTTGTCATTCCCTCTCTGTGCTTTTCAAAATGGCTGCTGGGCTCCTCCTATCCCCATCACCATGTGACTCTTCTGAAACCTGCCTTCCTTTACCCTGACCCCAGTAAAGGCACCAGTTAGACTCTTGAGAATGAGCCACACCCTCTTTTTAAATTATTTTTTTTTTCAGTTAACAAGCATTGATTTTCTTTCCTTACTATTTCCCCCACCCACTGAGAGAAGAAAAAGAAAACCTATGTTACAAATATGCATAGTCAAGCAAAACAGATTCCCACATTGGCCATATCCAGCTATGTGTGCCTCATTCTGTTTCTTAAATCCATCACCTTTGTGCCAGGAAGTGGGTAGCATTCTTCATCAGCCCTCTGGAATTATGGTTGGGCACTGTATTGATCAGAGTTCTTAAGTCTTTCAAAAATGTTGATTTTTGTGGCATTGTTACAGTATAAATTGTTCACCTGGCTCTGTTTACATTAAGCCTTCCCTGGTTTCTCTGAAAACTCTCCCTTCGTAATTTTTTACAATATGATAGCACTCCACAACATTCACAAATACAGTTTGTTCAGACATTCCTCAATTGATAGGAACCCCCTTAGTTTCTACTTCTTTGTCACAATAAAAAGAGTGACTATAAATCTTTTTGTACCTATGCGTCCTTTTCCTCTTTCTTTGATCTCTTTGGAGTTTATAGGTCTCATAGTGGTATTGCTGGGTCAAAGGATATGCACAGTTTAGTAACTTTGGGGGGCATAGTTCCAAATTGTTTTTCGAATAGCTGTTTGGCCACCCCCTCTTCCAACATGACAGCACCCACACCCAGTCTGCATCCTGCATCACCATCACCTATCCCGCCAGTGCCCCTTAACAACTGTTTTGCCACATTTTTAAAAGAATCTCTACTTGCATTTTGGGGACCTGACATGAACCTACCATGGTTAGTCATCTTGTATGTGAAGGACTGCCACGTGAAAGAAAGATTTGAACTTTTTTTGCTTAGCCTCGGAAATCAGAACCAATAAGGTAAAGAGACAGACTTTGGCTCAGCATGTGGAAAAAATTGTGGACCATTAAGGCTGAAAATTGAATAAGCTACACTGGGGTGAGGGTGGGGGGATAAGCACCCCAACTTCAAGCGCAGGCTGAGTGACCACTTACTGATGTACATAGAGTTCATATTTGGGATAGAGGTTGAGTTAGACCTTAAAAGAAAGAACTTCTTAAAAGTCCATTCCAGGCATGGGAAGGGTCAGTACTTGACTGTGTGATATAATGGCTAGAGTGGTGAGCTTGGGTTCACATCCTCCCTCTAACACTTATTAGCTCTGTGACCATGGGCAAGGTCACTTAATTTCCTGAGCCTCAGGTTCCTCATCTCTGAAATGGGAATAATGAAGCTTATGGTCTCTAACTCAGAGGGCTATTAGGGTACCTAACTCAGACAAGTTGCTGTATATTAAGTACTTTGCTACCTCTCAAGTGCTATGGAAATGCAAATTATTAGAGGGGTTTTGCAGCCAGATACAATTTGGCCTACGGTGTGTAGTGTGCTAGACCTTGAAGACACACAAAGCTGAAAAAAGACAGGATCCTAGCCCTTAAGGAGGACAGCTAGGTGGTATAGTGGATGAAGTCCTTGGCCTGGAGGCAGGAAGAGCTGAGTTCAAATTTGGCCTCAGATATTTCCTAGCTGTGTGACCCTGGGCAAGTCACTTAATTTCTGTCTGCCTCTGTTTTCTCATCTGTAAAATGAGGATAATAAGAACGCCTACCTCCAAAGGTTGTTGGGAAGATCAAATAGGATAGCGGTTGTAAAGCACTTAGTACCCTGTAGCGTCTGGCACTTAGCAAGCACTTAAGAAATGCTCATTTACCAAAACAGGGAGCGCGCGCACGCGCGCGCACACACACACACACACACACTCCACACTGGTTAGACCCTCCACACACTTCAACCTTTTTACAGGGAACACACACACACACACACACACACACACACACCACACTGGTTAGACCCTCCACACATTTCAACCTTTTTTACAGGGAACACACATACACACACACACACACACACACATACACACACTGGTTAGACCCTCCACACACTTCAACCTTTTTACAGGGAACACACACACACACACACACGCATACATACATACACACACCCCAAACTGGTTAGACCTTCCACACACCTCAAACTTTTCAAAGATTGCCAAGGGCTGCCCTACAGCTTCATTAGAACATGATGAGCCTGGAGTCTCTTAATAAACTGGGGGTCTGGCGAGTGTGCAGCCCTTCAGTGATCACATTCTTCCATGTCATCCCTTCTTCTCAGCTGTAACTGAAACTCCAATGGTGAATATTTGATTTAGGATGACCAAAGATGCAATTAAGAGAGGAAAGAGCATTATCTGTTGAAGGAAACCCTCCTTCTCTCCCCTCCTCCACCCCATTTAGTACATGGCATCTCAGGGGTTTGCAATGCCTGGGAGAATGATTCAAACCTTTTAAATCAAATCGCTATTTGTTTTCCTCATGTGTGTTTTTTTTTTGACTGATTGAAGTCACGTTGCCTTGCCCAACAAGAGCTGTCATATTAGCAGGAGAGGAAAGCAGCCAGAAGAATAAGACTCAGGTTTCTTTTGCCTTTTAGAAATCAGGTGACAAGGCTCAGCTTTCCAAAACTGCAAATTATCCTTCATTTCATCTTTTGGGGGAGTCTTCTTAAAAAATCATTTTTATAAGTCAAAATTCTAGAAAAAAAACAGCCTTAGATTTAGCTTAGGAAAAAAGGCATATGAGCTTGAAAAGGTAGCTGAGAGATTGCATTCATTTCTGCCAGACGGTTGAGCATTTGTCTCATGCCTGGTGCTTGACTAGGCACTCTGTGGAATACTGGTATGCATGCTGCTATGTATCTACCTATAGGTAAACATTGTGTCTTTCCTTAATAGGATGTAAGGCTCCCTAAGGGCAGGGACTGTTGGTATCCTTGTGCCTGCTATATAGTAGGTGCTTAACAAATTAAAGACTTGTTGGTTGAAAGCAGTTGAAATGTTATCACAGAGACAGGGAATGATTACTAGATGGTCTGACTACAATAGGGGTTCTTAATATTTTAGTATCATGGGCCCCTTTAGCAGTGTGGTAATGCCTATGGACACCTCAGAAAACTTTTTAAATGCGTGAAATAAAATATATAGAGTTACAACAAAAACTAACTATACTGAAATACAATTAATAAAATATTTAAAAAAAACCAAGTACATAGATCTCAGAACCCCTGGTCTATAAGAAAATTATAGAGGGGATTCAAAATCTAAAACTAGAAAGAGGCTTAAAAATAAATAATAAAAGGTACTGGGTTTGGAGTCAGAAGACCTAGGCTCAGATCTCAACTTTGTCATTTACTTGCTGAGACTTTGGGCAATATTCCTTTAGCCTCTCTTGGTTTGTTTTCTCTTCTGTATAATAAGAAGGTTGGACTAGATGACCTCTAAAGTTCCTTCCAGCTCTTAATCCTGTGATCTCATCTAACCCCCTCATTTTACAGATGAAGAAATGGAAGCGCAGAGAGGTTAAATAAGTTACCCTAAGGCATATAAGTGGTAAGTCGCAGGAGCAGGGGTGTATGGGGTATACAGGGAGGACTAGCACCTCTGGTGTGAGGGTTTGCCAAGCCTTTTTTCAGGGCTGCTCATCTACCTTTGGTGTCCACCTGTCACCCAACTCTCATCCATGGCTCCAAGAAGCTGTAGATTGTGTGGCGGCCACACTCCAGTAAATGGTCTTGGCAGATGGACTAAACCAGGCTGAGGGTAACTGACAGGCCTCAAACATATCAGTGAGTTAGGGGGTATCTACCCCAAATGTATGAAGACTGACCCTGGTGGAATAGGCAGATGAAAGCAATTTACTTGCCCGTGAAGGTGGCTGAAGCAGGCTCGGTGAGGCACTTAGAGTTTGTCAGACTTCAAAGATGCCAAGGTTATCTCGACTTTTGTCTTGCTACTGGACTTCAGTGACTCTGGGAGAGAAAGTGAGGCTGATGACTGTGCAGCTCTGCCTCACTTAAATCCAGTTTACAAGCAAGTCAAGACATAGCCCCATGTTTCAACAATTCAGCTAGCAGCTGCTGTGGGAGTGTAAAACCAACAACAACCAGCTCACAGAACTCTGCAAGCCCAGGTTCTTTTGTTCTGCTTTACTAAGGAAAGCAACATTAAGGGGTTAACAATCTTGCTTTAATCCCACATATAAACACCATTCGCTTAGTTCAGGGGAAAAAGCCAGCACCCTGAACTTCAGAGCAAATACAATCAAATTACAAACAGACCCAATACAATTCATAGTTATCAAGTTACCATCAACATCTGAGTTCAGCCGGAAGGCCCTTAGAGTGGCTGCCCAGAGTCCCCTGCCTCCAGGAGTGACAGCCTTCAGCAAACAGTTCTGTCTTCCCTTTTTATGCCCTCTTTAGCCATCATCAAATGTCATCTGAGTGACCAGAACTTAAACTCTTACTATTGGCTCTGGAGTTAGCACCTCTCTTCATTGGCCCCACCTGGAGCCCCACCCTAGTTACCAATTCACACCCACATAGGCTTAGCACCTAATAGATAGGGGTTTGGGCCTGGGGCTTAGCACCTAGTAAGACTCAATCAAAGACACTGAATTAATCAAAGGAAACAAAGGCCAAATTCTTCAAGGATCCCCAATACACCCCATGATGTCATGGATCCTCCAAAAATGAAGGATGAGCAATGGCAGGAGCAGAAATGCATCTGCCTTTAAATTTAGTGATCTTTCTTCTAGATAGAGTTTCTTCTTTCCATCAGGCTGCTGATTGGTCTGGATGACCTCAGACACTCTTTTAAGTTGTAAGAATCTGTGATTCTAAGGAGCCAGTAGACATGTTACAGTCCTGTAACATAATTGAATGTCTACATTTTGACAGTAAGTGCTTTTGTGGCCCAGGAGAGAAAAAGATCTCATTATTGTCCAGGGTGATTACACAGAACTCTGAAAGATCTCACATTTGAATCATAGAAATCACAGATTCTCAGATTTGGAAGGGATCTTAGAAATAACCTAGTCTCACCTCAGGTGCGTTCAAGCAAAGGCTGGGTGATATTCTAAGTAATAAAGAACTCACTACCTCATGAGAGAGTATTGAATGGGCTAGCTCATTGAAATAGCCTTCAAAGGATCAATAGGGTTTTGGATAGGGTTGGGCAAATACCAACTGAGGACAGCCAACTTTATTTCTTTTCTCAGCCCCTACATTCTTTCTTTGCCGGTGGCTTCTCATGGCTACTCGAGCCATGTGAGTGTTTCCATAGAATCTCATTCCAGATATTTTTATTAAATGCTTCCTGGAGGCGTAGTATGATCAAATAAATCCAATGGTCCAAATATGGTAAAAAAAAAAAATACCTCTTCTTTTTCTGAAAGTTTATACAGCTCCTGGCTAATTGTTAAGGTTAATCAGCTGTGACTGGAAAGTTAAAACCAGTGATGAGGGCAGTTTTTTTTTCTTCCTACCATTCACACCAAGATCTGTAGCTCATTAATTATAGTTATTTGTAAAAATGCAATAATCATCTGCTAGCTTCTCCTGTTAGTGCCCCATTATGGCAATGAATTTGCAGAGGTTACCTAGTAAAACAATCTGGGAAGGCTCCATGTACATGTCCCATGGTGGAGCCTATGTCTATCATCTGAGGTCCAGCCTAGCCACGTCCATATGGTATGTGGCCAGGCCAGCTGCAGGGTGATAATCTCAAAGACCAACTCCCAGGCCCAGAAGGACTATGTTCTGTATCTGTATAGGATGTATCCAAACCTATGAAATCACAGATGTTTGAAGAGTAGCTCACACTGACATAGGGTTTCATGGCTTCAAAACACTTTAAGTTATTTCATTTAATCCTCACAAACAGCTCTGTGTGGAAGCCCGGGCAAATGTTTTTATTCCCCATTTCTCAGAGGAGATAATTGAGACTTGTTAAAGGTAGGCGACTTGCTCAAGGTAGTGGAGCTGACTTGAACTCAGATCTCCCGGTGTCAACTCTAGTGACTGTCTCATGCTGTTTTCAAAAAATATTGATTAAAACTCTTTTATGGGGGGTGGGGTAGAGATTTAATTACCTCTAGAAACTCTGTTAAAAATGGAATTAAATTGCAGTAGGGTCACAGATTTAGATCTTAAAGGAGCCTTACTTCAGTCCTCTTAGTTTGTAAAGCAGCAAATTGAAGCCAGAAGAAAAGAGGTGAATTACTTAAGAGTATCAGAATTGGGATTTGAACCCAAAACCCAGTGTTCTGCTGCTGCACCACAGATGTCTGCCCTGAAGTGCAGTCGTCAAATCTAAACAGGACTTAATTTTGTTTTCCAGGCTATTTCTGTCCTTTATGAATCCATGACCACTTTCGCTAAAAAGCCAGGTGAACAGAGAGATGATGAAGTCTGCATTTGTCTCTGCTCAGACTCACTACCAGTACTGAGCCCCAGGCTGTCAGCCATCACACCCTCAACCTATACTGGTGCTCCAGAAACTCCCAGTGAAGGAAGAAACCTAGATTTTGGATACAGACAGAGTGAGTTCTCTTCAGAAGGTATGAGCTTGACCCAACCCACCACCAAAACAAGGCATGAGCAAACTGGTCTCAGAGGAAACGAAGATTCTGAAGAACTAGGATATCACCTAATTAGTCCAACCTCTCCATTTTGCAAATAAGAAAACTGAGATGTAGACAGAGAAAATGACTTCTTTCAGGTCCCAGTGGAGTCAAGATCAGGGCCCAAATCCCCTTCTGAAAGCTGTAAATTCTGACTTGAATAGATATTAGATTTCGTCCTTCCCTTGGTGAACTAAAGCATTTGGGGAAATCCTTTGGACTGAAGGTGCCCCTTGAGAGTGGTTGGAGCCCACAGCTGCTTCACCTTCAGCTGAGCTGGGGATTGAGGCAAAGCCATGGGTAGAGACAAAACCTGTTATTTTATCCTACAGAGAAACCCCTGGTGAGGAAACTCCCTCTGCTAATGCAGGAGGACATCTTCTCTGAACCTCATCTCAGCCAGTTGCCTAGGGCACTGAGACTTGCCCAGGGGTCATAAGCCAGTATATACAAGAGGCAGAATTTGGACTCAGATCTTCCTGGCTTTCTATCCTCTATGCTATGGATATTCTCCATTAAAAGATGCTGCCTGGACACTTGCCTCCTTGATTGATTGTTGATCATGCTTCAGTTTTGTCCTCTTTGGCTCTTGAGCCAAGGCTTTTTAAGGCCTACCATTGAATTCCGGCTTGACCCATAGGCTGTTATTGCCTTGCTTGGTTTGACTTTCTGCCTTTGGACATTGGCCAGTTTTCTGATTTTACTATGTGTTCCTGGACAGGTCTCCACCCTGGGCAGGTCCTCCACCCTCTATTGTTCACTTGCTGACTGCTGACCAGCCAGTGATCTGATACACCCACTAATCTATGGGGTCTGCTGCTTCCTCTAACCTCCAGTTAATACATCTAATTACTACAGTTAGTATATAGATAGTATGGGAAAGGTCACCAGACTCATAGAATTTCAAAACCAGAGGAATCCTTAGAGGTCAGCAAGATCCACCTGTATCCGAATAGGCAATCCTTTTATGACATCTTAAATAAATGGTCATCCAGGCTTTGCTGGAGGACCTCCTGCAATGGGGAGTTCATTACCTCCTTAAGGAAGTGGGGAAGAGGAAAGATCCAGAGTAACACATTTAAAATGCTTCAGTATTTCAAAAGGCCCATGATTTCATCTGTGTAAGTACTCACTCCATAAATCACGGCACCTCTACCCTAGAGAAAAAGATCTTTATTATTTTTGGTTGGACTAAAAGTCTTCATTAGCCAGTAGCCACCCTTTGGGTGGTGAGTCTTTCAGCTATTAGCTGAGAGCTCCCCCATCCTTGTCCCCAGCCCCTGGTGGGAATAGCATAGATTCTTATGAGCTTCACCTGGTCTTTTCGGAGCATTTAGGTGGAACAGTACTGGATATAAGACTGACCCTGGAGTCAAGAAAATCTGAATTCAACTCTAGCCTCAGTATTTATTAGCTATATGACCCTGGATAAGTCACTTAACCTCTATTGGCTTCAGTTTTCCATAAGATGCTAACAATAGAACCTATTATAATACAATATATTATATATTATAGTGTATAAGGATAATAATACCTATTATAATATATATGGTATATAATTTATGTAGGGATAATAACACATATCATATATATATATATATATGTATATCTCATATGTGATATAAAAAATAGTTCCCAGGGTTGTAATAAAGATCAAATGAGATAATATTTATAAAGTCCTTAGCACTTTATATAAATTTATTTATCATTAGTAATAGTCATAAAAATGGCAGGTTAGTAGAGGCCCTCTTGGGTCTCTTCTAACTGTACCATTTCTACTCTACTCCTAGTTCTGCCATTAGCCAACTCTTTCTGGGTCTCGGTTCTGTAAAATGAGGGTGTTAGACTAGATGGATATAGATGATCTCTAAGGGCCCTTCCAGCTCCAAAATTCTAGGATTCTGTGATTCTAACCCTATAGAGCTAGCCCTGGTCCCTGTACCCCCCCTAAGAACAACCATATTGATAAGCCTTTTGGTCAGAATTGAAATTAGGGTGGAACAACTGCACCTTTGTCCTAGGACAGAAAATTTAGGGGATGCTTGCTGGAGGGAGCTCTTTCTGTCCCTGCTCTACCCCAACAGAGACAGAGACTGTAGCCCAATCTCAGCAGTGCTTCCTTCCTTCAGCAGCCTGGAAATCTATTAGATTTCTGAAATTCAAAAAATAACATCATAGGAAGCTTGTGTTCGGTTTCCTTCTAATTCCTTTAAGGGTCCTCAGTAGATGGATGGATGGATGGATAGATGGATGGATGGATGGATGGATGGATGGATGGATGGATGGATGGATGAATGGATGGATAGATAGGGAGATAGATAAATAGATGATAGGTGGATAGATAAGATAGATACAGTCAGAGAGAGCATTTATTAAGCTCTATGTGCCAGACACTGGCATTGGACAAGCCAGAAGAGGAGTGGTGCATGGGAGTATGCTGTAGAAATAGCCAGGAAGTAGATGTGCCTTTCTATCTATTCTCTTATCCCTTTTAATTTTGGGGTATTCCCCCCATACCCACATGATATACCCCAGGTAAGATTCTCCAATTTCACCCTACCACTATCCCAGGTGCAGAAATTATTAGCCCTGGTTCCATCTTTGTTCCAGACATTCCAGTGGCTTCCTTGAGCCCACCTCTTGCTAGAGAGTGTAGGGGGGAGTTGCTTCATCATAGTAATCTAGCAATACCCATGTAGATGGTGAGTAAATGTGTCACTGCCCTTCCTCCTGGCTCTATGGAAAGAGAAACATACTACAATGGAGGGTGGGCAGCATGCCCAGGGCAGTTGCTAAGCCACTAGTCATAGTCTGGCAGGTCAGCACAGACTGCTGGAACTGATAAATCCCATGAGAGGTTCCCAAAGAAAATAACTCTGTGGCATTTAACTGTGTATGCCCTGTCACCCAGTACAATGTCATACACTGGAAAGAGCAATAAGCAGAGAGGAGACCTAGGTTTAAGGCCTGGCTCAGCAGGTAACTAGCTTCACAATTTTGGGCCAAGCATGACTCTCCCTGGATGTCAGTTTCTCACCCTATAAAATGAGGGAGTGGATCCTTTCTCTCTTATCACTCAGAGATTCCATAAAAGCGCCAATAATATTCTCAATAGTTAAGCTAACCTCTGCTCTCCTTTCAGTAAACAAGAGATTTATCATAAATTTAGAGCTGGGAGAGACTTGCAGAGGTCATCTCAACTAACTCCCTCATTAGACTGATGGGGGAAATGAAACCCAAAGAAATTAATTGATTTCCCTAAGATTAAATAGGTAACAGAGGCAGGATTTGAACTGGGGTCCTCTGATCTAAACACTTAAAAACTAAATAAATTTTCTTGACATCTTTTGTTTTTACATAACCTAAATCCCCTCCTTTAGCCCTCTCCTATCTCAGAGAAAACTCCTTAAAACAAAGAAATTTTTTAAAACTATAAACAAAGAAAAAGAGGAAGAAAATAAGAATTCAGTAAGACTGATCAATTGAAGCCAATACATAATATTGAAAAAAATCTATGCAATGTTCCACACCCTTGGACACCCCACCCCCACTTCAGCAAAAGAGTGGGGGTTTCTTTAGAACTATGATTGTTCTTTTTTGTAATTTTGCAATATTCATTTTTAACATTCACTTTAAAAAATAAATTATATTGATATATTTTGTTTTTAACATCACCAAATATCTTTCCTATTCTCCCTCCCAGAGAACTATCCCAAATAACAATATTTTTTGGAAAAAAAAGGGAAAAGATCAGCACAGCTGATCAATACATTGAAAAAATCTGAAAATATGTGCAGTGTATCCCTGCAGGGATCTCCTCCTTCTTCCAAGAAGTATGTGTGTGTGTGTGTGTGTGTGTGTGTGTATGGGGGGGTGTCTTCTCACATCTCTTTGTAATTTTGAAATATTCATTTTTTATTACTTTAAGGTTCTTTCTATTTACATTGTTGTACTTACTGTATATATTGTCTTCTTGGCTCTGCTTGCTTTACTCTGCATCAGTTCATAGAGATCTTTCGATGCTTCTCTGTATTCATCCCACACACCATTTCTTACAACACAGTAATATTACACCACATTCATGTGCCACAATTTGTTTAGCCATTCTCCAATTGACGTGCATCTACTTTGTTTCCAGTTCTTTGGGAACACAAAAAGTGCTGCTTTGAACACTTTTCTGCTTATCACAAAAAGTACTGTTTTAAACATTTTATTGCATATGAAGCCCTTCTTCATATTACCAGAGATGTTAGGAAGATAGAAACAAGTCTTGGCCATAGACTCCTGCAATTTCTTGAAATTCAGAAATTTAGAAATTGTTGGGGAAAATCTCCAGGGGCACTTGAGTACTAATAAAATCAGTAAATGCAGTGGGTGATAAGGAAATGAAATGACTGGCTGGGTGACCCTGGGCAAGTCACTTAACCCCAGTTGCCTTGGGGGGAACGAAAAGAAAAGAAATGAAATGAAAGGGTTAGTAGAAGTCTTCTTAAGCCTTTTCCAGTTCTACCATTTTCTGCTCTCTCTGAAGGTCTCTTCCCTTACTCCTGCACAATTCTGTCTCTAAATAGAGAAGAATCATAGGATTTAAAACTGAAAGGTCTCTTAGCCCCCACAACATGGAATGTCAGAGCTTGAAGTGACCTTGGAGGTCATCTAGTGTAACCACTTCATTTTACAGATGAACACCATCAGTCCCAGAAAACTAAAGTGATTTCTCCAGCAAGTTAAGGGCATAGTAGGGACCAGACTCTACCTCCTTTCTGCTATAACATACAAACTAGGATCATGGAATATTAGAACTGGAAGGATACTTAGAGAAGGATACTTTCAACCTTCTCATCTTATAGAGAAGCATATGGAATCTAGCCCAGAAAAGGGAAATGACTTTCCTAGGGTCACACCGATAGTCAGTAACAGAACCTAGATTCAAAGATAGGTTTTCTGACTCCAATTAAAAGTGATCTTTTGCTATATCCTAGTAATTAACTAGGATAGTAGTATGGGTAGTAATTAACTACCCAAATAAAATGAACTTTGAAGAAAAGCCCGAGTCAGGAAAACGTCTACTTCCCAAACATCTCCCCAATACTTCTGACGTTAGTGTGAGTGAACACTAGATTAGGTTGTTTAAGATGCTTAAGAGATCCAGGGTGTTGTTATGTGTAGACTGAAGTGACACAGTAGGTGCTTAATAAATGCTTGTTGATTGAATCAGCCTCTGATTCAAGATTTTTTTTAATTAAAGCATAAATTTTATTCATGCTTTTAATTTTTTTAGTATTCACTGTCATTTAAAGGCATGAAAGCTAACACCTATGTGAACACAACATGAAGACTGTTCTTTAACAAATACCCTACGATACCCTACAATACCCTATTCTAACAGTACTTACAACTTTGTGCACCTACACCCCTCCCTCCACCTACTGCTCTGTTGAGCAGTTTTTCATTATCTGTTTGCTTGAGTGTTTGGTCAATATGATTATTCTGAGTTAACTTCTTTTAGAATTCAATGGTGTCCTCCTGGTTCTCCTTGCTTCATGAACCTCTATCACTCTTCTCATGTTTCCCTGAGTTCCTCAGTGACCATTTCTTACTGCATAATAACATTCCAGTGGAGAGGCAGCATGACTTAGGTGATAGAAAGCTGGCTGTCAGAGCCTGGAAAACCTGGGTCCTGACTGACATACAGATTGTCTAACTCTCACCAAGTGACTTAATCTCAGTATACCAGACAACTCTTAGACCCTGGGATGAACTATTGCCTGTTTGCATTGGTAGAGGGAATTTCCTCGCCAGGACTTCCTTACCCTGAAGAAATCAAGGTACAGGCCAAAAAAATCAAACTATATTCCATTTCAAATGTTTTACGTGATGGCATACGTACACAGATTGCTTACTGTCTCAGGAAGGAATGGAGGATGGGGGAAGGATAGAATTTGGAACTCAAAACAAAAAAAATCAAATATTAAAAATTGTTTTTATATGTAATTGGGGAAAAATAAAATATGATTTTAAAATACATGCATACATATTTCATTTCATTAATACACTGCAGTTTATTTAGTCATTCCGAAATCAATGAGCACCCACTTTGTCTCCAATTCTTTGCTACCATCAAAGTACTGCTTTCTTTCTTTTTTTCCCATGAGCATTGAAAGTCTCTTTTTTGAAGTCTTCTTTTACTTATGTAAAGATCAATTTGAGGTTTATTTACTTAAGTCCTGAGTGTGTCTTGGTAGACTTAAATTTCTAGATATTACATACCTTTTGTAATTATTTTTGAATGGAATTTCTTTTTCTATCATCATTTCTTCCTGATCTTTTTTAGTAGTAAATGAAATACTAATGGTGTTGGTGAATTTATTTTCTATCCTTCTAATTTACTGAATTTTTAATCATCTAAATTAGTGTTTTTTGCTGATTCTCTGGGGTGCTACTTTATATGTTCTCAAAAGTGGTACTGAAATATGTAGGAAGCATAAACTGTATAAATTTGTAAAAATGGCTACAGTAGAAATGGACTGATTTAGCACCTGCAAAGGAATTTTATTCTGTAAGCTAGGTTGGTTCTATAAGGGAGAAAAGAAATAGGTCTTTTGAAGTTACTAAGCTAAATGTGGAACTATGTTTTCCATGACTTCATATACATAATTCTTGCCTTTTCAATGAGTATGAGAGGAGGTGAAAGGAGGAAGAATTTGAACCTGAAAATTTAAAAAAACAAATTACTAAGCCAACTAATAACCACCCACATTGTCAATATTGAGTTTTGCCCTATAAAAGACAATGCTAATCTCCCAGCTTGGACACATCATCAGCCAAGCCTGTTTCTGCAAAGAAGAGAGGTCAAGAGCATAGATAAGATGTCAGAACTAGAAACAGCTATGGGAATGCTCATTGATGTCTTTGACCGGTATGCAATGACTGATAGCAATAAGGAGACTCTGACTAAAGAAGAACTAAAGACACTCTTGGAAAAAGAGTTCCCAAACTTTGTTAAGGTAAGAGTTTATTCCTGAGCTCCCATGGAGTAAGTAGACTGGCAGTCAGAAGAGCTGGTTTCTAATCTCAGGTTTGCCTTTAGTTATTTGTATAATATATTAGCTTCTCTGGGCCTCAGCTTCTTCATCAGTAAAACGAGTTGGGGAAGGGAGATTGAGAGAAGGAGTGCTGGAGGGTGAGAAATAAGTTCCTAACTTCCCTTCCATCTCTATGTCTCTGATTCTATGAAGTTCTATCAAATTGATAATTCCTGACCAGGGAAGGATATGCTTCTAGAATTTTATTAGTTACATCTCTCATTTTTAAAAAATGTTTAATGATTTACAAAGCCTCTTCTCCATAACAATAAGACAACAGTATCACTTTGAGTAAGCTTGAAAGTGCTTTATAAATGCAAGGTTCCTATTGTTACTGCTAGGATTAGTCATATTATTATCCCCATTTTACAGATGAGGAAACTGAAGAGCAATAAAATTCAGACATTTCTTGGGTCCCATTGCTAATAAATGGCAGAGTTAGAATTAGAACCTACATCTTTCTGACTACAAGTAAAAAGCTTCACGGGCATTCTCCAATTTCAACAAAATGTTGGCTCTTTCGAATAGGATAGAAAAGGGTACATTGAAAAAAATGACCCATCTAGTATACCT
Source organism: Phalanger gymnotis (assembly GCA_028646595.1). Classification (NCBI taxonomy): domain Eukaryota; kingdom Metazoa; phylum Chordata; class Mammalia; order Diprotodontia; family Phalangeridae; genus Phalanger; species Phalanger gymnotis. The sequence goes on from CM053623.1 coordinate 402,736,094, forward strand.
GGCCATCTGAATGAGACACATAGTGGAGCTGATCAATATTGCCAAAATTAATCATCAAGATAACCCCAAACCAGCCTGTTTTAATGAACTCTGTACATCTTGTTAAAATACAGTCAGTAATAAGGAAATATGCTTTCATGATTACACATGTATAATCTACATCAAATTGCTTAGATCTCAGGGAGGGGTAGTGGGAGAGAATTTGGAACTCAAAACTTTTTTAAAATGAATGCTAAAAATTGTTTTTATCTGTAATTGGAAATAAAAAATAAAATATTATTTTTAAAAATGTAGTCAGGACAAAATGACCCTACTTAGAGATTCGTTAGTCCACTCCCCTCGTTTTACAGAGCAGGATGAGAGCCAGAGTGATAAAGTCATTTTTTCAAGGTTATACAGACAGCAATTGAGATGGGTGGGTAACCCAAGTCTCCTGATTCTGAGTATAGCTTTACCCTATTCTAGTCTGTCTAAAAGGAAATTTAGAAGTACAATGTGGACTTTCAAGTATGGTATAAATGTAGGCTCTTATATTTAACAATAATAATACATAGAACCAAAGAATGTTAGAGCTTAAAAGGAGCTTGGAGCTCACAAAGTCAGAGCAGAAGGGGCCTTAGAACATTGAATGTCAGAGCCAAAGAGATTTGTTAAAATGGCTACTGTAGAAATGGCCTGATTCAGTTCCTAGAATAGAATTTTATTCTGTACTCTAAGAAATCTTATGTTGAATGTCAGAACTGAAGGGATCTTAGAACACAGAATGTCAGAGCTCAGAGGAACCTTGGACATGAGCGGGGTGGGGAACCTGCGGCCTTGAGGCCACATCAAGGCCACAGGTTTCCCACCCCTGATCTAGACTGAGCTCCTCAATTTACAGATGAAACAATTTATAATTCCTCAATTTACAGAGGAACCAAGACCTCCCTACGGGAAGTGACTTTTTCCCAAGCAAGCTAGTTTGCAGAGCTGTGCCTTAAACCCTGGTCTTCTGATGTCACTGAACCTTCTACAATACTCATTTTTTAAAACTTTTTTTCCACTTTGAAAGCTACCCAGCATGTCCATTTTAACTTCATCTTTCCTGGATACAAATACTATGGAAGAAAGGGAGTCCCCAGCATGGTCTGCCCCAATCTGTCCTCCTTCCACTCCCCATGGGAAGAGTTGCTCTGATCTCACAATGCCTTGGAACAAGCCTTTTGTCTCTGGTAACATATTCAAGCATCCCAAAGGCATTCTTTCTTTCCTGTCTTCCTCTCAAGCTGCTTTAGCTCTGGGAGCTATTAGTTACCCTGGCTGGCCACTTCAATTTGATGACTGCCACGGCTCCAACTCGCTTTCATTTTCATGTGTCCCTGGGGATTGTATCTAGAGGCAACAACATAATATGATATTATCTCCATACCCTGGGAGACACATATGGATTCACATCTACATCATGCTAAGTACCCTTACTAAACACCCTACTCCAGTGTCCATTTGCATTTACTCTGTTCTTTCCAGGTTAGCTTTTGGGTAATTTTCACCTACTTTGGCATTTTTATTATATTCCCATGAGTGGCCAAGGTCATCTGATCATAGATTTGGAGCTAGAAGGGGCCTTAAAGGTCATCTAATGCAATCTCCTCAATTTACGAAAAGGAAACTAAGACCTGGTGATAGCAGAACCAGTGATATAGGCAATTTTGTAGCTGGGGAAACTGAGGTTCAGATTGGTGAATTAATTTGTCAAAGGTCAAATAGCTAAGAAGGGCAGTACTACCATTTGAACCATCTCCTCACTCCAAGTCCATTGCTTTCCCCACTGAGCCATGCTAAGAAGATAGCACCAAGAGAGGGTTTTAAAGCCAGAAGAAAGTTCAGAGTTCATTGAATTATAGGATTTAGTGCTAGAATAAATTTTTTGAGATCATCTAGTCCCACCCTTTCATTTTAAAAATGAAAAGACTGAGAATCAGAAAGCTGAAGTGACTGGCATACAGTTATTGACAACTCAGGTCTCCCAATAGAGTAATAACAATAACTCATTTTTTACAGTTATAGAGACGACCTGCAATTTTATTGATATAGGGAAGTCCCTCTGATATAGGTAGAGCAAACCTTTCCTGCAGTGTGTAGTCTTAGAGAGTTGCCTAGAACACTGAGAGACTGACTCGCCACAGACAATCCAATAAATCCAATCCAATAAGTATTGATTTATTTTGCCTACTATGTGCCAGGCACTATGCTAAGCTGGCATGAGTCAAAGGCAAGACCTAAACCCACATCTTCCTAACTCTAAGGTCTCTTGGAATCTTCTACACCATGCTGCCTCTTGACATTTATATAACATTTCAATTTAATAAATCTTTATTGAGAGCCTACCGTGTACCACTGTGATAGGCAACAAGGAGACAAAGACCAAAATGAAACGGTCTCTGACCTCACAGATCTTACACTCTACCACAAGGAAACAACATGTGTACAAACAAGTGAATGCAAAGTTCGGACATTGTTATTGGTAGGGGATGAGGGGTGGGGAGGAAGAGAAGAAAGCACTAAGAACAGGGTGGGTGTCTGGGAAAGCTTCATTTAGGAGATAAAGTCTGAGCTGTGCTGTGAAGGGATTTAGGGACTCCAAGAGGTGATGAGGGAGTGCATTCCAGGCACAGGGAACCACCAGTTCAAAGGCAGGGAAACAAGAGATAGAATACCATTTATAGAAAATGGCTAGCAGGCCAACTGGACTAGAATGTTGAAAGTATGAAGGGAAGAAATGTGAAAGACTAGACAGATAGATTGGAGAATTTTGAATGCCAGGCTGGAGCCTTAGATGCCAGGCTTTAAGGTTTGCCAAGAGATAGATAGATAGATCATCTGAACTTTACAACAATCCTGTGAGGTAGGTCCTACTGGTACATACCTTATCTTACAGATAAGGAGAGTGAGATAAAAAAAAGTCAATGTGACTTGCCCAGTTAATAAATGACAGAGCCAAGGCTTGAAGGCAAATTTAATACACTTTCACTCAGATGACCATGGGTTATGCAGCCTTAGACCTAGAAGTTGCTGGGATTTTTGTGTAGTTTTTGGTAGAGCCATCTGTAGTTCCCAGCAGAGGTCCTGCCTCTAGGCTCCTCTTCAGGTCTTCTCCTTATCAAAGATATGATCAAAGATGTCTTTGGTTTTTTCTCTTGCCTTTTGTCTGCCTTGTCTGTATCTAACTCTGCTTATCCAAGTCAAGCCTTGTTTTCATTGTTCTATATTAAAGGAACCTTCCATCAAAGTTTTTTTAGTGTCTTTATTCTTCTTCAGGCTGCACTCCTGACTCTCTTCCTGAACTATGTTTTCAGTGACCTCTCTCTGGTGACCCTCAGTCCCTCCATTCTTTCTAACTTTCTTTTATGTGTTGCCTTTACCCTTTAGAAGGTAAGCTCCGTGAAGGTAGAGACTTTCTTTCTCTCTACTTGTATCTGGATTTCCACCACTTAACACAGTGCCAGGTACATAGTTACAATTAAATAAATACTTGTTAACTTGACTTAACTTTTCATGTCTCAACTTGGGGTGAAGGAGGCCCTGTGTTCCTGGTGCCTATGAGAGAGAGGAATAAGTTTTGGGAGGTCCTACCAAGTTGGACCTTTCTTTGAAGACCAGACTTAGGCAAATGCAGAGACTCATCACCAGACTGGCTGCAGGAAAATGAATTTTTGTTTGTTTTTTACCTTTAGTCCTCAAAGAACATCTGCTATGCCTGAAACAGGTTATAGCTCATGCATGGTGGTGGATAAAATTACAGATCTTTGAAATTTGGAAGTCAAGGTGGATCCAGATCCTGCCTTAGTAGAGCTCAGGCTTCTCATTTCTGAATATTCTTTTGTTCCTCTAAAATGCAGCTAAGATGATATTTTTAAAATATATATAGAACAAACCAAGGAAGCATTTCTCAGCTTTCACCTTCGGGTATGGGAATGTGTCTTTTAATTTACTTCATAAAAATTATCAAATATTTCCATCCATTTTTTTCCCCAGGTAGGTCCCAGGCCACTGACATAATCAGTACTTGTTATATATCGTTTGTGCCATCTGCTGGTAATTTGCAAAATAGCTTCTTTGAATTTTCTGGATGTGGGCAGGAATCACATGTCCACTGCCGTATTGCAGTATTCTCAGACCGAATTTTAGAATGCTAGCATTGAAAGGGACCTTAGGACATAAGATGTCCGAACTGAAAGAGGACTTAGACTATTAGAACTGGAAGGGGCTTTAGAACAAAGAATCTTAGGGCTGGTAGGGGCCTTATCAATCAGTGAATCAAGCATTTATTAAGCCTCCACAGCATGCCAGGCACTGTGCCAGGCTCTATGGATACACATACAATACTGAGGCAATCCCTGCCCTCAAGCCCCTTAAGTTCTTGAACTTAAAATATAGAACATAAATCATGAGAACCAAAAGAGATCAAAGCACATAGAACATAGAATGTTAGAACTGAACAAGACCTTGGATATCACATAGTTCCCCTGGAGAAACTGAGGAACAGATAAGTTTATATCAAGATTCAAATGCCTGGAAAGAAAAAAAAATGTAAGCATCAAATAGCTATGCTTAGTAACCAGTGATTTATTTTCAGTGGCCAGGCATTATTTTTCTCATTGTTTTTGAGCTTTATTCAGCCGATGGCACCAGGGAAAGCTCTTCTTTTGGCCCTGTGGGGTGAGATGTTATCCAACAGTGTGTAAGTTTCCACACCAGCAGCGACTTGTGAAGGTGGCATACCAAGTGTGAATGACCTCTAGTCTTGTGAATCCCTGGGGGACTTTACTATCTGTCCCCATCCATGTGGCCCTTAGAATATGCTCCTTTCTATTGTTATGGTTCTCTTTATGTGCTCTTTCTGACTCCTTAACTAGAGCGAAGCTGTGTGACCTTGGAAAGGTCGTCTCACTTCTAGTCCTTAGTTTCTTCTCAAAAAAGTTGAGGGAATGAGACAATGCAATCTTTAACGTCCCTTCTAACTCTACTTCTCTAATTCTTCTTTTCTAACAGCAAGGAAACTGGAGCTCAGGAATTCTGGCTCATTGACAATAAGCAAATCACTTTCATTCATAGTTTCCTCATCTGTAAAATGAAAACATAATATTTACATGACCCGTCTCACAGGACCTTTGAGAGGGAGGTACTTTGTAAATTGAAAAGAACTTTGGAGATAATAATAATTATTATTCAAATGCATATAGTTTTTCAAGATTGACAGTTCTTCCCACACAACAAGTCTGTTAGGTAGGTGGCACAAAGTGGCAGTCTGCTCTCATTTTGCAGGTGGGGTTATTACCGGAATGCCTGGAGGGACATGTCTGCCTACGGTGGCCCTGCCCCATCATCCTCACATCCACCTCTTCTTTCTCTCTTTCAGAATGGGAAGAATAACGAGGCAATTGATAAACTATTTGAAAACCTGGATAACAACAAGGATGCTCAGGTGGACTTCAACGAATTCATGATCTTCACTGCTGCCCTGACTGTTACTTGTCATAAGTACTGTCACCAGAAGGGACCTAAGTGATGACAGAATCCTGCTGATTGGAATAATGTGCTGAGTACAATTAAAAGGCTTTGATAACAACCCCCCCATCTCCCTTGTTTTCTGTGTTTCCATTCTGGTGAATAACATTTCCATGTTTTTGGTCTCAAATAAGCACATTCATATTAATTCAGCCTCAAATTCAGTTTGTTTGTTTTTAAATGTCATTTAATGCAAGTTCTTTCTCAGGAAGGGACTTTAGAATGTAATCAAAAGCTAAAAAGCCACTGGAGATTTTTTTTTTATAAAGTGGCAAAAACCATTTATAGTATTAGTGATGATAACCTAAAGAGTGTAGAAAGTGGTTTTTTTTTTTCTCATCTCCATCAGATTGGTATAAAAGTTCCTGCTTAAGATGGTACACTAATTGCTGGGTGACCTTAGACCAGTTACTGAACTTCAGTTTCCTCCTCTATAAAAAAACAAAACAAAGATTGAACTAGATCTGGGATTTTCTTTTTTGTTGTTGTTGTCGAAGTTCAAAAAGTTTATTTTTAGTTATTATTTTTTTTTGAGGGAGGAAGGCAGGGCAATTGGGGTTAAGTGACTTGCCCAAGGCCACACAGCTAGTAAGTGTGCTAAGTGTCTGATATCGAATTTGAACTCAGGTCCTCCTGACTCCAGGGCCAGTGCTCTACTCACTGTGTTATCTAGCTGCCCCTTAGTTATTATTTTTAACACTCTTTTCTTTTTAAATTTTGAGTTCCAAATTCTCTCTCTCCATCTCATCCCCTCCACTACCCACTGAGAAGGCAAACAATAGGATATCAATTATAAAAGTAAAAGAAATCATGCATTTCCAGATTAGTCATATTTTTTTTAAAAAAAAGCAAAAAAAGAGAGAAAATTATACTTCCATATGCACTCAGATTTGATCAGTTCTCTCTCTGGAGGTGGATAGCATTTTTCATCATGAATCCTTTGGAATTGTCTTGGATCCTTGTATTGATCAGAGTAGCCAAGTCTTTCACAGTTGATCATCATTACAACATTGCTGTTGCTGTGCACAATTATATCTAGGAATAACTCTGTGTGTGTGTGAGTGTGTGTGTGCATATCTGTGTATTATATATATGTGTATGCATGTATGTGAATATTCTTTATATTTCTTTTATATGTATTATATATATTTTAATAATATTTTTCCTATTACATGTAAAGACAATTTTTAACATTTATTTTTTAAAAATTTTGAGTTTCAAATTTTCCCCCTCCCTCCCTTCCCACCTCCTCTCTAAAAAAGTAAGCAATTTGTAGATCCAAGATTCTTAACCAGGGGTTTGTTTGTTTTTTAAATTATTGTTGTAATAGTATTTCACTATAATTAGTTTCCTTTGTTACAACGTGTGTTTTGTTTTATGCATTTAAGAATATTATTCTGAGAAGTGTCCCTTTGGCTTCATCAGACTTCCAAAGCGGTCCATGACACAAAGTAAGAACCCTTGGCCTGGTTAGATCATATACTGGTAAATGTTTAACAATCAGCTCTCCAAGAAAAAATGTACCATGACACACTTTTAAGTTTAATCTGAATTATTAAAATTTTCTTATCACTTTCTTAAGTCTAGACGATTAACAAAATATATCAAGCCCCAGTTTGTAGTTTGCTGATTTCAGAGGTGTAAATGCTCACACTGAAAGTTTAACAAGTAGCTCTCTGAGGCCAGTCTAAGCCGCCTCCAGCACACTCCTGGACTAGGTGCTCTCTACTTTAAACTTCAATTAATAAGATCAGATAACCATAGTACATATGTTTAATGGTGATATAATCTTTTTCCACCAGGGGGTGATGTGGCTGTGGGATGAGGTGGTTTTCTCTGACACGGTAAACAGCTGTTCCCTGTGGCTTGTAACCTCTTATGTGAGTACAACTTTTCACCTGTGGCTCAACCTTAGAAACAAGTGAGATTGTCATTGAAGAAGACACTTCCCTTTCCCTGACTGTCTCTTACTTCCTCAGAGAGCTCAACTTACTCTCTCATTGTTGTTCTCTGGGTGGTTGCTGTTGTCGATCCTTCTGTTCTTTGGGGACTTAAAGCCGGAAGCGATCTTAGAGATAACCCACCTCAACACTCTTTTTTTATAGAAAGTAAAGTTGCAAGACTATTCAATGGCTGAATTAAAATAAGAAGGTCCCTTCCGGCTCCAGATCTGTGATCTCATGACTTAAGGAAACTAGGGCTGCTGACTCTCAAGCTAGTACAATTGACACCCCAGGGATGTGCCGGAGAGGGCTCATGTGTCTGGGTGACTGGTTGTTAAATTTTCAATATGAGCATTTACACCTTGGAAATCAGCAAATGCTACAAATCAGGGCTTGATTTATTGGTCTGTTGATTGTCTAGACTTAAGAAAGTGATGGATAAAATGCTGTTAATGCAGATTAAACTAAAAAGTGTGCCATGGGTACTTTATTATTATTTTTTTTGGAGAGCCAGGTATTAAACATTTATCAGCACACCCCACTAATAAACCTCTCTGCAGCTGTTAACAAATTCCTCCTTCCCAGACTGATTCTTTTGAGAATGCAAACTAGGCCATCTTTTGTCTCAATTCTTACCTAGCCTTAAATCACTGAATGGGTGTTGCCTCTGACAAACTGAGACCTGGGAAAGACATTAGCTTATAAAGGTCAAGTCTTCCGCTGCATCCTGGGCCATTGCCAATCTTTCTGACCCATGTCATGCCACTGGACTCAGATGACTCTGGAGGAGAGAGAGCAAGGTTGATGACTTTGCACAACCCTGCCTCAGTTAAATCCAATTGACTTGCAAGTCAGGACATTACCTCCTGACATCATTGGTTCTCTTTGAGAATGAAAGAGGAACAACAAACAACAAATTTACCAGTCATTGCTCATCTTCAACTCAGGAAGATTATTATTAACAATAAAACATAAAGTAGCTCTATGTTTGACTATGGGAAAGTGGACTATGAGTATGGGAAACCACTCATAAACCTTATATGGAGGCATTGTATCTCAGCGATGCACAACTTCAGTGATCTGGCCATGGGCTGGGACATCTCACTAACCCTGCTAACAAACCAGTGGCTGATCAATTCTGGACTTGATTTAATGGTCATTTTAGTTTTTCAAAGATGGAGGAGGTTGAACATCAAGGCTGCTCACTATTCAGGGCCTGATCCTGAAATAAGAAACAGGAGAAACTGACCATGAAATTTCAGAGTTTTTGATAAAAACAAAACAAAACAAACTCCTCCATAGATGAAATGTGGGTGTAAAGTGATACACATTTTAAATTTGGGGTAAATTAGTTTTTAAGGGCTCAGAGAAAAAATTCCCTAGGGCCCCATGGCCTAAAAACCTATAGCACAAGTTGTCCAGAGAGGAATATAGGACACCCTCAAGAATAAAATTCTGAGGACACAACACAAGCAACTCCTGTGAGTAAGTAAAAGGAGGCTCTATCTAAAGAGACCAATGTGGCCTCATCTGTTGGGCCTTTCAAGTCTTTCCCAATCCAGTTTCTAGCCTATCTTTCTAGGCTAGTTGCATATTATTCCCTTTCAGATGTTATTTCCAGCCTAATGACTTTTTGCCATCCACCCTCTTCTTTTTTCCCATCTCTGTGCCTTTGCAGGTTGTCCCCCATCTCCTTGAATCTCTACCTTCCTTCAAACCGTGGTTTGTTGGCTACCTCCTCTAGGAAGCTTCTCTTGATCCCCCTACTTCATAGTCCCTTCCCACCATGAATGAGGCTGTATGTATTTTCTATTTAACTCAGTTTGTTAAACCTGTTGTTTGCTCCTAATAGAACATAAGATCCTTGAGAGTAAGGACTTTTTTTCCTGCCTTTATATCCCAAGCATCAAGCACAGGACCTGGAACATACATGGTATTTAAGAAATACTTGCTGAATTGAATGTACAGGCACTAGATTAATCAAGTTGGATTTTAAAAAGACAAGTACAGGAGATGGAGACAAGGGTGGATAATTTAGTACAGGTACAATAGAGTGTCATGGTTCTGTGACAATAATTTTTGGAGCACTAAATAAAGCATGAAGGGCTGAGAATTCTGATGAAGGCTAAGGACAACAAAAGGGGCTTTAAAAATTATATTAAAGGAAAGAGATAAGAGATGATGGAAAACAGGCAGAACTACTTAACTACAAGTTTGCTATTGTGTTCCTAACACGGAGAAAGAGCCTCACACCTGGAAGTACACAGGAAACATGTTTATCGGGGGAAATAAAACCTAAGACAAATGCAGGGATTGTAACTCAATGAGTTATAAGTCAGATAAACTGTATCCCAGAATACTGAAAAACCTGATGAATGTGATTGCTAAGCTGCTATTATTCAGTCATTAATTCACTCATTCACTCACTCATTCATTCATTTATTACCACTTGGAGGACCCCTTGTAAATGAGCTCTCAGGTTACCTCATATTTGAAGCACTTTATGGGTCAATATCCACTCAAAATACCATATCCCATGAGCTCCCACTGATGTGTTTGTTTCTTTTACTAGACTAACCAGAAAAGCAAAAGGCATCATAGAAAAGTAAGTCAACAGGCATTTATTAAGTGTCTACTATGTGCAGGTATTGTACTAAGCATTGGAAATGCAATAAGAAAGATCCCTCTTACAAACAAGGGTACGCTTTCCCACCAGTTTTCACTTAGAGTAACTGAGCTACTAAAGAACTCTCGTGGAGGAGCACATATTGAGAAACAAAAGAAGGAATTCTATTTCCACAGAATTAAAAGTACTCCCAGCTTTGAGTGATAACAATGTAAGTCAGAGGTGACTGGTTCTAATCAGAGCTGAGACCTAGCAGAACCAAGCTGCTGACCAGGTAAAAGGTCAGAAGCTTTTACGCATGCATAATGAGGGGGAATGTATCAAGTAAGAGAACATGAAGTGGGCAGTTTAGGAGGTTGCATCTAGCCAATGGAGAGCAAGAAGGGAAACTGGAATTGGGAACGGCACAAAAAGCGTTGCATTTGTCTGAGCAAGGAATCTAAAATAAATGTAAAATAAAATGATAACTTTCCAGGTTTCGCGGGTATTGTTCTTTTTGGAGCGAGCACGCTTCTCACTATAGGAAGGAACACACGGCCAGGGAACATGTGTGAAGGAGCGCACATGTAGAAAACATGCACAGCCACGGAATATATATGGAAGGACAACTCATGCCTCTAATATTACAGAGCCAGCAGATGTCACCTGCTGATGTTATATTGTTTTCTGTCAGGGAACTTTGTTGTATACCCAGCATCTCACTTAAGCTGCTGTTGCTACCTGCTACCATAGTCAGTTAATAAGCAGGTAATACAGCTTCTTCGCTAGGCTACTAATTATAACAGCTAATAATAGCTAACATTTATATAGTGCTTCCTGTGTGGCTGGCAGGTACTGTGTCAAGAGCTTTATAAATATTATCTTGTTTAATCTTTGCGACAACTCTGGGAAGGGGGCTATTATCCCCATTTTATAGTTGAGGATACCAAGGCAAACAGGAGTTAAGTGACTTACTCAGGATCACACAGCTACTAGGTGTCTAAGGGTGAATTTTACCTCAGGTCTTCCTGATTCCAGGTCTGGGGCTCTAGCCACTGTACCACCTAGCTGATGGTGCATGTAATGTTGCTTTTCCCCCCCTACAAGGAAGAATCTTCCAGTCCTTTATCTTATTACATAGTGTTAGTTCTTTTGTGCTGAATTCTCCATCTAGAAACACTTATTCGTTTAAAGTCTGTCTTTTTAAATTGTTCTTTTCCCTATTGCCACTCAAAAGCTCACCATGTCAACTCTATGTGAAGTCTGAAAATTTTTAAACTCATGATAACCCAGGCTAGTAGCCTGAATCCACTTCAAATTAAGCAGGGTCCCCTTCAAGGTGAGAGGGAAGGGACTCAGATTGCAAGGATTACATTTAGCTGTACCACCAAGAACTTTGGTGGAGCTGCACTATGAAGATTCTTTCAAACCCAATCATTCCCATGGTGCCACACAAATATGACATCTGAAGCAGTACTGAAAAGAAGAGGGTGGAGCTGGTGAATATAGTGACCTTTGCCCCATTTTCCTGTGATATCCCATATCATGACACTCAACTACAATTATCACCTTAATAATCATCAGCAAATACATTCAAAATACACAAATACGAATTCAATTAAATTTAACAAATATCTTTTAATTGCCTATTATATGTAAGGCACTGGTCGGGGTGGGGAGGAAGAGGGAGAATCGAGGAGTAGGATGTAGTGACTCCTGGCTTTGGAATATCCATCAAGTCCAAAGAACTCTAACTCTATGTAGGCAGTCCTCTTTTAGGCGCAGAAAGACAAATCAACGGGACCTGAGGCCCCCAAGAAACCACATGAATAGGAGGGTGGCTAACCAAATATTAGAAGCAGCTTCCTTGCCTTTTAGGGGGAAAATAGTCTAACCCATATTGGGGAGTTCAATTGTCTCTTCCTTTAGAATGTAAGGTCTTTGAGGGAAGAGACAGTATACATATTTTCTTTATTTTTTTTTTAGCACCCAGCATAGTTCCTGTCACATGATTAACACTTAATAAATGTATTTTTGGTTGACTATTAGATTCCATGTATTTTTCCGGGTTTTACTAAGGTTACTTGCCTAATCGAACTAAATTTGTATTTTGTTGTTTTAGTTTTGGTTTCTATACTCAGTATCACTTAAAAGTCTTCCCATATTCCTTTGGGTTCTTCATCTTTATCCTTTCTTACAATGCGAGAGTATTCTTATATTTATATACCTCAAATTGTTTAGTCACTCTCTGTACATTAGATATACCCTATTTCTCATATTTTACTATTACAAGCAATGCTGCTAGGAATACAAATAGGACTTTCTCCCCTGTAAAAACAATCTTCGTGGGACAGTTGAGTGGTGCAGTGAGGACAGCACCGGTACTGGAGTCAGGAGGACCTGAGTTCAAATTTGATCTCAGACACTTGACACAGTTACTAGCTGTGTGGCCTTGGGCAAGTCACTTAACTCCAATTGTCCTGCCTTCCCCACTCCAAAAATAAATAAACAATCTTTGCAGTATAGCCCTGTAAATAAGATCACTGGGTCACAATTTGATAGCTTTTATTTGTATTTATTTCTATATCACTCACCAAAAAGATTACTATAATATACAACTCCACCAGCTACATAAAAGTATACCTATTAATACATGAATTCATCAGCTCTGAATTTTATGGCTTTTTAATGATCTTTGCTAATTTAACGGGTAGAATGTGGTATCTCATAGTTATTTTAATTTGCATTTATCTGATTTTTAAAGAATGTGAACTCTTAGGACATTATTGATAATTTATATTTCTAATTATAAGACCTGCTGAGATAAACATAATCACTTACCTATAAGGGATTGGATCTTACTCTTGAAATTTGTTCTAATTCCTTGTAAATTGCACATTATAGACTTTTACCAGAAATGTTTGTAAGAAAGATTTTTTTTTTCCTATATTGTTATTTGAAGAACTGTGGAAAAAAGAAAAAGTGTTCCATTGCTGGAGTCATCAACTCCTGGTCCTGATTTTCTAAAAGAAGAAAGTTGATTCTTCAAACTATAGACTGTTGAGTTTGATTTTGATTTCTGGTCAAATTCTAGAACATATTATTAAAGCGATGTTTGTGAACATTTAGGAAAAGGAAGTCATCATTAAAAATTAGTATGGCTTAATTAAGAAAAAGGGAGCTAGATGGCACAGAGGATACAGTGCCAGGCCTGAAGTCAGGAAGACTTATCTTCATGAGTTCAAATCTGGCCTCAGAGACTTAGGAGCTAGGTGACCATGACTCAGTTCCTTCTCTGTAACAGGAACAGGAGAAGCAAATGGCAAACCACTCCAGTATCTTTGCCAAGGAAAACCTAAATGGGGTCAGGAAGAGTTGAAATTACTTAATAACATTAAGAAAATGTTGCTCTAAACTAACCTCAATTCCTTTTTTGACAGGATCATTAGACGTAAATGCAATAGATCTTGTATACTCGGATTTCAGCCAAGTATCCAAGAAAATTCCTCAAGACATCTTTGTTCTGCAAGATGAAGGAATGCGAGTTGGATAATAGCAAATTTAAATGGAATTGGGAATGGTTGAATGATTAGACCCCAAAAGTGGTAATAAACACTTAGATGAGTTATCTTTCTAATAGAGTTCCCCAGGATTCAGTCTTCAGCTTTGTTCTATTCAAAATTGTGATCAGTGAGTTAGATGGGGGAGGGGAAGAGGACATAAGCATTTTAAAAGCACCTACTATGAGTCAAGCACAATGCTAAGTGCTTTACAATTACCTCATTGGATCCTCACTAGAACTCGGTGAAGTAGGTTGTTCTTATTCTCACTTAGCAGTTGAGGACATTGAGGCAGACAAAGGTTAAGGGACTTATTCAGAGTCACCCAGCTAGCATCTAGATGCTTACTACATATGTAAATAATACAAAACTGGGTGGTATACCTAAAAGGCAGGAATCTCAAAAGACCCTGACATCATTAAATAATGAACTGAAACTACTAAGATGCAATTTTGTAAAGTTTTAAACATTTGGCTTTATAAAATCAGTTACACTAGGATGAAATTGGAGTTACTTTGCTAGACAACAATTCATATATAAAAAGACCTGAGGATGTGATGGACCAAAAACACAGTATGAACCGACAGTGTAATATAGCAGGGGGAAAAAACCCAAATGTTACCTTATTCTGTATGTCTGTATACACACACACACACACACACACACACACACACACACACACACATATAGGAGCCCACAATATAGCAAGCTAAAATGTATTACAAATGAGAAATTACATGGGAGAAGCAAAGTAAAGGAGAGCATTAGAGAAATGGATAAACAGAAAAGAAGACAGCTGTGAAATCGAGAGATGACTAAAGGTTAACTATTGGTATCTCCATTGACATCAACACAATCAGTATAGAGAAAATGAAAGCCATGTTGGGTGCCCCTCTCACCTCATGAACCCCATCCCCATTCACCCCCCTCCCCCATGACAGATTTACAGGAGGAAATTGACAAAGGTTACACAAGACAGGCAGGTATGTCTGGGTTGCAATCTGCATTTTGGAGGGAGTACATTGATGAGACAATAGATCTCTTGAAATATTGAAACATTGAGTAGAGCATGGCAGCTGAAAATCCTGCTATACTCTGTCCTGGCCAATCCACCTCTGGAGTATTGAGTTCAATTTTAGGAGACAGGAGAAACTAGAAGGTTGAGAGGAATCAAAACCATGCCTAGTGAAGATTGATTATATATGTCTAGCCAGGAGAAAAGAAGATTGAGGAAGTACATGATAGCTATCTTCAAGGATCTGAAGGGCTGTCAAGGGGAAGAAGAAGAATGAGATTTCTTTTATTAAGCCCAGAGGGCAGAGGTGGGAGTAAAGAGAGGAAGTTACAAAAAGGACAAATTTCAGCTTGATGTAAGGAATACATACTTGCCAAAAGATTAGTGGATTGCCTTAGGAAAAAGTGAATTCTCTACCCACCTCCCTCACAGGAGGACTGGAGGCAGAGTCTGGGTGGTTCCTTGTCAGATATACTATAGAGAAGGTTTCTGCCAATGTAGGAGTTGGACTGAATGACCTTTAAGGTCCCTTCCAGCTCTCAAATTCAAATATCTCAGATGATATTTAGGAACGACCTGAAGCAGCCGGAGCCAGAGAATTGGAACCTTTACTGTATGGACATAGCTGTAAAATTAAGAAATTTTTCTGAGGTTTTAGGCAGGAGTGGGATGGGTCAGCTCAAGTAGAGAAGAAGTATGACACTCTGCCACCAGCAGGCCGTGGGGCGAGGTTGCCAGAGAGAAAAAAGGATGCCTCAGAGAATGAAAACAGTACATGGGCCAGGCGGAAGAGCGTAGCACAGCTCCGTTTATTAAACTGAGGGAAAGAGCTTATATAATTTTTAGGCAAGCAGATCAACAAGTTCTCGTGGGAAACACTTGTTACTTTGTGTGACTTCCTCAAGCTTTGTTCCCTTTTTGCCATAACAATATAACCCACAGGTGGTGTTTGTGTGTGCCGAGAGGGTTTGGAGAGCCTACAACCTGAGTTATCAGCCCAAGGATAAGAACAGGCTTCAGGGAAAACCTGGCCTGTATCTTATCCCAGAATGGACTTTCTCAGAGCTGGCCCTCTACAATACTCTCCAAAAGTAATATGGGCCCTTCACTCTATGGGAATCTTGGACACAAGGAATATGTGTTATAATAATTTATTTTTTAAATTACATATATTAATTATTGCCATACTATATTAATTTTAACAGCTTAAAAAACTATTGCTATTGTATGTACAGAAAGGATGTGTGATTAAATTGAAATGACATTGTCCTGGATGGGAATCAGAAGACCTGGGCCTTCATCCCAGAGTTACTAGCAAATGGCTTAGATTTTCTGGCCTCAGTTTCCAAATGTGTAAAGTGAATAACTTACTTAGGAGATCTCTAAAGTCTCTTCCAACTCTAACATTAAATAATTATATATTCTCTCTATTTAAGTTATGCTTAAGCAGGATTATGTTAATACTGGAATTCATCTATTCTTTGCAGGCCTGTAGACTCACTGGTTATGTTATGACTATGTGACATTGGGACTAAGAACTATGGGCTACCAACCCAACTCTACCAGCAGCTCACTTTGTGACACTGGGCACATCACCTCCTTCTTCCATATCTGTTTCCTCTTCTAGCTTAATTGGGTAAGTTTTTTTTACAACCTTTTCTTCAATTTCATAGATAGGCTATATAATGATAACTATTATTATTGGGAAATTGATATGAAGAGCTCAAGAGTTATGGAGTCTCCATGTTTAACAGAATCAGGGCATCTCTGAGGTGGAAAGGACCACATTGGCCAGCCATTCCAACCTCCCTCCTAAGCAAGCATCCACTCTCCCTGAGAATTGGTTGTCTACCCTCTGATGAGGTTGAGGGTGGGGGAGAATTCAGGGACCCTGTAAGGACAGGAGTATGGGAGAGGATTGTCTGGAATGAATTCACAGACTCAAGCATTTTTTAAGTCAAGGAGGCAAGGGTTTATTGTAACACCAACATAAACGGCAGAATTTCTTAGAGAACTTGCGTTCCTTAAGGAACTTGCAACTTAACCGGAATGATGCTAAAGTTTATATAGGAAAAGTAGTGGATTATCTGGCAGATATGCTAATTAGGTGATAACATACCACCTTGATCACTGGCATCATTCGCTACTGAAAACCTGGGGAAGGAGTTTCTCAGGGGTGTATTTTTAGTCTATTAACATCTGTAGCAAGGTAGCTTTGAGAGCTAATGAGTATACCTTGACCTCTGGATTGAATATGATAACTTTGGGAATCAATACATGATAATTCTGTGGTTACAAGATAGTTTTGTTTTTGCAAAAGAAATTCTTCAGAGGTCAACTTGTTCTTGAGATGGGGAAAGATAGCTTATTTTACTGGGGCTCACTCGTAATTGCGGGTAAGGTAGTTTGTCTTACTGGGGCCCACTAATGAATTATTGCTAGGTGTACTGTCCCCGGGCTGGGGAGAAAACTGTCAGGGATAGTGGTTGGGTTTTTTTTTGGCAGGGCAATTGGGGTTAAGTGACTTGCCCAAGGTCACACAGCTAGTACATGTGTCAAGTGTCTGAGACCAGATTTGAACTCAGGTCCTCCTGACTCCAGGGCCGGTGCTCTATTCACTGCGCCACCTAGCTGCCCCATGGATAGCGTTTTGAAGCTAGGGAGAAATGTGATTTTTAAAACTGGGATCCAAGCACAAGCACCCAAGCACCCCATCACCTCTGCTTCAATACTTTCAATCAGGGTACTCACCACCTACCATGCTGACCTGTTCTATTTTTGGATATCTCTCATCATCAGGAACATCATACTATCCCTGAGACAAAAATGTGCCTCCGTTTAACCTCAGCCCATTGCTCTACCCCCTGGGGCCAAAGAGAGCACATCTAATTCCTTTTCCATGAGATGGCCCTTCAGATATCTAAAAACAAAGATTAAGTTAATGACTAAGTCCTCTGTTCTCCAGGTTAAAAGTCTCAGATTCCCTCAGAATAGCCTTCCCCCCTGAAAGGAAGAACCCTTTGTCCTAGCTAAATTCTGTATCTTTCCCAAGATCTAGCATGGGGCTCAGAACACAGTACTGTTTGTTATTGTTGAGTCGTTTTAGTTAGACTCTTTATGACTCCATCTGGGGTTTTCTTGGCGGAGATACTAGAGTGGTTTGCCATTTCCTTCTCCAGTTTATTTTATCGATGAGGAAACTGAGGCAAACAGGGCTAAGTGACTTTCCCAGGGTCACACAACTAATAAGTGTCTGAGGCCAGATTTGAACTTAGGAAGAAGAGTCTTCCTGACCTTGGCCACCTAGCACTCAATAAATGTTTGCTGCTTTGAATTGAATGGAATTGAACTGAACTGAAATGAATTAAAGTGAATCCATCTTTGTGTGTGGCATATCATCCTGGTCAGCTTCCTCTGGACTCAAAGACTCATAATCATAGGAATAAAGTTGGAAGAGACTTTAGAGATCACCATAAATACATAAAATAAAATGCATAGAATTATAAAGAAAACCAATTATATTGAAATAGTTATCAAAAATTTTTGTAGGAAAAAAAAAGTCCAGAGACCCCCAGATGACGAACACTTTATTTAACAGAAAAGCTAAGCCTCACCGAAGTCCAGTGACTTGCTAAATGTCACCAAGTTTTAAGGAGCAGAATTGGGATCAAATCCCTGTTCTCTGTTGAAGGCTCTCTTAATCCAAATTATCACTATCACTCCTTAATGGAAATTCTCTGAAGTGATTAAGTACAATATTCCAAATATGGCCTGTCCAGGCAGGGGACAGTGAGATTTCTTGGAACTTCTGGCAGCATTAGCTTCGGTCCCCCTCATTCTCCCTTGCTCTGCTGCCCCCCCGCCCCCCTCCCGGAGGTGGGGTGGAGTCTAAAGTGAATCCAGCCCCTCTGAGCCAACGGAGTCGAGCTCCATGGTAAAGAATAGGCCTTTAGGTCAACAACTGAAAACAAAGCCTTGTGGCTCCCGGATCTCCCTCTTCTGGCCAAATATTACCAAATACTACACATCTAGTCACCTGTCGGTGTCTCGTCTCGCTCCACCGGCTCTCGAGGACACAGTGTGCTCCAGGCACGTAGTCGAAAAAGAGGCAGGCAAGTCACAGATTTGTGGCCCAAGTACATAATTCTTTCTAAAACTGGAAGAACATGCTTCTCTTCTCTTTTTTTTTTTCAAGACTTGTCATATTAAAGTTCTACCTATAGACGTGCAGAGATATTCACTGTTTTCCATTTCTTGACTTCGTCAACATTTCCAGACGGTTAAGTACATAGTTTTTTTTTTTTTTTTTCCCCTCATGCGCCCGGGGATCCCCGACACGGCTCCATGGGGACAACGCCTAAGCTCGTCCTCTCCCTCTTCTTCTTCCTTTCCCTCTCCTTTTCTCCAAAGGAAGGTAAATTTTGATGGCCGAAAAAGCTGCCCAGTTAATTTGGAGTTTACGCTAGATCTTCCTTCCTGCCTTCCTGCCTTCCTGCCTTCCTGCCTTCCTGCCTTCCTTCCTTCCTGCCTTCCTTCCTTCCTTCCTTCCTTCCTTCCTTCCTTCCTCTCTCTTTCCTTCTTTCTTTCTTTCTTTCTTTCTTTCTTTCTTTCTTTCTTTCTTTCTTTCTTTCTTCCTTTCTTTCTTCCTTTCTCTTTCTTTCTTCCCTCATTCCTTCTTTCCTTTCTTTCATTCTTTCTCTTTCTTCAAAGACCAAACCTTAAACCCATTTCACTCTGGAGCTCATAGATTAGACCACAATAGCTCCCTGGCCAAGCTCTGCTTAATGGCTATATTTTGGGCCCTCCTGCCTCAAAGTGATGTCAATGGTAACTGTTTCTCTTCTGACCAGCAACCCCTGAGGGTCTTCCTTCCCTCTTTTTTAAATTAAAAGGGCCATCTCTTGACTCACTTCTTGTAGAGACTTATTCACTGAATGGGTGTTACCTCAACTGAAAGGGCCAGGGTGTCCCAATGCATCCTGGACCATCTCCAGTTGTCTTGATGAATATCGGGTCACTGAACCACATGGCTCTGGAAGAGAAAGTGAGGCTGGTGACTTAGCACAGCCCTCTCTCAGTCAAATCGAAGTCTGCAAATCAACTGCAAGTCATGTCATCATTTCCCTGATGCCATTGTCCTCTTGGTCCTCTTCAAGAATGAAGGACAAATACAACAACAAGTTTTCCCCTAGATAAAACTTTTTATTTTTGCAGGGGGGAAGGCGGGGCAATTGGGATTAAGTGACTTGCCCAAGGTCACAAGCTAGTAAGTATGTCAAATGTTTGAGGCTGTATTTGAACTGAAGTCCTCCTGACTTCAGGGCCAGTGCTCTACTCACTGTGCCACCTAGCTGCCCCTAGATAAAACTTTTTTCTTCTGATTGAGGGCTTCACACCCTGGGCTACAGATGGAAGAACAATGTATCCTTATTTTGAAAGTACTTGAGACAAGGAAGGAGACTTCTGTTAAGTCCCATCTCTACCCTTTACTAGCCAAGTGAACTTGGGCAAATCACTTTATTTATCTGGGTCTCAGTTTCTTCATCTATAAAATGGGGAGAATTATATTTATACTACCTGCCTTATTGAGCTATTACAAAGATCAAATGAGTCAGTGTATGTGAAAGTGCTTTGTATGGTGAGCAAGGAGTACAGATGTGAGGCAGCTAGATAGTGAAAGTAGACAGGGCTCAGGGTCTGGGGTCAGGAAGACCTAAGTTCAAAACCAATGTCAGACACTTACTAGCTGTGTGAACCTGGGCAAGTCACTTAATCTTTTCATCTCTGTTTCCCCATCTGTACAATGGGGATGTAATAGTTCCTACCTCCCAGGGTTGTTGATCAAATGAAATAATATTTACGTAGTACCTAGCGCATAGTAATCAATTGATAAAGCATTTATCAAGTGCCTATTGTGTGCCAGGCACTGTGGGGATACAAGAAGAGGCAAAAGGCAGTCCCTGCCCTCATAGGCTTAGAATCAAATGGGGGAGACAACATGTAAACAGATATATACAAAGTCAGCTAGGCTAAAACCTTGAAAGTATGTTAAATAAAATTCTTGCTTGAGCAAGTACAAACATTAAGACTCCATGAATGTGGGTGAGGGAGTAAATTTATTCTAGGTAGAGAAGTAAGACAAAGTAAGTCACCAGCACCACCCAGCTCCTCTCAGTCTTGCTTCTGAAGAGGAGGGTGGTGAGATTTTCAATGACCACAACTGGCATAATGGGAGTGAGCAGCAATTTAAAGGCATTTTCTTACTTGAAGTCAAACAATGAATGGGAAAGTGGAAAAACGAATAGAAAGCTGGCCTCAGAGTCCAAAAGCCCTTGATTCAATTTCTGTCTTTGACACATACAAGCTGTGGGACCCTGGGCAAGTCAATTAACCTTTCAGGGCCTGTGTAACTCTCTGAGATTGTAAACTGCATAGTGGATGCCAATATGCATTGATAGAGGGAGTTTCCTCATTGGGTGTTTCTTCTACCAGCAAAATCACAGAAGCTGTCTTTAAAGAAAAAAAAAAAGGCAAAGAACTCCCTGATCACAGCCTGGTGTTGAAGCAAGGGAATTACAAGGGGTTTGTCTGAAGAGACCAATGTGTATGCACAAGGCATTCATCAAATAACTTAGTTTAAAAAAAAAAAGATATGGAAAATGGAAGGCAAGCCAGGGAACAGAAGAGGAATATACAAGTATGGTATGATCCTATAAAAGCAGTATGAGGAACGCTAAAACTCAGAATGAGGTGAGGCTGGTGAAGGAAGCTAAAGACAACAAAGGGTGGGGGGGAGGGAGGATCAAAGAAGGGATAGGACCTTTGCTTGGGGTGGAGGAGACAATAATAACTGGCCACAAAGAGGAGGAACTAACTCCCCAGTTCTGATTTTGTTTCTGTTTTCCCTCTAAAAGAGAATGCCTTTACATTGGAAACTGAACAAAAATGATTAGCAGGGAATTGACACCCAAACTGATACCCAAGAGAAGTGAAGAGGAGCCAAGAGAGTGCCTAGCCTTCCTCGATGAATTCAAGTCACCCAACCCAGTGGAACTACACCCTGGGTGCTGAAAGGGCAGGAAATATAACTCTTGTTCTTGCTTTGGAGCCTGATTCTCTCACGTTCTGTGTTAACTATTCCTTCCAGCTTTGTCTCCTTTGTAAACTTGATGAATAGGCAATCTATCCTTTTATCTAAGTCATTGACAAAAATGCTAAACAGCAGAAGGCCAGTCCAGATCCCTGGGATATGCTCCTAGAGACCTCCTGCCATGTTGATATTGAACCATTAACTCTTTCATCCATTAACCATTAACATTTAAACCATTGAACGTTATTCTGTGATATTGGCAGTCCAACCAGTTCTGATTATATTTAATCCATATCTCTCCATCCTCTTTACAAGTATAGTATGAAACACTGTATTGAAAGCTTTGTTAAAAGCTGGGGAATGCTAAAGTTCTTAGCCTTGTTCCCCATATCTATTAATTTAGTAATCCTGTTAAAAAGAAAATGAGATTGGTCTGGCAGTCAGTTCTTGACAAGTCATAGTGACTTTTCTAGATTGCCAACCTTTTTTGTCATTATACATGCTGGAATTCCCTGTTGTGGTAGTCTCCTTGTCATCGGTACAATCCGGGCTTAAAAGCAGTAGAATGTTTAACAAAAGGAAAGGTTTGGAATAATTGCTAAGGGCAATGCAATAAAAAGTCCATCTAGGAGGAATTAGAGGGCTGCTTTGTTACAGGAGGGCATGAATTTGTAGTACACTCAGTTAACACACTTACACAACTATCTCCAGAGGCATTTATTAGTATCAGAGAATAAATGGACAGAGTAGATTGTGGCAGTGACCCAGGGTTGATTGTCAGGGAGTGAATAGTGGCAACACAAAGGATTAGTATATTCTGGGGTAGAAGAGAGTATATAATTGAAGTGATTGACAATATGGTTAAGACTGAAGAGAGGAAACTGAGGCCAGAGCAGGGAGGAGATATTAAAGACTGGAGGAAAGACTTTATGGCACCCAAGATGAGCCATGAAGAGAAGAATTTGATTGGGTGGAGATGAGGAAAGAATGCATTTCAGGCATATTGTTGACCCTGATTTGTGAGATTATGGTTAGGACACTGTAGAGAGGAGTCAGACTGGCTGGGGGCTTATAGTGTAATGAAAGAGAACCAGAGGAGATCTCTCCTGCCATGCCCCAGGGAATTGTACTTGGCCCTATGCTCTTTAACATTTTATCAATGACCTGAATCAAGGCATAAATGGGAATTAAAATAAAGGCCTAGATTACATGTTTATTCCATTTTCAGATTTAATAAGAGGAGGCTGCATGATGTAGCATATAAAGTGTAGGACCTGGAGCCTGAGAGGCTTACATACCAGCCCTGACACTCGCCAGCTCTGTGAGTGACCTTCAGCAAGTTTGTTACCAAACTAATAGATGAGGGGAATGCAATGAATTTTAGCAGTCTGTGTAACCTTCCTCAGTCTCAGTTTCCTCATCTGTTAGATGGAGATACTTGGAATACCTACATTCACAAGGTTGTTGTGAGGATCAGAAGAAATGTTTAGTCATTTTGGGTCATGTTCAGATTTGAACTCAAGAAGGTGAATTTTCCTAACTCCAGGCTCAGCACCGTATCCGTTGTGCCCCCTAGCTTCTCCATCAGAAGTAGAAGATTTTTTAAAGAATAAGATGATATATAACTGGGAGGGATAGCTGACATGCAAGATCATAGGCTCAAGAGCCAGAAAGAGCTCAAAAGGCTAGAAGAACGTTTGGCCAAATTTAATAAAATAAGATTTAATAGGGACAAGTGTAAAAATCTTACACTTTGGCTAAAAAAAGTAATCGACTTCCAAGCTGGAAAGAGGATAGGGAGGGCAGAAGACAGAAACGATGAGGGAGAAAATTTCAGATACAATAGTGTTCCACCATGTACCATAACTTGTTCAAGCATTCAGCCATTGATGGGCATTCATTCCCTCAGTTTCTAATTCACAAAAAAAGCTCCTTTAAATATTTTTGTACCTGTGGGTTCCTTCCTCTTCGGGAGGAAGTAGCAGTATTGCTGGGTCAAAGAGTATGAACAGTCTTATAGACTTTTGGGCATAGTTCCAAATCATTCTCCAGAATGGTTGGACCAGTTCACAGTTCTGCCAACAGGGCAACATGTACCTATTTTCTCACACCCCTCCAGCATTTTAAATTTTCCTTTTCTTTCATCTTAGTTTATCTGATAGGTGTGAGATGTTCCCTTAGAGTTGTTTTAATTTGTATTTCTCTAATTATTAGTGATTTAGAGCATTTTTTCGTGTAACTATTGGTAGCTTTGATTTCTTCTGAAAATTTCCCACTCTTTGGCCATTTATCAATTGAGGAATCTCTCTTATTTTTATAAATTTCACTCAGTTCCTTGTATATTGTCTCACTTATATTTGAACTCTCTATGTCTATTAACTGTTTCCTACTGCCTACAAACATGCTCGTGTCTCCCCCATCCTCAAAAAACTCTAACTTGATCCTTCCATCCCCTCTAACCATTGTCCTGTATCTCTTCTGCTCTTTATGGCAAACTCCTTGAGAAGGCTATCTACAATAAGTACCTCCCCTTCCTCTCCTCTCACTCTGGCACCCAACCTCATCACTGAGCAAAACTACTCTCCCTAAGGTCACCAATGGTCTCCTTGTTGTCAAATCCAAAAGCCTTTTCTCCTCTTCTCCTTAATACTCTCTTCTGTCCAGGTTTTCAGGACACTACTCTCTCCTAGTTCTCCTCCCACCTCTCTGACCACTCTTTGTCATTCTTCTTTGCTGGATCTTTACCCAAGTCACTGCCACTACAGGTGTCTCACAGGGCTCTATCCTGGACCTTCTTTTCTCCTCTATACTACTTCACTTGGTGATCTCCTCAACTCCCAGGCACTTAATTATCATTTCTATGCTGATGATTCTTAAATCTACCTATCCAGCCCTAACCTCTCTTCTGACCTCTATTTTCACATCTTCGGCTGCCTTTCAGAACCTGAACTAGGTGTCCAGTGGACAGCTCAAACTCACTATGTCCAAAACTGAACTCATCATCTTTCTTTTTCAACCTTTTCATATTCCCTATTATTCTTGAAGGTACCACCAACCTTCCAGTTCCTCAGACTTACAACCTAAGTGTCATTCTCAACCCCTCTCTATTTCTTACCCTCCTCTTCCTCCCCACCATATCCAATCTATTGCCAAGGCCTTTCAATTCCATCTTTGCAACATCTCTAGAATGCACTCCCTACTCTCCTTGACGCTCTGGTCCCTTACCTCATCGTGTTATTACCTGTGCTATTGCAATAGCCTGCTGGTGGGTCTGCCTCCCACAAATCTTTCTCCACTTCCATCTATTTTCCTTTTGGCTGTCAAAGGGATTTTTCTATAGCACAGTTCTGACTGCATGGCTCCCATGTCAATAAAATCCGGTAGCCCCCTATCACCTTGAGGATCAAATACAGGTAATACTGACCACCCTGGTCTCCCACTGCCTGAAGGCCAGGTGTATTAGATTTCATAGCCCCAAGGGTTCTCTGGCAACCTTCAGGAAATTGCGGGGTGTCCAGGCTCTTTGCCAATGTCTCCAGGTCCCACGAATGTTGTTCCTCAATTGTAGAGGTTTCTGCTACATCTCAGTTCTGTTTAGTCTTATTAGCTTTTACCAAAGAATATTTCCTTCAAAAGATATGATCACAAATGTACAAATTTGTTCCCTTGACATAAAGGAGAGCAATCCCTCTCATCCCCTTGTATGGTCTCTGTCTCTGGAGAGGGCTTCCTTCCTTTCTTCTGGGGAGCCCTCTGGGCTTCCATGTCTGGTGGGCTGGCTGCACCATTCCGCCTGGAATCTTGGCTCCAAGGTTACTATGGCTCTAACTCCCCGGCCTGATAGAGATCACTGCTGACACACGAAAAAAAGGAGGACAGAGGGCACAGGCCACAAGACAGAAACAAACACCTCCAGGCTCATTTTTTTGCAGAGCCATGGGGTAAAAGAAAAGAGGAGCAGAAGGAAGTCCTTCCACTCTACTGTTCAGTTCACAGCACTCATGGTGTCCATGACCTCTCTGGACAAAGCTGGAAAGAGTAGCAGAAAAAAAAAGCAACCTGCTGAGTCTCATCAGTTTTAAAGGCACAGGCAGCCAATCAAAGGAGGTTACTATCTTTCACATGGTTGAGGTCTCAGTGGCCTCCATTTTAGGCCATCTGGCCAAAGGTTCCTCAGGGACCTCCGAGTTAGGTGAGTTGGGCATGCCTAGACAACTAACAGAAATGAAGTGTTAAGCTAGAAAATTCTGCAGCCTCTATAAAAGAAGGCTTTGGGAGGAGTTGAGTGCTCTACCCTCCAGCCCTCCAATCAGAGGGGACTAAGGGTGCTAAGAAGGTGTTGGGTATCAAAGTAGGATTGACCTCCATGATGATGAGATTTCATGTGAAGAGTTTATTTGGGGGAGACATGATACTTATTACTTGTGTTTCTATAGACAAGTCATAACCTCCCTGGGCTTTAGTTTCCCCACATGTTGAAATGAGGCTTGGATTCGATGGCTCCTGGGGTCTCTTTTAAATCTATGATCTTCTGAAGGTAAGTGTGGAGAGGCTTATCATCTCTTTGGCCACTGGGGTATTCATTATTTTTTTTTTGATGCCACAGCAATTCACTCCTAGAGAAGAGGGGAAAAGATTCGTGTCAGTGTAGATGAAATCACAGAGCCTCAAAGTACTAGAATAATATAATATTATCCTCTGATGTTCCTGAAATAAGTTTCCAGCTCCCCCTCCCTATGTTCCTCTGCTTCTATTTATTTCAAAGCTATCCACCTGCTAGTCTTATCTTAACTGCATTCTTTATTATTATTATTATTACCTGCAGTATCTGGCCTGATCTCTTCTCCTGAAGGGGAGTTTATTTTCTCATGAGATTCTTGAACTCAGCCATTCCCCTTCTGTCTCTAGTCCAGCAGTTCTTAACCTGTTTTGTGTCATAGGCCTCTTCAGCAGGCTAATGAAGTCCAATGGACCCTTTCTCAGAATACTGTCATTAAATGAATAAAATAAAATGCATAGGACTACAAAGGAAGCCAATTACATTGAAATACAGTTGTCAACATACTAAAGAAAAAGCTCACAGATTTATGCTCTACCCAAGTTTACAAGTTAACCCATGTTACAAGACAACACCTTTCTTATTGCTTACCTTCAGTAAAACCTTCCTCAGGAAGTTTTCCCTGACTAACCCCAAACTAACCAGGAGACTGTAGACCCAGATATATCAGTCAAATGAGATATTGGTAATAAAATACCTGAAAAAACTGCAAAGAATTATACAAATTTATGGGTTATTAGTGTTAATATTGGGGCAGCTAGGTGGTGCAGTGGATAGAGCGCTGGGCTTGGAGTCAAGACATGAATTTAAATTTGGTTTCAGATACTAACTATATGATCCTAGACAAGTCACTTAACCCTGTTTACCTCAGTTTCCTCATCTGTAAAATGAAGCAGAGGAAGAAAAGGCAAACCACTCTAGTATCTTTGCCAAGAAAACCCCAAATGGGGTCATGAAGAGTTGAACATGATCAAAAAGTGATACAACAACCATAAATATTGATATCGATTACATGTTTATCTATATTGCCCATCCTAATAAAATGTTAGTTCCTTGAGGGGAAAGTCCATGCCTTTTCTATAATATGATCTCCCAAGAGCTTGGTGTAATGTAATTCGTTTTCTAGACCCTTCATAAATACTTACAGTACCTTGGTTCTATACTACAGAAATATAATGATAACAATAATAATAGCAATCATTGACTTTTCATAGTACATTTAGGTTTACGAAGGTCTTTCCTCTCAGCTGTCCTGTGAGATAGGTAGTTCAAATCTTCCCAGCTCCATTTTACAGATGAGGAAACAGAGGGTCAGAGAAGTAAAGGAACTTGCCCCTGGTCACAAGGCTAATGTGATTCTCTCTGAAATCTTGGGGCATGGGAAATCAAATACCAAATGTTTTCCTGAACGTGGATCAAAGAATCTCGAACTGCAAAGAATGCTGGCGATCATCTGATTGTAAGAGCTGAATTTCTAGAAAGTCGAGACTGGTCTTTTTCATAACTTTAGGAATATCATACAAAAGACATCGCTTTAGATTGAGCTTCTCAGCTGTGTGGGAAGTGAATTAGCCTGTTCTGCCTGTTCCTTAGCCAGTCCAGTTGATCTGTAGAGTGGATTTGTTTTCATAAAGTCCATAAATGCATCTAGAGGCCATTTGGCAAAGGGCCTATTTCTGAAGTGGCTCACGTAAATAATTAGAGTAAGGAAGGAGTCAGGCACTGGCTGGCACACGTTCCTAAGCATTTTCATGAATAGATCCTTTCAGTGAATGACAAGTGTGTCCCACGACGGAAGAATGAGTTCTACAAAAATGCAGCATCAGTTCTATAAAATAAAGATGAGGAGGGGTTTATTGTAAGTAGGGGGCTTTGGGTTGTAGTCTTCCTGGTTCCCACACTTATGGGAGACACTCAGCCTTGGTCCATGGCAGGTCCATCTTTGGCCTTATCCTTGAGCAGGACAAGAATTAGTCCTGGGAAGTTCTCAGCTCCTCTGAAACAAAACATTCCAATGCAGAGAAGGTGGGAGGGACTCTTTCCCACCAGGAATGTCCCCTTCTCTACTTATTCAAACCCTACCCATTCTTCAAGGATCCCTTTCTAAAATAACTTCTCCCATCTCTCGGTGTAGCCAATGTCACCCATCTTATAGCCCCAGAAACATGAAGTCTCAGAGCTGGAAGGAACTGCAGAGATCGTCTAGCCCGATTCTCTCATTTTACAGATGAGAAAACTGAAAGAGGAAAAACCCCAAAGAGAAAACTGAAGCCAGGAGAACATAAGCCTATGGTCACACAGTAGAAGAGCAGAGCATCAAACCCAGGTCCTCTGACTCAACATACAGCACTCTTTCCTCTACACCAACCTAGTTGATGTATGGTTATTGGGAAGCAAGGTAAGGGAGAGAGAAGGAAAGAAACCTTGTTTATTTCTCTTTCAGATATCTTAGATGTTAGGGAATAAAGGAAAACCCAGTGGAAAGAAAACATAAAATGACCTTACTAAGTGGGGATACTGGGGTAACCTGTCCTGGGTCTTCAGGTCAAGACCTTGCAGTACCAGGCCATCTTTTAAGGCTTATAGCTTCCACTGTCTTTAGTGACTCCAGCCTAAATTGATCTCCCCCTAGAGATCATCCATCACACTTATTCATTTATTTGTATCAATTTAGTCCTTTCTCAGATTATAATTAAACAGCTATCATATACTAGGCATTGTGGGGGATGTAAAGTTACACATCAGTCAATAAACATGCTAGGCACTGTGCTAAGACCTGTGTATACAAAAAAAGGCAAAAGACAGTCCCTGTTCTCAAGGAGTTCACAGTCTAATGGAGAAGATGAGATGGAAACAATTATGTACAAATGAGCTATATGCCAGATAAATTAGAAATAATCAAAGGAGGGAACACACTAGAACTAAAGGAATTGGGAAAAGCTTCATGTAGAAGGTGAGATTTTACATGGAATATACATGACATAGTTTCTGCCCTCAAATTGAGTATGGTCTGGTCAGGTAGCTAATATATACATACATGAAAAGATAAGTATGTGATAAATGCCAATTGGAAGGTACAGTGATGAGTTCTATTGACTCAGATGATCAAGGAAGGCTTCATGGAAGGGATGCAATATGAGCATAATCCAGTGTGTTTGTACCTCGAGACCCTCAAGGTGCCAGTTCTTAGGGTAGAGAATGTTTGGCTTTCAGTCTTCCAGGAGAATTTAGATAGATCTACCACACATAAGGGATAGCCTTCATTTAAATAAATAAGAAAACATTTTTACTTAATTGAAATTATTCATTGGTGCATGCCTTTATAGAGGGCTCTCAGTATACTTCTGGAAGTAACAAGGAGGCACAGAGGGTTTTGATTAGGGATAGGTATGTATGTGGAAAAGGTGGAGAGATGCAAGGGGCTACAATGAACTGTTTGAAAGTGGAATGGCCAGCTATTTCCATTTGAAAGGTAATGAATTCTTTCTCATAAGAGATACTGAATGTTTTCACCTAAAGACTGACTGTGTCAGGGATGTTAAAAAGGGAATTCCTCCATCAGGTTGGACCTAGACAACCTCTAAGCTCGGGGATTCTATGAACCTATGAGAAAACCCTCTTCAAAACTCCAGGGACAAAGTCTCCTTTCACTATGTCCACCATCCTCTCCATGCACCCCAAAGGAGATAATGTAGGTGTGATTTTGTGTACCATATAGAGGGAATGATGCCACACCCTAAAAAATCCTAGGACAAAGAAAGCCTCCACTGCTGACTTCAGTCCACCTATGGTCAAGAAATGCTTTTCTAAGAAAAACTATGCAGTTTGTGCTATCATAAACACTCCAAAGCCTGCCATATTGGGAAATATTCTGGGAGACAAAGGGCCAGGGTTTGGAAGGGTTAGGATTTGGTCTAGAAGTGCGTAACCATAGGTACATAATGTACCTTCTATTGTTTCATCATCGCAGATCCTATGCTCTGCGTCACTAGAGAATGGATATCACTAGAAGCATTCAATTTAATTCAATTTGTGAGCCTTTTGGAATTCATGAATTGAGATGGCCTGATAAGGCATGGAGGCATGGTAACCTGCTTATTTAGAGGAAATACTCACACCAAAGAAACCATAGGTCTTTTGAAGTACTGAAGCAAACACAGGATAGTTGAGCTGAGGGGAATTTTAGAACTTGGAATACAGGATGTTAGATTCAACTCAAAGAGACCTAGAAAGTTATGTGAACCAACCATTTCATTTTACAGAAGAACAAACTGAAACCCCGAGACGGGAAATGATTTGCCTCGAGTCACTTAGTGGCAGAATCAGAACTAGAACCCAGATCTCTTAAGTCCTTGGTCTAGCTCTTCCCCCCTCCCTCCGCCCATATCTTATACATTGATAGGTGTATATAATACATGTAAAATGTAACATGTATACATGTACATAATATAATATAGAGATTATATATTCTTATAATATACTGTGCAAGGTCCTAGGGCTGGGGTGGGGTGAATCAGTCAATGGGTCTGTCAATCAGTCAGTCAGTCAATAAACAGGCACTATGCTAAGCTCCAGGGATACAAAAAGAGGCAAAAGACAGTCCCTGACTTCAAGGAGCTCACAATCTAATTTGGAAAACAACAAGCAAACAAATGTGCAAAAAAGCTGTAGGCAGGATAAATATGAAATAATTAATAAGGGGAAGGTATTTGAATTAAGAGGGGCTGGGAAAGGCTTCCTATAGAAGACAGGATTTCAGTTGGGATATAAAGGAAGCCTGGGAAGGCAATAGGTGGAGATGAGAAGGGAGCATGAGAGGGAGCCAGACAAAATGCTTGGAGCTGAGAGGTGCAGTGTCTTGTTAGTGGAACAGTCAGAGTTACTGGACTGAAGAGTATGTGATGAGGAATAAAGTAGAAGAAGACTGGAAAAGTAGGGGAGGCTAGGTTAGGAATGGCTCTGAACAAAAGGGGATTTCGCATCTGACCCTAGAGGCCGTTGGGAGCCACTGGAGTTTATTGATATGGGAGTGACATAGTGGGACCTATGCTTTAGGAAAATCACTTTAGTGAATGAATGGAGTTTGGACTGCAGGGGGATAAACTTGAGTCAGGAAGACCCATCAGCAGCCTATTACAATAGTGCAAATGGCGGGGTGACGAGGTCCTGCATCAGTGGTGGCAGTGTTAGAGGAGAGAAGGGACCATATTTAAGAGAAGTTGCAAAGGTGAAATTAACAGAAATAATGTATTGTAGGGCACTGTTCCCATCTTCAAGCAGCTCCCAGGGATCTGGAGGGTCCAGATCCACATAATGCAGGCAGCTAAGTGGTACAACTGATAGACAGCTAGACCTGGAAGACCTGAATTCAAATATGGCTTCACTTACTAGCTACATAACTCTGGGCAAGAAACTTAACTGCACTCATCCTTAATTTCTATATCAGTAAAATGAAGATGATATTTATGAGGATAATATAAGACAATATTTATGAAATGCTTTGTAAACCTTAAAGTGCTATATAAATGTGAACTGTTATTAGGATAGAAATGTGTAGTAGCAGGTTGGAGGTAATCAAGAACCAAACCATATATGTTGGAAGAGGAAGTATGGCCAAATGGATAGAGTCTTCAACTTGGAGTCAAGAGTTGGAATTCCAGCTCGGACGCTTCCTAGCCTAGACATGGCATTTCTTTGAGCTCCTTTTTTTTTTTAGTAAGTATTTACTTACTATATGCCAGGCATTGTGCTAAGTTCTAGGAATACAAATGCAAGGAGAAAGAAAGATAGTCCCTGCCCTCAAGGAGCTGATGTTCTAGTAGAGGAAGACCATAGAGCAAAGGAATCTGGGAAAGGGAGAGAGGTAGGGGGATGAAGGTACCTGGGATACAGCAGAGAAAATCCAGAGATGCAGTACTGTAGCCAGGAAGGGAATAAGACACAGCTGACCTGGGCATCCTCCATAAAACGAAGGTTCTGGCAGGAACCAGCCAATTGGAGGGAGACATGGCACAGACAAAGGTACAAATGTGAGAAGTAGTCTAGGAGTGGAGTGAGCTTCCAGGGTGAAGGGGTTTCTGAGGCATGGTAGCAAAAGTACCAGCATAGAGTCATGAATGCACCCTCTCTAATACATGCTAATTTAGGAAACATTTAAGTACCTGCTATGCATACCATCTATATCACAGAGTTATTATAAGAAAAGTGCTTTGTAAACTTTAAATAATAAGAAAATAGCTCATGCTCATACAGGGTTTTAAAGTGAATGCAATGTTTACCCATATTATCTCCCTCGATCCTCACAAAAATTCTGAAAGATAGTTGCTATCACTGCCCCCATTTTATGGAAGACGAAGCTAAGGCTGGAAGAGGGTAAATGACAATGTCCAGAGTCATTTAGCTTCTCTGAGGCAGGATTTGAAACCAGGTCTCCTTGACTTCAAGTCTAGCACTCTATCCCTTTACTTAAAGAGTTTCAGAAACATGAGATGTTTTTGTTTTTAAATTCTCTTCTGCCCGAAGGTTCTCACCTGGTCTGGGAACACAACTACCCACTTTGCTCTGTTTCCCACGGAGCTCAAAGTGGGAAAAGGTCATAAAAAGAGAGAAAGGGAATTAGCTCAAAGTCAGATATGGTGGCTTTTTTATGTCACAGATGTTCTGATCTGATTAGGATCCTTGTTTAGGCTGGTCAAGTTTCAGGCCAGCAGAGCTATTCTCTGAAGAATCCATTGATTTGGGACAAGATTAAACTCTCCAAGAAAGATTTTCCTATTATTATTCTGGACATGCAGTTTATTGAGAATAGTAATGACTATTCTTTGGAGCAAACAGCTTCCCTCAATTTACCAGAAGTTAGAAAATTTAAACACTAGCTTCCTAGTGCGTCTCCCAAGTGGCTTCCAACTCTGTTTTTGCGCCGTAGTGGTAGCAGTAGTTCATGGCTGTAGCATGGAAAAGTTTCAAGTATGGACCCTACTAATAGATTATTATCTATTTTCTGAAGACCACCCGAACCAAGTACAAAGAGGCTTTTCACACAGAGAGTTGGCCACCAGGTGGTGAATATTTTAGCCCTGACAGCTCATGAAGGCACTAGGAGATGAGATCGATGTTGGTAGAATGTGTAGCCACATTAATTAAATCATAGCTCTTTGAGGTGTAGCAAAATTGTCCTTATTATAAATAATGATAGACTATATGGTCTTGGTGACAGATCGTCTGCTGTCCAAGGAGGACCTACCTAGCTAAGTCTGGAAAGATATAGCAGCAGCAGACTGATCATTAGAAGATAGCTATCACTAGAGGCAGTCAATTTAATTCAATTCATAGAACATTTGGAATTCACAAGCTAAGATGGTCTGACAAGTCATGGATGTGTCATGTTCATTGAAGCATCAAAGATTATTCAGAAATTGTCCATCTGAATGACCACATAGTAAAGGAAATTTACCTAAGCCAGGAAGTAGGAGAACAAGACCAGAGCAGGGTCACAGAATCTAAGGGCAGAAGGAGTGTCCAAGAGAAAGAAGTAGTGAGTGGTGTCAAAAAAAGCTGAGAGGTCAGGAAGGAGGAAGACTGAGAACAAGCTGTGGGATTTAGCAGTTTAATGGTGGTTGGTAATCTTGGAGAAAAAAGTTTCGGTGAGAGTGGTAAGGAAGCCAAATGACAAGGAGTATAAAAGTGAATAGGAGTTACTTGGCCTGCACTCCAAAGAGATCAAAGAAAGAGAAAAAAGCCCTATATGTGCAAAAGTATAAATAGCAGCTCTTTTTGTATTATTAAAGTTTTGGAAGCTAAGAAGATTCCCGTCAATTGGGGAATGGCTGAACAAGTTATAGAAATGAATGTAATGCAATATTGTTACCTTGTAAGAAACAAAGAAAGGAATAGTCTCAGAGAAACCTGGGAAGATTTGTATGAACTGATACAAAGTGAAGTGAGTAAGACAAGGAGAACGATTTATAACATAACAATGACATTGTAAAAATGAACAATTTTGAAAGACTTAAGAACTTTAATCAATGCAGTGATGCACCAGAATTTCAGAGGTAGGAGATGGAATATTGTATCTTATAGTTTTGGACCATGGCTAGTATAGGAATTCATTTTGCTTGACTTTGCATATTTATTGCAATGATTTTAGGTTTTTTTTTCCTTTTCCAGTTTTTTGGGGGGAAGGGAGGAGGAATAGGAAGGAGAAAAAGTAAATGCTTAATAATTTAAAAAGTAACTTAAAAAAAGAAGTGAATGGGAGATGAGGAAGTAGAGGCATATATGGTTTTCCAGCTCAGTAGAACCTGCCAGAATTTGCCCTTCACTGCCATTGGCATTTTCCCTATCTGTCTCTCATGCCTGGCATGCTCTCCTTCCTCTGCTCTACCTAGCTCCTTAGCTTCTTTGAAGTCCCAAATAAATGTCTTCTTTTACAGGAAGCCTTCCTCAATCCCTCTTAATACCAGTGCCTTCCCTCTGTTAAGTACTTACTATTTATCCTGTATGTGGCTTGTTTGTATATATTTGTTTGCATGTTTGTTCCCTCTTGTAAGGCAGACAACAGTAGCATACAGGAGGACTGCTAGCACAGGTTCACTCTTGATCTGGTCAGACAGGAAAGAGAGCTCCAAAGGGATTAATAATCTTACTTTATTCTAGTCTAGTCTTTTTACAGAGGTTGCTAATAAGGACAAACTCCTGCAGCATTCCCTAATCACCCTTCTCACAGGGGACAGTGAGAAGGGGGGCAACCACCTCTATATCTCAATGGGGTCAATCAAGACAGGCACAACTTGTGCATCCCCTAAATCCCCTCAAGCCTCAACGTGACTCAGTTGAGGCAAATACAGATTCCCTCCTCCTAAACTTTGATCAGGGTCAGTCAAGGCACACAGTATTCCAGCTTGTGCATTCAACTCTAGAGGGTTCCCCATTCACTGACCAATGCCCACCTGCTTTATAGGGCAACAGACAAAGAAGGCATATTGCCAGCAATAGCCTCACAAGTTTATATCACCTCATCTCTATACCTCATCGCACAGTCACAGTAGATGTTTACAATTTCAGCACACATGTTTATATTACCTATCATTATATAATGCTGCACAAGCATAGTGAAGATGTTTGGAACCATGAGCCTGGGAAACAGATTGTTATGGCTATGGATCCCAGGAAACTGAACTCTTAAGAAACAATAACCAAAACCCACTTCACACACACTAAAATTCCCCTTACTGACACCCCTTTAGATTGGAAGCTCGTTGAGGGCAGAGACTATCTTTTGCTGCTTTTTGTATCCTCAGTGCATAGAACAGTGCTTGGCACATAGATATATTAGTAAATGCTTATTGACTAATTGTCTTTGAAAAGCAAAGGTCACCTCCATGCCATCAAGGAAGCACTGAGAAAGCTGGTAGTGAAGGACATCTTATTCAGATCACCAAATTTCAAAGGATGTAATAGATGATGCAGCAAAACTAAGACGCCACTAAACAGAATTTAATTTTCTCTGATGGGCCAGAAAGCACTGTAGGTTCTTTCAGGGCTTCAGTGTAATAGAATAATAGACTGTCCATGTAGGAAGGAACTTTAGAACAGACAACCCAGAATATTTGAGTAAGAAGGATCCTTCTAATATAGATCACAGAATGTTCAAGCCAGAAGGAGCATTAGAACATTAGAGCTGGAAAGGACCGTGGCACTTCAAAAATAGAAATCGAATCTAACTCCCTCATTTCACAGATTGAAAAACTGAGTCACAAGGAGTGGATAAGTAACTTGCCCAAGGTCACACAGCTAGGAAGTGGCAAAATCAGCACTCTAATCCAGATCTTCAGACTTCAAGTTTAGTGCCTTTCTACCAGGCTGCTTCTACTTGTGATGGGTATCGGTTCTCATTGTCCTATAGATGTACACAAGAACAGTTAATTGAGAATGCTGATTGAGACAGTGTCAAATAGAAGAGCTGTCACTAGCAAAGTGCTATCCTGTACAACAGTCTGAACAATTCAAACCCCAGCACTGGGAATTTCAGGACACAAATTCTTCATTTTCCTGTGTTGCAACTAAGTGGTATTAGAGATCCTCTTGACTTTGGGTAAGTCATACATACTACTTGTTTCAGGTCAATTACTATAATGGAAACAACTACTAGTCATCACTCCTGGCTTATTTTTCCTTCACTTAGAAGGCAGGGATTAAATGTATTCTGCTTGGCCCAAAAAGACAGAATTAGGACCAACTTGTGAAAGTTTCAAAGAAGTTGATTTCAGCTCAGTAGAGGAAAGAACTCTCTAATAATTAGAACTGTCCAAAATTTTAATGGGCTATCCCCATGAGGAGTGAATTTCCCGACATGATCGCTGTCATGGTCTCATCTTTTAAAAAGCCTTTACTTGAACCTGCCATCCTATCATGCTATCATCCTATTGCTCTCCTCCTTTTCACAGCCAGACTCCTAGAAAAAGCCATCTATATTTGTCGCCTCCACTTCCTCACCTCCCACTCACTTCTAAGTTCCTTACAATCTGGCTTCCAACCCCAACACTCTACTGAAATGGCTCTCTCCAGTGATATCTTCATTGCTAAATGTAATGGCTTTTGACTCAATTCTCATCCTTCTTTGCAGCTTTTGAGGATCCATTTCTTCTGCATACTCTCTCCTTCCTCAGCTTTCATGGCACAACTCTTCTTCGGTTCTTATCCTATAGGTCTTACTATTTTGTCATTGTTCTTGTTGGGTTGTTTCAATTGTGTCTTACTCTTCCTGACCCCATTTGGGGTTTTCTTGGCAAAGATACTGGAGTGGTTTGCCATTTCCTTGTCCAGCTCATTTGACGGATGAGGAAACTAAGGCAAACAGGGTTAAGTGACTTGCCCAGGGTCACACAGCCAGTAAGTGTCAGAGGCCAGATTTGAAGTCAGGAAGACTCATCTTCCTCTGGATCATCCTCTTCCTCTCACTCACATAAAGTGAATGTCTCCCAAAGTTTTGCCCTGGTTCCTCTTCTATTCTTTTTCCTGCATTGTTTCCCTTGAATATCTCATCAATTCTAGTAGGCTCAATGATCACTTTTACAGGAATGGCTCCAAAACTTAATCTCTTTCCTGAATTCTAGTGCCTTATCCCTAGGGACAGCTAGGTGGCACCATGGATAAAGTGTTAGACCTGGAGTTAGAAAGACTTGGGTTCAAATTCAGCCTCAAGTACTTAATAGTTGTGTGACCCTGGACAAATCACTTAACCCTGCCTCAATTTCCTCATATGTAAAATTAGGGTAATAATAGCACCTATTTCCTGGGGTTGCTGTGAGGATCAAATGAGATAATATTTGTAAGGTGTTGTACAAACTTTAAGGCACTATGTAAATGCTATTATTATTAATTGCCTGTTGGATATATCCTGTTGGATGTTCTATAGGCACCTCAAGCTCCATATATAAAAAGCAGCGTTTATTATCTTTGTTATCTTTCTCCCTGCTTCCCCTACCGCTGACCTAACCCTCCTCCAAGCTTTCCTATTTCTGTGGAGGGTACTGCTAGCCTTCCAGTCATTTAAATTCTCAACTTTGAATCTGTCATCTACTTTTCTCTCTCCTTCACCGCTCACACACACACACACACACACACACACACACACACACACACACACTCTCCACCACACACACACTCACACACATATACACTCCCTCACCACTCACACACAGACACACACACATACACACTCTCCCCTTCACCACGCACACACACACATACACACAGTCATTTGCCAAGTCTTGTCAATTCTACTTCCAGAGTAGCTCTCAAAACTGCCCCTTTCTCTGCACTCCCAAGGCACTACCCTAGTTCAGGCTTTCATTGCCTCTTTTCAAGACTATTGTAATGCCCTCCTATTTGATCTCTTGATTTCCATCTTCCCCAGCTCCATGCAATCCTCCGCACAGCCGCTAGAATAATCTTCCTAAAGCACAGGTCTGACTATGTCACCATTCTGCTTGAGAATCTTTAGCACTTCTCTATTGCACACAGCTGCATAAAGAGCATGATTAAAAGCTCTTCACCATTTTTGTTCCAGCCTACCTTTTTTTTATAATATTCTCTCATTTTCTCTCTCTCTCTCTCTCTCTTTCTTAAGTAACTTGCCCAGGTCACACAGTAAATATCTGAGGCCAGATTTGAATTCAGGTCCTCCTGACTCCAGGGTAGTGGTCTATCCACTTAGCCACCTAGCTGTTCCTGTAAGTATCCTTTTTTATATACCCTATGCTTCAGTCAAACTGGCTGACCTGCTGTTCCCCAAAGCAATGAGGCTTCATTAGTAATGAAGCATAGGGAGGACTAGGTTTAGTTCCCGTAGCTTACACCGATTTGGGTGTCGCTTTCCTTAAAGAAGGAGGACCTTAGACTGCTCAACCCTGCCTTTACTCCAACAGGGAGCAGAGATACAAGTAGGACACCAGGGAATCTTCCCTGTAGGATATTAGGTTGGGGAGCACAGTTTGAGTGTTTTTTCATAGTGAGGAGGGGAATAAGGAATCCAGGTGGCATGGCATGGCATGGCCTCATGATTCCTCTCTTTGTGATCCTCCAGGGTTTTTGTAACATTAGGCTCATGGGATTTACGACTGGGCTCTACGCTAAGTCACTCTCTCTGGTCTTTATTCTTCTCTTCTACCTTAGGCCAACTTTAAAAGAGGGGGCCCAGGGGTAGCTAGGTGGTATAGTGAGTAGAACACCGGCCCTGGAGCCAGGAAGACCTGAGTTCAAACCTGGCCTCAGACACTTGACACATTTACTAGCTGTGTGACCTTGGACGAGTCACTTAACCCCAGTTGCCTTGCCTTCCCCCCTCCAAAAAAAGAAAGCTTTAAAAGAGGGGGCCCTCTTAGCCAGCTTGGGACTGGTTCTCCTGGATTACTCAGTGCTTCCCCGGATGCTTAGCCTCAGGAGATATCTCCCCCAAAGAGCTTCCAGAAGTGTTGTTCTTTATTATTGCTTATTTTTCAAAACAAACACCTTATGAGATGGTTAATGTGTTAAAGCAGTTTGATATGTATATGTGTGTGTATGTATATATATATATATATATATATACAGAGAGAGAGAATATATCTATATCTATATATACGCATGTATATTTTATATGTATATATATATGATATAGAGAGAGAGAGAAAAGAAGAATAATCACTTGGGGGCAAGAGTTGATCAGCACAGACATCTAAACATGTGAGCCAGACGCCAGACACTTTCTGACTGCAAGGAGCAGGAGGGGCTCCTGTTCCTGTGCTAGAGCAGGAAGGGGTAGGGGTACCAGTAATCACTACCTTTTCCTCCCTCTGGCAGTCAAGGCTAGGGAAGGGATAAGGTCTGTGAAGGGCTATCTCCCTCGACTGGATATATTTGGAGATAAAGCATCCACACCCAGCAGCAGCATCTTTGTAGTCAACAGTTCTCACAGTTCCTCTGGATGCAGCCGTGGGGGAGACATTTCAGCCTTAGTGATGCAGCCCACATATCAAGATGAAAGTCCACCTGA
Source organism: Phalanger gymnotis (assembly GCA_028646595.1). Taxonomy (NCBI): domain Eukaryota; kingdom Metazoa; phylum Chordata; class Mammalia; order Diprotodontia; family Phalangeridae; genus Phalanger; species Phalanger gymnotis. Next base: position 402,775,946 of record CM053623.1, read on the forward strand.
CATTGGAACTCTATGCTTCTCTTTTCTCCATCTTCCTTTTTTCTCTTCTGAAACCTCTGTGAGCTGATCATTAAACACAGGCACAGTCTCCAGAGTTTTCCTCCCAAAATCTGGTACTATGGATTCTGGGAATCTGAGCCATCCAAAACAGGGGCTATACTAAATTTAGCATTCCATCCCCTGCCTCTTTACACAAGAACATACTTTTTCTTCATTTCTGCCTCTTAGATTGCTTAGTTTCATTCCAGGCTCAGGTCAGGTGGCACCTCCTACAGGAAGTCTTTCTTGACTCCCTTGGTTTTTAGCACTAGTTCCCTCCATAAATTACCCTTTATTTAATTATTGGTATATATGTTATAGCCCCCAGTATAATATAAGCATCTGGAAGCTGGAGAATATTTTTCTTTTTTGTCTTTGTATAGCACCTTGGACAGTGTCCTGCATGGAGTAGGCACTAAATACATGTTGAATTAAACCGCACAGTTTGAATTGGATTGATATGGCAGAAGGAATTCTTACTTTGAGTAGGATTCAGAGCTCTTAAGTTCCTTCCAGCTCTAATATTCTCTGCTCTCTATTCTAAGATCTTGTCTAACTCTGGGATCCTATGAAATTTTGTCAGGATTTAAGGTAAGAATGGTCAGGGGTGGACCATAGGGGAATGGGAGAGGGAGGGAGAGATAATCCAATCCGACAAAACTTTATTAAATGACTACAATGTTCAAGGCAATATATTGGGTGCTAAGGATGCCAAAAGACCTTGCCCTCAAGGAAATTACATTCTAGTAGGGAGATAAGTGGGGTTTATAGTATATAAACAGATAAATATTCACATGCCAATTTGAGGAAAGATAAGAGGGTTACCAACAACTGGGAGAAATAGGAAAGGCTTCCCACAAGCTATCTCAAAGGAAGCTAGAGATTCTAAGAGGTAGAGATGAGGAGAGAGTGCATTCCAGGTGGGGGGGAGGGGGGAACAGCCTGAATGAAGGCACAGAATCAGGATATAGAATTCTGCATTTGGGCAATAGCAAGCCAGGATGGCTATAATACAAAGTATGTGAGGGGGAAGAATGTACACTAAGCCTAGAAAAATAGGCTTGGGATGGAAAATGAAAATTTTTAAATGACAATATAAGAAATTTATGTTCTGTCTTACCAATAAAAGGGAGCCATTGATGGTTCTTGAGCAGGAAATTGCCATGGTCTGACTTGTTCTTAAAGCATTTATTTATATAACACCTACTATGCACCATACCTGTGCTTAGTACTTTTTATAAATATTATCTCATTTGATCCTCACAATAACCTAGTGCAGTAGATGTCATCATTCCCATTTTGCCATTTAAGAAAGTGGGGCTGACAGAGTCTCCCTGAGGTCCAGGGTCACTCAGTTAGTAAGTGTCTATAGTCACATTTGAACTCAGATCTTGTTGAATCCAGGCCCAACGCTCTATCCACTGAGCCTATCAGCTGCCTCAAGAATATGACGACAGCTGTGTGGAGCATCTACTGGAGAGCAGAGACTAGAAGCTGGGAATCTAATTAGGATACTGTTGTCATTATCTAGGAGATAGGAACCAGTATGGGGGCTATGAGAATAGAGAGGCAGAAACAGAAGAAAGGGGTTTTATGGGGGTAGAAGTGACTAAATTTGGCAACTGACAGGTGATAAGAGAGGGAGGAGAGTTGAAGATGCCTCTTGGTGATAGGGAATAGAATCCCAGGAGAGAAACCAGGGCTGTTACAAAGATCTGGGAATCAGCTGCATAAAGAGCATGATTTGAATCCATAGCAGCAGATGAGATAGCTGAATGAGAGTATTACATAGCAGACCTGAGGCAGAGTTTGGGAGGACTCACACATTCAGAGAGTGGGAGAGAGAGAAAGATTGAGCAAAGGAGACTATAAAGGAGGCGTGGTTAAACAAGTAGAAAGGAAACTAACAGAAGACTGCTCTGAAAACCTAGGAAGTTGAGGATATCCATGATGAGGAAGTGGGCCACTGTGCCAAATGCTCAGAAAGGAAGGATGACAATTGAGAAAAGCCCATGGGATTTAGCACTTAAGAAAGAGAAAGCAATTGCAAAACCTTGGGTGAGAGATACACCCTTCACAATTTCCTGAGGGGCAGGAAATTCAAGTCAGTCCTAGTTTCTCTTTGCAATCATCCCAGATTGGCAGAAAGCCAGCTAAACCCAATCTGCAAAATACTGTACAAGGTGCAATTGACAGACTTTTTCAGGAAGCTTTGCCTTGGACAGTCTCCCATGAAATCTAGGAACTGTTGAGTGTGATATGGTATTCAAATAAAAGACAAGCAAGTCCTCTGATTGAGAACCATACTTAGGAGACATCAACTGGAGATGATGGGACACTTCAGGAAACATTGACTATAATCCTTGAGCCATATTGTCTCCCTTACCATTGGCTCATGGCCATCTGTCTGGAAACATGAAGAGGTCTCTAAAAAAATGTTAAAGCCTTCCCTTGACCTTTCTGTGTCATCCTATTCCATTTCTCTTCACCACTAAACTTGAAAAAATCGTCCATACAAATACCTCCAATTCATCACCATTCACTGGCAATAGGTACTCCGTCCCTACCACTTTATAGAAACTCCTCTGTTTAAAATCACCACTGACTTCCTAATCACTGAACTCACTGATTTTTTCAGTTCTCAGCCTCATCCTCTTTGCTTCCTTGTAATTATGACATTGATGGAATCCTAATAAAGCTGCTGCCAGCCCCAATATTCTAACTTCCTTATAGGCCCACTGCCCCTACCTAGGCTGTCCCCCCCCCCAATATCCCAACTTCTCCATATATGCCTCACTGCTCACTAGAACAACAGGTGTGTCCATGCCATATGATGAGATCCCAGCCACTGCTAACCACTGCCCTCAGATCCAATTCACATGTTCGAACAGGTATGTTCTTGTACTTAACCACAATCACATTATCCATTTAGCCCAAGATAGGACCACAATACCTATCTACCTTGACCAGACAGGACCACAATAGCTAGCCAATTGGAGGGCAGCGCGACCAGAATACTTAGCCACCCAACCATAGAAAGGATCCCTCTCCTATTACCTAATCCCTTAACAAACCCTTCCTTTTACCCCTTTTTAGTATTCATAATTTCTGTTATGTAATTGCATCTTTAATCTATAAAAATCCATCTTGCTTTCTCTGAACTCACTGGTTCCTCTTAGAACTTAGCCTGCTTCATGAGAGGTGTCCATGTCAATAAACACCTGTACTTGGATTAGAGGTGGTCTGACTCTGAATTCTTTGAGATTGTTCCACCATAACACATCGACACTTAACTACCCCCTCCTACCTCTTCCATATCCTCTCTTCTCTTTAGCACAGATACCACACACATTCTGTTGGTTCTCCTGGCCCTCTCTCATTCCTGTTTCATCCGTTCTCTATTCTCCAAATTTGTTGCTGATTAGTCCAGTCATGTCCAACTCTTTGTGACCTTGTAAACCATACTGCCCATGGGATATTCTTGGCAAAGATGCTAGAATGTTTTACCATTTCCTTCTCCAATGGACTAAGGCAAACAGAAGTTAAATGATTTGCTCAGGGTCACACAACAAGTAAATGTCTGAGTCCAGATTCAAACTCAAGTGTTCCTGACTCCAGGCCCAGCTCTCTATCTAACAAGCCACTTAGAGGTCTCCTTTCTCTACCCTACCTCTTAACAAGATCGTCTTCCAAATGTCTTTTCTTGAACTTCTCTTCTCTTTCTGTCCTCTCTCCTTTGGCACTTTCCTCTGTTTCTAGGGCTTCAGCTATCACCTCCATGCAGGTGATTCCCAAATTTGTATCTCCAATTGTGACCTGTCTTCTGAGCTCCTGACCTGCAACTACAACTATCTACAGAACTTCTCCACTTGGATAAGTCACCGGCACTTCATGCAAACTGAGGTCATTCTATTTCCTTTCCTTTCCTACACCTCCTCCTAACTTCACTATTTCTATTTGTGCTACCATTGTTCACCCAATCTACCATATAAATTACTTTGGGTTTATCTTTGTCTATTTCTACTCCTTCACCAGCTCCTATCAATTTAATCTTCAGAATATCTCAGAAATATATCCCTTTGTCTCTATTGCCACTGCCCTAATACAGGCTTTTCTTACCACCTACCTAAGCTATTGTATTAGCTTATAAACAGATCTCCCCTCACCTACTCTCTCCTCCTTTATTTCCCACCCCCTTCCTGACTTCCATCTTACTACCATAACAATCGTTTTCAAGGATAGAGTCTGCTCACAATTTTTCAGTGGCTCTTTATTGCCTTTCAGAATAAAAGTCAGGTTCTTCTTAGCATGGTAGGCATTTTATAACCTGGCACCACCCTACCTTTCCAATTTTATCACATATTAACACCCCCCCCCCCGCCACATACACCCCTACATTATATTTAAACTGTATATCTCTCTCTACACACACACACACACACACACACACAAACGTTCCTTGAAGTCAGAGAGCAGGCATTATTTAAACTTTGTCTCTTCTAACTACACAGTGCTCTTACTTACTAAATGTTTATTGGTGCCTCTGTCCCACCTTCAGAGGGCTAGCCTAAATGTCAGCCTTAGATGGTGATTTACAGCTTATAGGATAGGGCTGATTCTCTGCTAGGACCCTGGGTGATTTCATTCCATTCCATTCAATAAATATTTATTAAAGGCCTCTTATGTGTTAGGCCCCATGGTTTGCACTGAGGATGCAAAGATAAACAAAAAAAATGGAGTCACTGTCCTCAGGGAGTGTATACTCTAGTGAGAGGGAGGTGGAATATGATACGTACAGAAATAAGTATGGTACAAAGTAGAATGTAAGAGGGGCAAGAAATACAGGCAAAGTGCTCTTAAGAAAATTAATATGGAAGAGAAAGCTTTCAGCCAAAAGGTCTGGGAAGAAGTCATTTCTCTTTTCTAGCCCTCAGTTTCTCCCTCTATAAAAGAAGTGGGTTACATCAGAAGATTTAGAAGGGCCTTTCTAGCTCTGACATTCTATGAATCAGTGACTTGCTCTCTTAAGTTTTACAGTGTGTGTGTATGTCTGTGCTTAGCCATTGTTGGGGTTTGAGAACTAACACATCATGATAATCTAGTCTCTAGTCACATCTTTTACCCTAAGAGCTACCTAAAGGGTTAAGCAGTGTTCTTTAGGGCTATTTTCAGGCCACAAAGAAGCCATAAAGAAGGGAGGAGGGAATTATAAAGAGAACCACATCCTGTTTGACTTAGGATCATACCACATACCTAATTAAGTGTCAAATGTATTTTAAAATCATAATAATGATATTTATATAATACTTTGCCACTATGATTCTATCTGTGGCTTTCTTTGGTTCAACATTCTTAGTAATTATTTAGATCAGTGGTTCTTAAAGTATGGTTTGTTGGCCACTGGGGGTCCCTGATACCCTTTCAGAGGGTCCACAAAATCAAAACTACTTTCATAACAATATAAAGAAGTTCTCATTTCTAATGTGGTAAATATTGACAAGTATAACCTGCACAGAGAAAAGCTTTTTGAGGGGTCCTCAAGAATTTTTAAGAGTGCAAAATGGTCCTAAAGCCAAAAATTTTGAGAACTACTGATTGAGATGAAGACGTTGATGGCAGGCTTGTCAAACTTACAGATGTTCTATAGGTGAGAGGATACCACTTCCCCCATTTGTAAAATGAGAAGATTAGACTTCATTCATTACAATTCAGCAGATATTTTTAAAATGCATATTAGGCACAAGGTGCTAGGCTAGGAATTGGGGATGTGAATATGAAAAAACTCAAACCCTCCTATACAGTCCCATCTATAAGGAGCTTATAGACTAACGGAGGGTATAAGACTAGTATGCAAGTAAATATAGTAGCAGGTTGATGTGAAAAAGGCAAAAGAGCAATCCAGCCAAATGACTATAAGAAAGTTTGAGAAGGGAGAGAAAGCTTTCAGCTAAGGTGGATCAGGGATGGCTTCATGGAGGAGACTCCTGGCCTGAATCTTGAAGGAAGTCAAAGCCATGAAGAGAATGGGCTCCAGGAACAATGGACAGCCTGAACAAACTGGGGGAGGGCTGGATTTAGTCAGAAGTCCTTAGATTCAATTCAGGCTCTTCCTCCTGATAGTTACTGAGACAAGTGATTATTTCTCTGGGCCTCAGTTTCCTCATCTGTAAAACAAGACAAGTGCACTGGATTACCTCCAAATTTCTTTCAAGGGCTAAATCTATGATGCTATTGCCCTAAGGCTGGAGGATGGCTGAAACATAAAACACAAAATGATGGGATGCAGTATGTGGAGAGTGTGGCCCAACATGTTGCAAGGCCTACATGTGGTGAGGATTGACCCCATATACATTAGGGGGTGTTGTTGTGTAGCTCGAATGGAGGCAGAATAGACATCCCTAGCCTCTTCTTACCTTACTCTTCTCTAAGGGAGGCTTTAAATTCCTGCCAGGAGGGGAAGCAGGGGGTTGAGGCCAAAGGCCACTCCATTCTCCTTAGAGAGAAAGGGTACCAGGCTAGAATTATATGTACTTGCTTCCTTAGATATGGTTGGTCTGGGGGATATGATCAGGTTCAAGCTAACTTCTGATTTCTCCGTAATTATAGAGGCAAGGAGGAAGACCCCAAGCTTTATATATCAGGCTTAATACTCTTCCTAGCAAACACCAATTCCAGAATGAACGCACATAGTGAATAAGCAAAGAAACCTGTTTATTCAAATCAGTAGAAGGTATACATAGGAGAATATATATCAGACAATTCAGAATGAAGGAGTTTCCTCTTTGGGAGACAGGCAACTCACTCAACTGAGATAGTCCTCGGCCTCACCTAAGGGGAAACTCTCCAAAGCCTCTAGTATAACAGGCTGGGGCTAGGGACATCATAGAGACTGCCAGCTCCTCTCATGTCTTCCTGGAATGTTTTCCTTCAGCAGCTTTGAAGTGAGCTTGGCCTCTTCTAGCTTCCCCCTTAAAATTGAAAGTCAGAAGTATCTGAAGCAACTCACTGCTTGAAGAATCCCAGAGAAGATTAGATAAGAATTGAGGCTCTCTAGCCCTTTCTGGCTCCACGCTGGCCCTCATGCAGGGCAGCACATTCATCTACACCAATAAGGAGAGATTCCCCCACCAATGGGATCTGGTACAGGGGTTACATCTGAAATAGGATGGGGGAGGTAGGTTGGTAGTGGAGCTTAAATGCCAGGCTAAGGAGTTTGTAAGGAGCCACTGAAGAGTTTTTGGAGCCAAAGAGTGACCTATATATTAGACCAGGGGTTCTAAACCTGGGATCCTTGAGCTTCTTTTCTAATTAACCAATCGATCAATGAATCAATAAAACAAAAAAAGAATAATTGTATTTCAATATAATTGGTTTCTTTTTGTAATCCTTTATATTTCATTCATTTAGAAACACAATTCTGTGAAGGCATTCACCAGAAGCATCCAGGACACAAGCAAGGTCAAGAACCCCTGCCTTAGACTAAGGGGTAGGGAGCCTGTAGCCTTGAGGCTACATGTGGCATTCTAGGTCCTTGGGTGTGGCCCTTTGAGACTGAGTCCAAGTTTTACAGAATAAATACTTTTATTAAGGGGATTTGTTCTACGTAGTTTGGATTCAGTCAGAGGGCCACACTTGAGGGCCACATGTGACCTTGAGCCCACAGGTTCCCCACCCCTGGTACTAAGCAGTCTCTACAGCCTCTTCTAAGGCTCGGTCTGTGAATTTGCAGCGGATGTCAGAATCAAAATCTAAATAGGGCTTAGTAGGGTGGAGTGATGGGCTAGATAGAACAAAGTTCCATTTACCAGAGATAAACGGAATGAATGTCCTCCACTGAGCTTCAAAAATCAGCTGCAATGATTAAAAAAAAAAAAAAGCTGGAAGATCTGTTTTATTGAGTTAATGTGGTGGTGGAGTGGGGAAGCGGGGAGAAACCCTGCAGTTTTTGTGAACTGCAGGCTCTGAATGAGTCAGCAGTGGGATGCAGCAGCCAAAAGAGCTAAGGCAGTCTTGGGCTGCAGTAATAGAAGTCTAGCCTGCCGGAGAAGAAAGGGAGCCCATGGCGTTCCTGTCTTAGGTCTGGATCCGACCATATCTGGAAAACTGTATTCATTCCTAAGCGCTGCATTCAAGAGGAATGTTGACAAACCTGAGTGTCTGGAGAAGGGTATTGGGATCCAGCAGTTCCATTCAACAACAATGTTTCAGCAGCATTTATCATGTACCTTGTCTCTACCTCTTTCAGAAATTATAGTCTGAGTGGTCTCACTTCAGCAGAGCACTCTGGACTGACAAAGATGCACAGATGGAAACAACCAGGTCCCCTTTTGAGAAGATCTTATAGTCTAGTGCAGGTTCCCCAC
>CM053623.1:402784847-402906866 GCA_028646595.1 Phalanger gymnotis
GGAAGGAAGGAAGGAAGGAAGGAAGGAAGGAAGGAAGGAAGGAAGGAAGGAAGCTTTTGCTTCTAAAGATAATTACAATGATGGCTACCTACTTTAATACAAGGAACTTTCAACTTCCTCATCTGTAAAATGAAGATTTTGCCCTAAATAACCTCCAAGTTCCCATTTAGCTATAATCCCTATGACCTGAATATACCCTACTGGTCTTAGAATGAGAGGACCTGAATGTAAATCTTGAATCTGCCACTTACCAGCTCTGTGGCCTTGGGCAAGTAACCTCACTTCTCTGGGCCTCAGTTTCCTCATTTGTAAAATGAGGGGGTTGAACCAGATAATCTCTGAGACCCCTTCCAGACAAGCCTATGACCCTATGATACACATCATGAGCCCAGCCAGTGATACTTTTAATGTGTTGCTATGAGTTGATTCTTGGCACCTTCGTGAGAAGGCAAAGGGCAGGCTTTGATCCACACTGATGTCCACATCACTGACATCTCTAATCTGCTAGAGAATCATCGTTGTAAGTGAATGGCCGGAGTGACACAAAGTGACAAATCAAGCAGCCACTGAGACTGGATCCAGGACATAAAGTGACAGAGGATACAAAGTGTACAAACGCAGCAACAACCTGACGCTTCACACAGCTTCCTCCTGTCTCACTTCCTTCCTTGCCAATAACAAGGGGGAGGGATGTTGCTAATGCCCAGTGTCCTCAAATAGGATAATGTCCCTAAATGCCCTGGTAGCTCGTTTACAGCCCTTGGAATCATATAATTCTGGGGCTGTAACAGTTTCAAAATGGGAGTCTATCCATCTACCCATCCCTCCTTCCATCCATCTATTCGTTAAGCAAAATCATAAGAGTAGAAAGATTTGGAGTAAGGACACCCAGGCTACTCACTAAATGTGTCACCTTAAACAAGTCACTTTGCTGATCTAGGCCTCAGTTTTCTTCTCTATAAATTAAGGGAGTTGCACTAAATGATCTCTGCAGCCCCTTTCATTTGAGTTCCTGTTAATGAGAGAGTATCAGATAGCCTGGGAAACAGAAGGGCTAACTCCAGCTGCGTACCATTGGCTGCATTGCAATCCTGGCTCAGTCACTAACTAGCTATAGGGGTTGGGGGGCTTGTGTGTCCACTCAAGTCACCGGCCTTCAGTTTGCTCATTTCTTATTTATTGCAGTTAGTGAAGGACCAACAGGTCATGGTGATGTGGTAAGAACACTGGATAGGACCTGGGTTTTAGCCCTAACTGCTCATAAATTATTGTGCAGCCCTCTATTTAGTGTTCTTTTCCCCCATTAGTCTTAGCTTTCTCACCTGTAAAACAAAAGCATTGGGCTAGATGATCTCTGAATTCTAACTTCCTGTAATTTCAAAGCACCAATGATTTCTAGTGAAGGTCTCAACTGAGACAAGAACTGTTCATAGCAGAAACTAGCTGACCACCTACTACAGATTCTGTAAAAAGAGGTGACTGCACCAGGGAGGAAATTGGATTGATTTAGTGGAAAGAGTGATGGATTTAGGATACAAAGATTTGAGACTGTGGATTATGACTAACTCTTACTACCATTTACCATTTACTTACTACCAGATCATTTCATCTTTCTGAGAGTCAGTTTCCTCATCAGGAAAATAAGGATATTGGACTAGGATTATAAATTTAGGGTTAGAAGGGGCCTTAGATAGCGAGGTAGTTCAGGGGCGGAGAATCTGCAGCCTCCAGGTCACATTTGGCCCCCTAGGTCCTCAGTCAAAGGGCTGCACTTGAGGACCTACAGAGCTACATGTGGCCTTGAGGCTGCAGGTTCCCCACCTCGATGTAGTTCTTAAGCTTTTTTGGCCTTAAGACCTTTTTAAACTCTTAAAAATTATTAAGGGCCCCAACCCACAATAGCTTCTGCTTATATGGGTTGCAGCTATCAACAATTACCACATGAGAAGTTAAAACACATTCTTACAAAAATAGTTTTGACCCCACAGACTCCCTGAAAATGTCTTGAAATCCCTGGAACATGCTTTGAAATTTGCTGAAATAATGTCTAGAGAATTAGATTTGAAGTTTTAAAATTTATTTTGAACTTAAATACAAAATAAGAAAAAAAATTGCCATGTACATAGCAGAACATCAGAGGATTCGATATAAAGCAATAGATTTTCATTTCAAGAAAACCTATATAATAAATACTACACATTATTTTTAAGGCTGTCCATGTTTTCTTTGCTTCCTCACGGATTTTCTTTTGTTTTCTGCTGCACACTAGAGTTTTATGTTTTGCAGATGAGGAAACTGAGGCCCAGAATAGGTCAGGTGCTTCAGTAAGGTTACTGAGATATCGAGTGTCAGAGGGTAGATTCAAACTCCCGTTGCCTGAGCCCAAATCCAGACCTCTTTTTCCTGTGTCAAACTTTGCAATGTCAAAGGTCCTTTTTAGCTCTCATATTCAGTGAGGAGACTCCAAGGCTTCTCCCAAATATGGTTCTGTGGTTCCATGAATTCCCACACTTGGGGAAAATAGGGAAACCTGGAGGGTAAAGATAAGTAAAACCCATAATACCTGGAGAATAAGCTTTTCCAAGCTGAGGCAGAGCTAGATGTCCTTCAAAAGAACTGCTTAACAAACAGGAGCAGATAATTACCTGGGTTAAGGTTTTTACAATCTTCATTAGCAGGAGGGAACCTGTTCTCCAAAAATCAGAATGGCTTCCCAGAGGTTTTATAACTAGAGCAAAATCAGCTCACAGACCTTGAGGCAGCCAGTGGGGAGAAAAAAAATTTTTCTCTTTTGAAAATCTGGTGCATTAAAAAAGATTATCCAATCCTACAACCTTTGTCCTCACTGATCAGACTTCTAGATGGACCTTGTACCTCAGTTTTCTCTATGGATAAGTCCTTAGCTATCATAGGATATTACAAACTCCATAGCTCAGAGGATCCAACTGTCTCCTTTTACCTATGAAGAAAATGAACCCAAAAAGAAGTAGTTTTTATTAACTCTAATTCAATTCATTTGGGGGAGGGAGAGATAATCTGGTTATTTCATTGGTGTAGGGAATGGAAATTCCTTTCATCAATACAGGTCAACAACTGTCAACTGTATTGTCTTGGAAAGATAAGTTAATTGAGATTTTTCAATAATTTTCCCAGTGTCAGACAGCCAATATCACGTGGCAGCCGGTATTGAAGAGCAGTATGGTATAGTGAGTGAATAGAATACTAGATTTGGATTCCAGAAGTCCTGGGCTCAAATCCTACCCTAGACACTTACTAGTCGAGTGATTCTTGGCAAGTCATTTAAGCTTTCTAGGCTTCAGTTTCCTCATCTACAAAATGAGAGGATTAAACTCAGTGACCTTTAAAGTTTCTTTCCAGTTACATATTTTTGATTTAATGGTGCCAAAGAAAGGATTTGAAACTAAGCTTTCTTGACTTTGTCATATTCTCTGTTCACTATACCACGCTATTTCTTGCTAAAATTATAACATAATATTTTTATTTTTATAATTATTATTATTTTAACAACAACGACAACTCTCCATTATTTCACTAAAATAATAGGACACTTAGGTGGCACAGAGGCTAGAGTACTGGGCCTGGAGACAGGAAGACCTGAGTTCAAATGCAGCTTCAGATACTAGCTGTGTGACTGTGGGTAAGAACTCTGTTTGCCTCAGTTTCCTCACCTATAAAATGAACTGGAGAAGGAAATGGCAAACCACTCCAGTATCTTTGCCAAGAAAACCCCACAAGGGGTCACAAAGGGATGACTGAACAACAATTATAGAATCATCTCAATTAAAAAGCATTTTCCTTACAACCACAATCACAGCTGATATTTATTATTTGCTGACTGAGGAGCACTCACTATTTTTGGCATTGGGGGGAGATATAAGGTTTAGGTAAGCCATAGTACCTCCCTTTATGAAGCTTGCCATCTAGTAGGAGGATCGGGTTTCAAATTCTTCACCTGGAACTACCTGGATGACCTTGGGAATGTAATTTAATCTCCCTGGAATTCAGTTTCCACCTCTGTAAAATGGGATAAATGAGGTAGACTATATGGCCTGAGGCTGAGGTCTGGATCTCTGACTTCACGATTGTACATTATAGAGCAGAAATTTCTAGAGTTTTAAGATTCGCATAGTGAATTACTTTGTCATGTGATCTAGGTTTGGGAGTCTTAGAACATGGATTTGAATCCTGTCTGCTTTTTACTATTTGTGTGACTTTGGGCAAATACTTAACTGGAGGCCTCAAAAAGAGGCCTTAACCCCTCACCTGTAAAAAGAGGGGGTTGGAAAAAAATGGCCTTTCTAAAGTCCCTTCCAGCTTTACTTCTATGACTTCTATGACTTTATATGACTATAACAACCCTGTGAGGAAATCAGTTAGCAAAAATAGCATTATCTTCATTTCGCAAATGAAGAAATTAAGTCAGAGATGCTAAGTGATTTCCCACAGCCTCATAAGTTACAAAAATCTAAGGCAGGACACAAACCTAGATCTCTTGAATCTAAGTCCACTATTTTTCCAATGATGCTTCTCAGTAGTAGAAGGATGATAATAAAAATAAAACAAAATAGTAATAACATAACGATAACATTTATACAGTGATTTAAGGTTTGCAAAATGCTTTACATACATTATCTCATTTGGAGAACATACCCCTACTCCATTCCTTTGCAGAAATGGGAGGTTCACAGATGTGGCACATTACATATTTTTCAGATTTTTTTCTCAATGTGTTGATCAGTTTTGCTGGTTTTTTCCACTTTTTTTCATTTTTTCTTTTAAAAATATAATTTATTATGTGGTATGGTCCTCTGGGAGCCAAAGAGGGAAAGATACTGAGAAAAATTTCGGTTATGTTAAAAAAAAGATATTAAAAATTTATTTCAAAGCAAATAAATGTATTTACTCATTCAGTAAGACAGCAATACACTTTTTTGGAAAATGAGTTGTTTTAAATGTATTAGGAGAAGTAACTATTAAAAAGAATATTCTAGGGAAGAAGAAATATTCTTCTTTTTGACATTTTTCTAAAACTTGTATCTCCTCCAAGGATGCTTAGTAGACGTTTGTGGAATTGATTTGAAGTAAACTAAAATGAATTGCATGTATAAAATAAAAATTTATAAACTTAATAACCACCAAAACAGATGAGCAAATAAGCATTAAAAAGCAAGCAAGAAATTCTTACACAAAACCCTTAGCATTTAATGAAATGGAGTCAACCATATTAATAGACGATGAATAAGCCAAAAGTGGATTTGCTCTCACTCCTCTGTTACAATGTCCTCTGAAGTGTGGCCACCTTAGGTTTTTTTCAAAAATACAGCTGTAATCCCTGGGTATTTTGTCCTGGTTTTGATGTTCTTACTTTGCATCGTTTCCTATAGGTTTTTCATATTCCATTGTATTCTTTCTGTTTATCATTTTTTGGAGCCACAATATTAGGTTAAAATTCTATAAGTATTCAAACATTCTTCATCATTAGGCATAGAATCTGTTTGCATTTTATTTTCTTTTATTGCCATTAAAAATAGGGCAGCTATGAATATTTTTGTAGCTGGGCCATTCTTTTCTTTTTTCTTTTTAGGATAAAATCCTAAAATTGAATCATTGAGTCACAAGGTACGTTCCTATTTCTTGACCCTTATTGTATATTACTTCCCAAAAAATTTGCAAAAGTCTACAACCCCAGCACCAACATGGGGTGCCAGTTTCCCACCACTGCTGCTCTTTTTTCTTTTTCTGTTGTTTCTATTTTTGTCATTTTACTAGGTGTAAGGTATTATGTTAAGGATGCCTGCATTTGCATTAATCTGATTATTAGGAAATTTGAACATCACCTAATGTGGTAATTAAAGATTTGTACTTCTTCCTTTGAAAATTATTTCAGCATATCCTTTGATCTTTGCTCCGCTGAGAAATTTGCCTTTGTCTTGTGTCATTTCCCTATGCATTCTGTGTTTCAAAACTTTCTCTTTATTTGAGGAGTATGTGGTTTATTAGAAATAGTGATCTTTGGGGTCTGGGGGCTTGCTTCTCTGTCCAGCAAAACTTCTTAGGCAACATGAAAGTAGGGGTGAATGTTTTTGCTCAAATGTTCATCCCTACTTTCATGTTGGCTATGAAGTTTGGCTGGATAGATAGTTCCAGATCCATGACCCCATGCCTCTTAATTTAGTACATATTATATTCCTGTTTCTCTGCTTATCTATTGTCTTCCTTGAAGACAAAGTCTATTGTGATCCTTATGAATGCTCTTTGGTATGTTAATTCTTTCTTGTTGTAGTCTGGAATACTTTTTGCTAATTAGAATAGCATTAAAATGTTATTATAATCTGTCTGCAATGGTTGAATCTTGCATACTTGGTCGTTATGGTCCTGTGGGATCTTCTTATTTATATATTTTCATTTGACTGTTATTTTTGGGAGGGTTTTGGGGGCAATATTCTGGAGTCTCTTGTTTGGGTTTTTTGAAGGTTAGTAATCCTGAGGTGGCCATGGGGTGGGGTGGGGGGCGGGGAGCATGTGCCACAGTGCAAGACATCTTGAGAGTTATCCACAAATGAATGTCACTTAGATCTGCATGATTCCCACTTTTTACCATGACTTTGGGATTTTTCTGAACCTGCCTTTTCATTAATTTGCATTATTGTAATTCTGCTTTCTGCTACAGTAAGCATGTGGTTGGTTACTTCTCTTGACTTTTTGTTGTTATTGAGGTTTTCTATTATAGTCTCCATATTTAGGTGACTTTAAAAAATGGTTTCCCTTGATTTTTTTGGGCATCTTTTATTTCTAACTTCATTTCCTCCTGTTTTGTTGTTGTTTACTTCCTATAAACTATTTTTTTTTTACTCATTACAGTGAATTTTCTTTTGCTAATGTTAATTCTTAATTTATTTAAACATGTCATTGATTCATTTGAAGAGGTCTCTCAGGATATCTCTCATTGTCTCTTTTTCCATCTTCATGACTTCTGGTATTTTAACTATTTTTGCTACTCAATATTTTTTTTATTGTATTGGCTTTTTGCCTTGTTTAGTTCATTTCCCATTTTTCGTGATTTTGAAATTTCTCAGTGTTTTGGATACTTTTTGTCTCTGGTGTTTCTCTTTGTTATTTATTAAGGAGCAAGTTAAAGTACTCACTGTTCGGCAAGTCTAAATTTTACTCACTATAGAGAGATTTGTTACATAAACCACACTGAAAATTCCTCTTCTTATTTTATGGTCAACCCTCCCAAGTTCAAGAGTGTGGACACTGGCCTCCTGGAGGAAGATTTCTCCAAAACAATGTTTCTGGGAAAAGGAAGATCTCCAACATGGCCCCAGGAACTGAAAGGTGGGAACTATGTCATTGGGGTGAAGGGCAGTGTATGTGGACCTTGTGTTGGCAACCCTCCCTGTGATTGCTTAGAAAGTGTAGGACCAATGTGAAGTAAGTTGCTTGTAAAATGTATATACCTGGTTGAGGATGGATGGGAATCTAATAGGTTATTTTAGTAATTTGTGTATTTCTGACTATTCATAGGCTCCTGTGTGTCATTTGTGTCTTGTGAATTTTTCGTGGGGCAAAATAATTCATTTAGGATCTTGAGTGCCTATGTGGGAGTTGGGTCTAAGGGATGTGTTGTCTAGGACAGGGGTGGGGAACCTGCAACCTCTATGAAGTTTGGATTCAGCCAAAGAGCCACACTTGAGGGCCTAGAGGGCTACATGTGACCTCAAGGCCTCAGGTTCTCCACCCCTTGTGTTTGCCCATGTAGGTTTTGCCCATGTTCCCACATGGATCTGTCTAGATGGCTACATGGGAAAATCTAGACACAAGCTTTTTCTTTTTTAAAATTTTATTTTTTAAATCTTATTTTATTCTGAACTTCCCAAACACTAAACAAAAGGACAGAAGAAGAGATTATATGCAAAATTGCAGATCCCTATTACATGCAGTTTTTTTTAAAGTAGTCAATAAACTCCACATGTTACTTTCAAAGCTGTCCTGCTTATCTGTGTTTCCTTTTGGAGTTTATTCTGTCTATTCAATTTTTTAAATGCTTCAACGAACCTCTTTTCTTTCTTCCTTCCTTCCTTCTTTTTTTTTTTTAATAAAACTACTGTTAACTTCCTTCTCTCTCCAATCTTGCCTCCAGTGAAAAAACACAGGATCCTTATAACATATTTAATTCAGATGATTCCATACATTTGCCAGGTCCAAAAATATACATTTTATGCTGTACTTTGAGGCTATTGTGCTTCTGTTAGGAGATAAGGAGACTGCCTCATCACTAGTTCTCTGGAATAGAAGTTGTTTATTGAATTGATCAGTGAGAATCACAAGTATGTTTCAAGTGAACCACTCTAGTGGGGCTAACACGCCAAACATAAAACTACTCTCTAGTGGACAAAGCTGTAGGATTGGATGGAGACTAGGTGAGCCCAGGGCCTTGGAGAGGCCATGGGCCAGTGATTACAACTCTAAATACCCATAGTCCCTTCCCATCAAAGATGGAAGGTTTATAGTTCAGTCCTAGTCTTGGCCCCATTTATCTGTCAGGTACCTACTCTAAAGGAACAAGATACACAAGAGTAATCACTTAACCCTCTGCTGGCTAGGTAAGGTACACTTTGCCAGGTTCTGATGCCTGAGTCACCATTGCTGCTCTCCACGGGAAAGCTGAGCCCTCAGGAATCTGTCACTATGGCCAATCCCTGTGCAGATGGGACAGTCTCCAAAGATTCACAGGATTTACCTGCCCTGAATCCCAAAGTCTGGCATCAGCAAGCATGGGGGAAATACTCAATCCTTGCTCTTTTGATGATCAAAAGTCTGACATCCCTGGAAAGGGATCATCTCAAAGCCTGCAAACATTGGTATGAGGGGTGGGCAGGTGGCTCCCCAGCCCGAGTTATTTTGTCATTCCCCTTCTTCCCCCTCCTCCCTAGTTTCCACTATTCTCCCACCCCAAGGCTTTTTTCCAAAATGGCTACCTCAGAGGCATCCCTATGTTGTGTGGTCACACGTAACTTCTTGGGACAGGCAGAGTCTTGGGTCCCAAATTCTTATGGGAACAAAGGGGACCTCCAGGGATGCTCTCCATACACAAAGGTGAAGCAAATAGAGCCCTCAGCCTCAAGGAGTTTATGGTATGACAGGATTTGAGACAAGTACACAAATGCTATAATGTATTTGTGATCATTATTATAACGAAATGCGTCATTAAGTAGCACCAGGAGAATACACAGCAAGTATCATAGATTTATAAGATGTCACAACTCAGAAGGAACCTTAACCATTGAACATAGAATAATATTAGACCTGGAAGAGAATTTAGAGATTATCAAGTTCAACCTGTTCGTTTTACGGATAACGAAACTGAGGCTCAGAGAGGTGAAGTGACTTGCCCAAGTCAAATAATAAGAGGCAGGAAGTAGAACTAATGCATCCTATTTTCCAGCTCAGAGTTCGTGGCTGCCTCCCTTCTGTCATATATTGCATCAATTGCATCAATGGGCAGCAGATCCCTTAATAACAACAATGCCTTCACATTCTTATATCCGTTTACATTTGCAAAATATTGGTTTACATTCTCTCATTTGATCTTCAAGATAATGGTTGTGAAGTTAGTAGAGCCAACATTATCATCCCCATTTTAGAGATGTGGAAACTGAGAGAAGGGAAATGACTTCCCAGGGTCAACAAGCTAGTGGGTAGCAAAGTGGGGATTTAGATGCAGATCTTTGGGCTTCCAAATCCATTGCTCTTTTCACTACCTCCTACTTGGCTGGTATATCCCATAGCCTGCAGGGGACCCAACTTGCTCAGGGAAGACACTCTCCTGCCATTAATTGAAAGCCACCAGGTAGATAGATAGATAGATAGATATAGATGGATAGTTAGACAGACAGACAGATAGATGGACAAAAAGACAGATAGATCTATATCTATATAGATGGAAGGCCAAAGATCTGCATCTAAATCCCCACTTTGCTACCCACTAGCTTGTTGACCCTGGGAAGTCATTTCCATTCTCTCAGTTTCCCTCTAGCATGTGGAACTTTGGCTGATGGTCAGTCTATTGTTAGGCTAGACCTGGTGGTAGCTCTTCTCAACTTTAGGTGCTAATAGTTCTTCTAACCTTTTGAGGCTCACAAGGTCCTAACCTGGTTAATTCTCCATGTGGATACTCATTCACCTAAGATAAGAAAAAAATAAACACAAAAGAGACAAAAGAAACAGAAGTGCCATGTATTCACAGACATATGGACAGGTGGGAAGATGAGACAGACACTGCCCATCCCCTTGCCTGGCAGCTCAGTGTTCCTCCTGACACGAAAGGCACCAGGGAAGCGAGTAAGAGAACTATCCCCCTAAAACCTTTTATACACACACTCAGTTCCATTTCATCTATTTTTGACTCCCCAGTCCTTCTGGTTCCAAAACCAAGTAGAAGCCTTTTCATCATCACGTAGTACTTACTCTGAGTCATCATAGCCAAAACCCAGTTCCCCAAAGTTCCAGGTGATGGATTGGAACCGGGCAATGAACATTTGCACGCATTCTGTATTACCCACCAGGAAGAGCTTCCTTAACACCAGTTATTCTTGATTCTTCCCATAATCCATTCCTACTTGTACAGTTTGCAAAAGTATGATTACAGGTGGAGAAATACTTGCAAACTTACAAGTAACCTAATATGAAATTGGAGTCAAGACTAGAATTCATTTTACTTGTTCTCCAGCAAGGTAGATATTGGAACCACTTTAAGAGTCCTTTCTGCCACTGAAAAGACCTTCACTTACAATGAAAGCCCACATCATTAAGTCCCATAGAAGTCATGGGCATGATTTAGGAATCCAAACAGATGGTTTGACTTGGGACCAGACCTCTCTGTCATTCTTTCTTTATTCTCTTCTCTCCATAATCTATCTTTTCTTTCTCTTTTGCTAGCTTCATTGCTCTCATCACTCCATGCTTCAAGAATCTCAATATTCTCATCTATCAAATACGAAGGTTGGCCTAGATCATCCATAAGGTCCATTCCAGATGTGACATTTTTTCTGTGCTGTATTCTAAGGTTTCTCCAAGTTCTGACTTTCTGTACTCTGAGGTTCCTTCCAGCTCACATTCTAGAGTTAAGATTCCTTAAGCAGAGCCTTTGCCTCCCATTCCCACTGCAAAATCACTCCTCTACCTTCATTCCTCAACTGACTTTCCTCTTTTGAAGTCTTATCCTACTTGTTACTGTCATGTATTGACCTTAAGATCAGTCTTTGAAACTTTTCAATGATTCTTCCTTTTATACAATCAGAGAATTTGAGAGGTGGGAGGGCTCTCAGCAGCCTTCTAGTCCAATCCCTACACACACAGAAAATTGTCACTATGATATACCCAAAGATTGGTTGTCCATTCTCTGCTTGAAGACATATTGAATCTATTTTGGCATTATCTCTTTTATCCACCAGCTCTTTTTCTTGGTTCCCGCTGCAGTCACTTTAGTTCAGCCCTTTTTACTTCTGGTGTGGATTTTTGCAATAACCTCCTAAATGGTCTTTCTGCCTTCAGTCTCTCCCCTCTCAGATCCATCCTTCAACTCATACTCATGCCTAAATAATCTTCCTAAGGCACAGGTCTGACCATGTTACTCTTCCAATCAAAAACGCTTGCCACCTCCTCATTGACTACTGAGTAAAGTATAAATTGCTTATCTTGACATTCAAAATTCCCTACAATCTGCCTTTAACCTACCTTTCCAATCCTACCTCATACCATTCCTCTTTATCAGCTTCCTGCTTCCACATTTTAGACAAATTGGACTCTTCTCTGCACTCTACCACATCCCATTGTTGTCCTACCCTCTCTTATTCTCTATATTTTTACTGATGACATCCTAATGCTTAAGAAAAACTCCCACCAGTCACAAATGTCTATTAAAGTCCTTCCTTTCTGTCAAGGTCCATTTCAAGTGCCACCTCCTCCAGGATGTCTTCCCTGATCACCACTACCCCACACAAACATGGTCTCTTTCTCTTCAAATTTCTCCTATCACTCCACCTTTACCTATCCTTTTTATTTATTTATATCGCTAATATTTGTATATCTCTCTCTCCTTCCAATTAAATCATAAGCTCCCAGATACATGTGTTTGGTATTTATCATTGTATCCCCAGTGCTATGGTACTTTGTGCGTAGTAGAGCTTAATAAACATTTGTTGAACCGGGCAGAGCTAAACTCTAGGACTCTACAATGGAATGAGCTGTTCCAGTCTGTTGCATCATACATATTTCTCTATTAGTGTATATATGCAACTCATTTTCTTTTCAGTTAACACATCTAAATGAAGAAGTTATGTGTCATGGGTGGGGGGAAGAAAATTTATTCATGAGCTAAGGAAAGTTTTTCCTATGTGCTATAAATTTAGGGATGGCTTTTTATATCGAAGGGGGTGGGTGGCTTTTCAAAACAGAATACTATGCTATGCATTGACTCTCCTCCCAATCTAAATCTTAGTACAGTTTATTTTCCCAAGTAAAAGACTGGGTATGTAAATATCGGACAGAACCATCCCTTAACTTAAAGAAAGATCTGTTTCTTTCCTTTCATGCTTTTGGGTTGTGCATCTCCCAGCTCAAAGCACTATTATTAGACTCAGAACTACCACAGCTTAGAACACACACTCTGATTCTCTTTGTAAATGACCATCCTCTGAAAGGGCCATAATCTAGCTTCTGTTTTTCAATCTACACAGAGCCCAGAGGGTCTTTATGCTGTTGTTTGGATAGAAACATTACCCATCAATGGCTTTTATTCTTTGTTTATTTCCAAATATGAGAGGGTGTGTGTGTGTGTGTGTGTGTGTGTGTGTGTGTGTGTGTGTGTGTGTGTGATATCAAAACCTTTTGGTTCAACTGATGTATTCATCTTGGGATGGAATGTGAACACAGTGATATGAGGAATGTGGTATAGTGGAAACAGTAGAGAATCTAGAGTCAGAAGCCTGGGGTTCAAGTCCTGACATTGCTATTCAGTACCTGAGAAATCTTAGGCAAATCACTTAACCCCTTTGGGACTCAATTTACTCATCTGTGTGATAAGAAGGATGGAATAGATGCTCTCTAAAATCCCTTCCAGCTTTGAAATCTATAGATAGTTTCCCTGACTATTGCAGCCATTTCACAAATAAAGGCCACAACTTCTTTGTGCTTTGTCCTTAAACATGGTTGTGGTTCTCATACATGTCCCACTATACATTCTCCATAAAGGATTTGGTCAATGGCCATAGAGGCCTTCATCTGAGTTTTTAATTCTTCATGGATACCAGGATGGCACTTGAAATGAACTTGTGGTATCTATCCCTCACAGGAAAAAAAAACTGGAAATAAAGTGGGTACCTATCGATTGGGGAATGGCTGAACAAACTGTGATATATAAATAAAATGGAACATTACTGAAAGGTAAGAACATGACTGATATGGGGAAATCAGAGAAGCATGGGAGGATCTGAATATAGTGATGCAGCACAATACCTAGGACATAGTAGGAGCCTAATACATTTTGATTGATTATTTTAATTGATTGACCTAAGCAGAGTTAGAAGAGTGACATACACAACGGCTAGAACAATGTAAATAAAAACAAAACTAAAAGGCTACCCAACTCGGATAGATTATAATGCCCAGTCATGACCCTGGAAAACAGATGATGAAACACCCTTTCTTCCTTTTGATAGGAAGAGGTGGAGGACTACTGATACCGAATGGTGAATATGCTCCCAGACAGGTTAGCTACATTGTTTGGTTGTACTTTGCTATTTTGATATGTTTCAAGGGAGAGTGGAATGAGGGAACCAGAGGTAGGGATCTCAGTCCAGGGGATATTGGAAAAGGACTGCGAGGTTAAAACAAAAGGTAATAATAATACTTTTTTAAAAAAGAAATTTTAAATAAAAATTAAAATACAGACTTGGACAGAAGGAAAACCAAATTGCTCTGGAACACAACTCATATCTAAAAACTAGCCAAACTGTCAACATTTCTAATTGAGCATGTAGTTTTTAGTGTAATAGTAATTCTCATTTCTGAAAGCATCTTTAAGCTGATAGGCTTGCTTGACTCCAAATTCAACATTCTTTCCACTACACCACACCTTCTCCCTACAGACATGCTAGTTTATCTTCCCCATCCAAATGGATGAAATTCTGCCATTAAAGATTCATTTCTTTGGGTTGACCATTGCCTTCTCTAGGCACCTTTTTTCAAAGGGCTTCCTCCCTGACTGGGAGTGGGAAGGGGAAATGCATTGAGTCACTAAGAGTTTGATGTGAATAAGTTTGTGAGATCCCTTTGATGAGTGAAACCAGGGGCCAATGAGAGCCCCTGGTACCTAGCTGTGGAGGGGGAGCTGAAAAGAGAGAAGGGCAGAAAAGGGCAACATGAGATAAAAATACAAGCCTGTCTTCTTTTACAATTTTCCCTAAGACTAGTCCTGGCTATAACAGGAGAGTACATGCTATACACTATAAAAATTAGGTAATAATGATAGCAACTGACATTTCTATAGTGATTTTAGAGTCACAAAGCACTGTCCTCAAACAACCCTGTTTGATAGTATTGTGAGAGAAATACGTCCCTTCTGAATTCGCACAGCAGGTAGCTGTCGAAATTGATCTATCACAACATAGAAATTGTAGAGGTAAGAAAAACCTAGGTCTTACTATTATGCCTAAACATAAGTCCGGATCTCGGGTAAAAAATAAATCCGAACAATCATTAGGATTCTAACAAGGCCTCTTAGAGGAAAAATTACATCACAGTGACAGGGAAATAATTCTTTTATATAGTTAATCTTGTACATTCCTCTTAGGCCATAAAAGTTTTAAAAAAGACAGATTTATAATCCCATGCTTCCCTCAATGTTATAAAAGTTGAATAAACTTTGTTAAACAGTCATAATCTCAAAAGTAAAAAACCTAGTTAAACAGACTCTATAGGTAAACTAAGTCAGGTTACAGATTAAACTACATTTAGAGGGTTCACAAATAGGCTGATGGGAGTGGGGTGGGATTTACATGTCACCAAGTATTTAGGGACAGTCTAGATTTTTCCTCTGGCTTCTTATCTAAGGAATGTTTAAGGCCTTAAGTAAATTTTTACATCTCATAGGACAGGTGGTTAGGTGAGGTAAATATTAATAGAAGACAGGCTTTCAGTTAACAAAAAGTTACACAAGGAATGGTCCTGAACTCCAAATAATAAAAAATTTGTAAGTGGAAATAAAATATTAAAAAATTCTCTTACATTAGATAATATACAGAGAGACTGAGCTGATGCCTACACTGCTGAAGTTGTGAATTTGGAAGCATTTGAGTCCCAGACTTTTCTGGAGAGAGAAGAGGAAGACTGTTGTATTCATTGCAGCATGTGGTTGATAGCTTTTGATAGTCAGTCAATAAGGATTTATTAAGCACCTACACTTCCAGGGACTGGGGAAATAAAGGTAGAAAGATAGGCTCTGCTCTCAAGCATCTCAGAGTCTAATTGGGGGAAGACAACATGAAACAACTATAAACAAGCTATATATGTAGGATAAATTGGAAGTAATCAACAGAGGCAAGGCACTGACATTAAAGGGGATCAGAAAAGGCTTCTTCTAGAACACAGGATTTTAGCTGAGACTTGAAGCTAGGGAAGCCACAAGGCAGAGATGAGGAGGAAGAACATTCCAAGCATGATACTTTAATATTCATTTCTGTCTTGATTAAATGTTTATTATTTCAATGAGGTTCCTAACCTATGTCTGTTAGCATGGTGAGCAACTGAAGGTCTATATCCAAGTTAATTTCAAATGCTCCAAGTTTTCATACTGGGCTAGGAAGGTCCTTCCTTTATATTGTATTCAAAAGATTGACAGCCTTCCAAGATATTAACAGTGGGTAGTGGGAAGAAAGCCTAATAAGAAAGCCCAGAGAAGTCAAGTGATTTGCTCAAGTCAAATAGTAGTAAATAGTAAGTAGTAAAGGCAAGCCTCAAAATTCAGATCTTTCTAATCCAAATTCATTCCTCTTTTCTCTTCATGAACCTAAAGGTAGCAGAAATTCCAGAGATAGAAAACAAGAAGAGTTAACAATTCTCAGCTCTTAGGAATATTTTTTAGAGATCTAAAAAACTAGAGATTTGCTAGGGAAGCATAGTCTTTCCTCCTCTTCTTCCTCTCTTCCCTCTTTCCCTCTTTATCCCTTCCCATTGTATTCTTTCTCTCCCTTCTCCTTCCCTCCTTTTTCTTCTTCTTCCATTTTTTTTCTCTTCTGCCTTCTCTTTTCCTCTCTACTCTTTATATTGTCTTTCTTTTCTCTCTACTCTCCTATCTTTCTCCTCTGTTAGTTTTATTGCCAACTGTTAATAGAGTAGGTACTTAATAAATGCTTCTTGACTCACTTATTGATGCATAAGGAGCCAGGAAATGACTAGAAGAAGAAGATATGCTAGTGTTAATAATGATAAGCAAAAAACGTGCTCACAATGAGTACGAGGCAGGCAAGTTCAGGTGGAGCTGTTCACTTGAGAAGAACATCAGGGGTTGTAATCCCTACCCAGTAGGACAGGAGCAGAGGTTTAAACAAGCCTTGGACTGCCTTCAGAGCCAGTGTATACTCATTCAACCCTTGTGGGTGGTTAGAAGAGTTGGGAAGCAGATGGCAGATCAGTCTGAGAAGCAATCTTTGGAACATAGTACAAGACAATGTCATGGGAATTTTTTTATTCTTGATGCAGTAATTTTACCAGATCAAAACCTTACTCATGGAATAATAATTACCTTAGTAAGGTAAGAGATAGTTCTCCTAGTTGAGAGGTTGTGCAGTTGGCCAAAGACTGTCCCATGGGAGGTAAAAATTTAATTAAAGCCTTAAATATTCCTTAAATAAGAAGTCAAAGAAAGGGTCAACTGTCCCTTGGCAACATCTTCAATCAGCCTATTTGCGAATCCTCTAAACATAATCTGTAACCTGCCTTAGTTTACCTAAAGAGTTTATTTGACCAAGTTTATTCCCTTAGGAGATGTATGAGTTTACAATTGTTTAATTAAGTTTGTTCAACTTTTGTAACATCGAAGGAAGCATTGGGATTATGGATTTATTTTTTCTTTAACTTGGATGGCCTAAGAGGAATGTATAAGGTTGCAATATATGAGAATTATTTGTGTCATTCATTCTGATGTAATTTTGCCTATAGAAGAGCCTGTTAGATTTTTAATGAGAGTTCAGGTTTTCTCTGAAGCCTAAACCTATGCTTGAGCATAATAATAAAAGTTAGGTTTTTACCTCTATAATTTCTGCATTGTGGTAAATATACTTTGGTAGCAGTTAATTACCACATGTATTCAAAGAAGAGATAGTTCTCCCATAAAAGCAAGGATAATACCATATAGTTCCTGGGTCCCTTCTCTTTTGAATGAAATCCCTGTGGATCTTTGGGACTTGATTTTAAACAGTGGAGGTTTTTAATCTTTTAATGGTAATATACCCATCCTGACTCATTTGCCTTGTATACCAGCAGTTCACTTGTGAAGGCTTGGATCTTTTCTCACCCTCTATTCCTTGATGGTATTGCATGTGGCCCTCACTACTGTGCCTGTGAGAAGGATAGATAGAAGCTTATGTGCATGTTTATGCTTCCTTGGCTTGAGCCATGGTTGGATTCTATGCTGCTCCAGAGCTAGGACATAAGGTATATCAGAGTGATATTTCAAGTGGTGATGAAACGTCCTATTGATTGAGTATCCGAGCTACATATCTGATCTTTCACATCTATGCTCACACCTCTGTTACCAGAAGCACATTACTCAGTGGAGGTCATCTTCAGAGTAGATTGGGATGGAAAGAAGACAAAGAAAACAAAAGGTCCTTTAGAGTCCCAAAATAAGAAGGAACAAATAAGTCGGCACCTGGCTAGTGAGTCCAAAGAAGTTACTGTAGTAGGGAGAATGGAGCAATTACAGACAAAAATTGCCAGGGATACTTCCTTGGTGCCAGGACTTCTGGGAACATCTTATTCCAGTGGTGGCTGATTGCAATGTCTCTATTGCCTTGAAAATATCTAAGGAAACAGAGTGTAGGAAGGAGCCTGGTGTCTCTTGGATTGAACTGACCTATACATGGTGCGAAGAGTTTGGTAACAGTGGGTATGATGAGGGAAAGGAAATCACTGGCTTAAATTAGGAGGAGGGTACAGGGGCTGGATCTCCTCCCCTTGTGTCAACATTGTGGTTTTGTGAGAATGTTTGCAAACGCCAAAGCTGATCCAGGGTCACTGTTCATACTGCTCCGGAGCCAACCTATAGTATGTGTCAGAATCAGAGAAAGAGAAAATGAAAGTTGTTCTGGGAGTGGCTGGTCTAAGCAGTACTTGATGTAATCACCCCAATTTCCCATACCTATAGAAAGGCAGCTTGGTGTAGTGCCAAGACATTAAACTCACAGCCCACAGGCCTCCTGTGGCCCTCAGATGAAGCAGATTAAAATGTAATTATGAAATGTTTAACAAAATAAATAAAAATGGAATACAACAGATAATGTTAATTTGTGTTTTCCTAAGTATATATGCAGCCTGTTTCTGAACAGCACTGGCCTATGGGATAGAAAGGAGGTTTTAGAGCAGGTTCCCCACCCCTGTTTTAGAGTCAGGAAAATCCAGGTTCCTGTCCTGTGTCAACATCATGACTGTGATCCTGGATAAGTCTCCTAACATTTCAGTACCTCCAGACAACTCTAAAATCCTAAGCTTCAAACCAGTGGAGATCTTTACTGGTGGAGGGAATTTTCTCTTGGGAAGTCCCTCCATAAATGAAATTCAGAACTAGCACAAAAGAAAGAAGGAGAGTGACTAGTAATGGACATCGAGCACGTGACAAATTATGTCAGCAGTCATTGGTAGGAGCATCTCTACAAGAGCCTCCCAGAGACACCTCAGCTCTGCTCCCCGGCTTCTTAAGAGCATCAGAGTCCATTCTGATCTACAACTTGGGGAGCCTCTGACAACTCACCTAATTGTATCCTGTAAATGCCACCGCATGTGATTCGATTCAACGAACCTTAGTTAAGTATCCAGTGTGTGAAGACTGCTCTACCAAGCAACAGAGGCAGCTGGGTAGCAGAGTGGCTAGAGCCCAGGGCCAGGAGTCAGTTTAAATTCTACACTTACTAGCCATGTGACTCCATGGAAGTCACTTAACCGCTTTTCTTCATCTATAAAGTGGGGATGACAATAGCATCTACATCATAGGGTTGTTGTGAGGATCAAATAAGATAATAATTGTAAAGAGCTTAGCGCAGTGCCAGGCACATAACAAGACTATCTAAATATTACCTACTAATTATTATTAGAGCCAGGGTCTCACTGAGGGCAAATTCAACCTGCTGCCTGTTTTTGTGTAGCCAGAGATAAGAATGGTTTTTACATTTCAAAATATTCAAAATAATGTTGGGACCCCTGAACTAGAGGGTTCCAAAGAAGTAGTTTGTTATAGGTGAAAGTCAGAGCACCTGGGTTTGAATCCTGACTCTGACCCTTACTATCTGTATGACTTTAGGCAAATCTCTTAACTTCTCTGGGCCTCAATTTTCTCAGATGTGAAATCAGGGTATGGGAATAGATAGCCCCTTAGAGCACAATCCTTGCCCTCGCAGAGTTCAGAATCTAGTAGAACAAAATGACACAAATGTACAATGCCAGAATTACATAAGAGAGAGCCTGTGTTAAGTCTGGGAGGATTAAAAGTCTAAAAGGATCTAAAAGTTAAGTCAAAATTGACTGGGGGATGATGGAAAACTTCCTAGAGAAAGCGATATTTGAATTTGACTTTAAGGGACAGGTAAGAATTCAACATGTGAAGAGGTTTCAGCTGCATCTAATGTGGAGGGAAGTGCCAGAAGGCCCAGGGCAATAAGTAGTAGTCCAGTTGGAGCCAGGGCACAAAGGAGGTGGGTAGAAGCAGGATGAAGAAGACTAGAAAGGCAAGGCGGTAACAGACAGCCACAGAATCATCCATATAGTCGCAGAGCCAGAAAAGGTTGGTTTCCTCATCTCTAAATTGAAGGGGTTAAGTTGGATGGCCTCTGTGGTCCTCCAGATTGATGATCATATGACCTTAAAGGTTATCCGGTCCCACTCTTTGATTGTGCAGTTGAGGAAGCTGAAGCCCTCAAAGGACAAATGACTTGCATGAGTTCTGAATGAGTTAGGGGCTGAGCTGAAAATTTGCACTAAGTATACCATATTCTTTCCTCTACTTGATAGAACCTCAGCCTTTGAAAAGACCTCAGAGGACATTTAGTGTGTGGGAATGGGAATCCCATCTATAGCATCCCTGCTGAGCAACTGTTCAGCCTCCTTTTAAAAAGACCTTGAGAGAGAAAAAAAATCCCCTGTCTCCAGAGGCATCTCACTTTGCTTTTGGCCAGCTCTAATTGTTAGGAATTTTTCCCTTATGTAGAGTCAAAATCCACTTCTCTGCCATATCCACATGTTAACCCTAGTTTTACCCTCTGAGGCCAAGCAGAACAAGTTTAATCCCTTTTTCATACTTCAAATACTGGAAGACATCTGACCTGTTTTCTTTTCCCTAAAATGGAAGTTATTGTCCCAAAGTTTTCCCTTTCCCAGGCTAAGCACTGTCATTTCCTATAACTTATCCTTGTATGGTATGTCCTACACTTCTTTCTGGCAGTTGTTCTCTTTGGGATAATGGTTGTAAATGCTCAACAGAGTTTGAATTTGGCTTGACAGGTCAAGTAGAGGATCTCTTGTTGACTGTTAGGTGCTCATCAAAAAATAATTGCCAAGTTTTCTGGCTAAGTGTGGAAATTTGTTTTGCTTGGCCAGGCATATGTGTTTCACAGTCCCTTAGTCTCCACCCCCACCCCCACCCCTGCCCTGTTTTTCAAGGTATTTCAGGAGGAGATGGAAAGAAGAAAGGACCTATGGATTGTGTTGGCCTCCTGGTACAGTAGAAATTAAGGTAGACTGAGGCACAGATTCTGAGTATTATCCATTTATTAGTTAGGCTACCAGCAACCAATAAATTGGGTCAATGGCCTCTCTCAATGACCAAAGATCTTGACTGTTGTTCAGTTGTTTCAGACTCTCCATGAATCCATTTGGGGTTTTCTTGACAAAAATACTGGAGAGGCTTGCTATTTCCTTCTCCAGTTCATTTTATAGATGAGAAAACTATTGACTTGGCCAGGGTCATGCAGCTAGTAAATGTCTGAGGTCAGATTTGAATTCAAGAAGGTGAGTCTTCTTAACTTCAGGCTCATTACTCTACCTACTGTGCCATCTACCTGCCCTCTAGCACCTAGCTGGTGCTAGTTCCCTTCCTTTCCTCTCCCCATGTGGTTCTTCCCTCCACCAATGTGGATTAAAATGAATCACCACATGCTAATTGTGTGTGATGCTTGACCACATCCTCTCAAAAACCCTCCATAAAGAATCCACCCAGCAATTTGTCCTTCAGGCCTTCCCCTGGGTCTTCTAAAATTTTACAAATACCAGTGCATCACCTGAGCTGCCTATCTCTTTCTTATCCATTACTCTTGCTATGTGACCTCTTTTTCCCATTATGGAAGCCCTTGATGTTTGCTTGGTAATAATATATTCCAGCCTACTTCTACCCACTATGCATTTTCCCATAGCCTTTTGGGTCTCCTGTAATTTTGATTCTTCCATGATTCATAACCACATAGCATCATGGGAATAATATCAGTGTTGAAAAGATAGGGTTTAAGCCCAGCTCTGTTTCACATGTCCATAGTCCCTGCTACCAGGAAGCTGAGTTTGATAGATAGCTTGAATTTGGTAGCTGTGAACTGAAATAGGGCTAAAGTGTATCAGGTGGCACCAATATTTTGAGCCCCTTGGAGAGGAGGGCCACTAGGCTGCCTAAGGAGGATAGAACTGGCCCTGGCTATGAAAACAGAGCAGGTTTCCATGGCAACCAGTATTGGTAGGTAGTCTGGGATTCTGTACTTCTACTCTTTGTGAAATAGGAAGACAGAGAAGAAAGAGGAAGGAAGGAAGGAAGGAGGGAGGAAAGAAAGGAAGAAAGAGAGGGGCAGGAAGAAAGAGAGAGGAAGGAAGAAGTTTCCTTATCTGTAAAATCCGGGGGCAGCCATAACAAATCTGACATTCTATGTCCTAAAGATCCCTTCAAGTTCAGACATTCTATTTTAAGAGATCTTTCACAATTCTAACACTGTTTTTTCCACGGAGAGTTTGCTCTAAAGCCTTGGATAAAGCCATTCATTTCTAGAGGATACATATTCTAAGTTTGTTTCAAGAGCAAATATCTTGCCTGCCCACTTTAATTTTTTTATTCTGAAATTAATAAACACCATTTTCATCAGCAAGCTTGTATTAAACATATAATATGTGCTAATCACTGGGCTGAACGCTGGTGATAGAAAGAAACACCAGCAACCTAGTCTCTGGTGTCAAGGAGCTCTCCTTCTAATGGATGAAGAGAACAAAGAAAATAAGTATTTCCGTATACAAGGAAAACTAGAGAAAGAAGAGTAGATATGAAACCTTGACTCTTTTTCCTTCAAGCACACAGTTATCTCAACATGTGACTGCTGAAGCTGTCCTCCCTGCCTAGGACTGTCTCTGACCTTCCCTCCCTTCTCCTCTGCAGCCTGCTCACTTTAAAAATAAATTGTGGAAAGGAAATTTGTTTGTAGTCTGTTTAATCTGTAAATTGAAAGACTCTGCTTATGACCCTGTTAAATAGAGCTGCATTTGGTCTGTGTATTAGCATATTTTTAAAAGTTCCATATGCTAGAGGACCTTTGCTACATGTGTAGGGAATTTTCATTATTTTATTTAATCAGCTGTAAAGAAATTCATTATTTTCAAATTAAACATTTTATTAAAATCTTAACATGGAACATCAAAATAATGCAATAAACTTGCTTTTTAAACTTACAGCATCTAGTGCAACTGGGTGCCCTTTGGCAAACAGCCCTCAAGGAATCAGATCCCAGGGATCTCAGAGGTCTCGTAATCGATCTCCTGCCAACGTAGCATCCTTGAAAGTCCAACTTCCTAATCATAGAGAAAAATATTGGGACCAACGCTATGTAGGAACTGAGCTAATGTTTGAGCCTACTCCACCAGAGATCAAGGTGGTATGCAGAGAATATCCTGGAGGTATTGGGGGAAATGTTTGTACATTTGCTCTTGTACCGTCTTCGTCTTTGAAGTGAATATCTTTTTGTAAAAGCTACTTGGTATTAAGTGGCCAAATAGAACCACAGTGCTAATTGCCGGCCCCCAACAAATGGGTAGACCATAGCCAGGTGGAGCCCAAGCCAATGGCAATAGAGAAGAAACACCTCAACTCCCAGGGTTCCTGGAAACCCTGAGAGAAGATGGAGCTTGTCTATCCCTGAGAAAAAGTGAGGCCAGAGAATACATAGGTATGGAAACATTCTCTAAGAGAGGTTAAATAACTTGCTCAAGGTCACACAGGTGATAAACTGTAGAAGCATAAATTGATTTCAGGTCCTTTGACTTCAAAACTAACACTCTTTCCACTGTGCCACCATCCTCTCTAAGGTTCCCTCCAAAAGTAACATCCTACAAAGCATTAAATAATTTAAATATGTTCTCATTTTACCCTCAAATCAACCCTGTGAGTTAGGGAGTGCAAGTGTTATCTTGATTTTATAGCCAAGGAAACTGAGACTTTGAAAAAAAAAAAGCAGTCATTCACCCAATGTTACTCAGCTAGAAAGGGGAAGTAGAGCCTGACTTTTAACCCAGGTCTCCTGACTCCAGCAGAATGTAAAGTCATTGAAGGCAGGGACAGTTTTCTTGACTGTAAAAGGAAAAGGCTGAACTAGATGGTTTCTGAGGTCTCTTCAATTTATGATTATTTTTCATTTTTTTGTCTTCAAAAATTTGACATTGAAACATCACAGCATTTAGTTGACACTTAATAAACGCTTATCGAATTTAATCAAATTCTGCCTTCATATCCAGGACTCTTTACTGTATAGCACAAAATCACTTGGCATCGGGAAGAACAGCATCTCTAAGTTTGGCTCCCTTACACTGGGCACAGACACTTATCTTTGGAAGACTCAATGAAGCCTCCCTCTGTGGGGTTGCAGAGTTGCTTCAAGCACTTCTGTCAAAGCCAGATAACTAGACTACAGATAACTCTCCAACACAGAACTTGCTTTTGAATTTGCTTTCCAAAAAAAGCAACCTCTTTTGTGCTCTGGGAAAAGTGCAAAGGCTTAGGAATTGTTTGATATATGTATTTAAAATTGCACACTTGAAGATTAAGCAAAATTCCAGATCCAGGTCATTTCATATGGCTTTTTTTTTTAAAAAATTTTTCTTCCAAAAGTCACCATGTCCATGTTAAGAAGAAGATTTGAAGGCGAGAAAAGGTCTTAGTGATCATCTGATCTAGCTCTCTCATTGTATGCGGTCTAGAGAAGGGAAATCACTTATCCAAGGGCAAACAGCTATAGTGCATAGCAGAGAGGGAATCTGATCCCAGATCGCCTTATTACAAGTCCAGTGTTCTTGTATACCAGGCTGACTCCTCTATGCTATAATAGGGGATGGGCCAAATGACAAATCTTGTTACCTAAGCTGAAATAGTCATTAGGCTATCAGCAGCTTCATCTCCCCTTACAAGATCCATTCACCATCTCTTAGGAGCCAATTATTTTCTGGCCACAAGTTGCCTCCTAGATAGAATGTTCAAGAGGGCGATGAAAGCAAAGAAAACAAAACAATTCTAGAATCTAAAACTACAAATGGCATTAGAGATTTTCTGGTCTACCTCTCTCATTTTAACCAATGAAGAAAGTGAAGCCTAGAGACGAGTAGTGAGTTGCCCAGAGTTTCACAAGTCATAAATAGCAAAGCCAGAATTAAACCCCAGGCCCCTCTAATTTTGGAGATAGTGCTTTTTGTACTGTCCCACAGTTGTTTTTTTCTCCTGCTCTTCTATTTATATGTGGACTCCATCAGTGGTCTGCAGGAAGAGGAGGGGGGTGTGGCAAACTCTGAAATTAAACTTGGTGTCCTGCTCTCAGCTTAAAGGAAATGCTTCAACATTTCGCCTGAGTTATAAGGACTACATGAGCTTCTCTGGTTACACGCAGGGCATGTTGTTTTCCAGGCTCCTTGGTGACTCAGCAGAAAACAAGCAGCACATTCAGATAGATTTTTACTCTCCTTAAGTCCTGTTCTGCCCTTCTTGGTCCATGGCCAGATGCCAAGAGAGAAAGAAAGCAGGGCCCACATCGAGCTGGGAATTCTGATCCAAGCTAAGAGCCAGGTTAAGGTATAAAGGAATTACTTTTATATCTCCTCATTAATTACTGTTTTTCTTTCCCATTTTCCAACCTATAGTTCTGAAAGCCAGGTATATAAACCTGATGAGCCTTTGCTGGTCTCCTACCATTACCGTGAAGATGTAGGTAGATTTCAGTTCAGGATAGAGGAAGACTTTCTAATTCAAGCCATCTGAAAGTGGAATGGACAGCCTTGTGAGGTAGTGAGTTTCCCATCAGTGTCTTCAGAGACCAGATGACCACTTGTCAGGGCACAACTAGGCTACTAGTTTTTCCTAGGTTTAAATGTGCTGATGGATTCTGAAGAATAGATACAGCAGCTGTACCTCTGGAAGTGGAAGTGGAAGAGGGCTGGCAGCCAGAAAGGAGCCAGTCACAGTAATTGATGACCCCTAGTCTATAAGAGAGTAGCAAGATACTCTCCCTCAATGAGTAGGTGTGGACAGAAGACCAGCTCTGAGTATTTGTAACAAGAGAGTTGAGAGCCATGGAGCACAGATTATGGAGAACAGAATGTGGATGGTATAAAAATTCTTGAGCTTGGTATGACTAATGATATGATTAGTGAGAGAGAATGAATCATTAATAATACAACTTATATAGAAGCTAAGAGAGGATGAATCCAGGTGTGTGTTATTAGATGTCCAGGTACAAATTTCTGATAGTGTTGGTTTGTAGTTCAAAAAGTTTAGAGGATCCTCACCAACTTTGGGGGAGGGAGATTCTCAGGGGGGATCTCTGGAGGAGTCTGGGGATGTGGAACAGATAGGTAACATAGAGACTGCCAAGAGAGTAAATGTGTGCTAGGTCCCTGAACAATTCCTGCATTTGTGATGACAAGTCTCTAGCAGATACAGAATATCTGATTAGTCCAGTTCTGGAGACTCATCAGAGAATGCCCACAATGGAGTAAGGAGGAAAGAGGGTGCAAGCAGACTCAGAGCCTAAGCATAATATTGAGGAAGCTGTTCCTCATACCTAAGATTCCATCTCCTTTGTCCATATCCTTGTACCTACTCTTCCCCATGTCTGAAATGCTCGCACCCCATCCGCTGCCTCTTAGTTTCGCTGGCCTTTTCTTGAGAGGAGGAAGAACTACAAGCCTCTATGTGAGGGGAAGGGTGGCTGATTCCTTCTTCTCCCCACATGGCCATGAATACATGGCACTTCTGTTTCTCTTCCTCCTTGAGTCATTCTTTCTCGTTCTTAGGTGAACGAGACAGAATGCCCTTATAACCTTCAAAGAAGCCATCAGAGGTCCATTGGCTGAGCCTGGAGGAGGAGTCAGCCCTGAGGAGTGACCTGCTTGATCAACTTAGTAACTGATCAAGTCAGCATCAGGAGATGCCATGTCCTGAAAGCAAGGGAGTGACTTGTCCATTGGCCCAGGAAGTGAACCTTGGGTGGGAAGAATGCTCAGGACTGAGGTATAGAAGGGAGAGTGTGCCCTGGTTCCTGGAGATATTTTTGTACTTTGGTTCTTGTTGTACAAATTAATTGACGTTAATTGCATGTCAGTGATATCTTGGTCTTGTTTCATTCGCCTTTTCGATTCTAGGTATAGGGAGTGGAGTCTCAAACCTGGGAGCTTGAGCTGTGGGGATACTGGAGTTAGGATTTCAGGTTGCATGTTGCCTCTGGCCCAAAAGGAATGCCCTGAGAAGCCAGGATCGCTGGATGCAAGTTCATGAGAGCTTTGGACTTGGAACCTAGTAGGGCTGGTGTTATGTAGGAACTGACCGAATCTGTGAATCTAGTCCATGTTCCCTTCCTAGGGACTGAGGGGACATGGTGGGTGGGTGGGGATTATATCCCTGAGGAGTTAGGGGGAAACGTTTGTAAGTTTGTTCTTGCTTTATCCTTCAAAGTAAATATTCCCGTGCAAAAACGAATCTGACTGTTAAGTGGTTAAATGGATGCATGGACCCCTAAAATTAGGTTAACACAATCAGTGGGAGCTTAAGCCTATCGCAGAGAGACCTTCCAACACTCTAATGTTAGTAGGGACCCCTGGAGGATGGAAACGAAATGTAACTCACCTGGCCTTTAGGCAGTGAGGGCCAGAAGAATCAATGCTACAATAAATAAATACTGAAAATATGCAAAATCAGTGTGAGGTAGTTTGGGAAAGGAGAGGACTAGAAGGCAGAGGGATCAGGAAAGTCTTCATGGAAGCTAAGCTTCATCTGAGTCTTGGAGGAAGTAAGGGATTCTAAGAGAGAGAGGGAAAGAGGGAATACATGCTAGGTACGAGGGATGGCCAATGCTAAGGCATAGACTGGGGAGATGAAGCATCATATGTGAGGGATAGTAGTAAACAGGACAATTTGGCTGGACAATAGAGTGCAAGAAAGGGAATAATGTATAATGAATCCGGAAAGGTAAGTTGGGACTAAGTTATGAAGGACTTTAAAAGCATCAGGAGGAGGAAAATTAATCCAAAAAACATATTTTTTAATTTACTTCATTGATACAGTAGCTCTTTCCAATCACTTTCAGACCGTCAGACTGTCGTTGGTTGATCCTCACAAAATCTCTGTTAGAATCACAAAATTATAGATCACCATAGATAGACAGGACCTTACACTATAGAATGTCAGAGATGGAAGGAAAACACTTCCTTATCAACAGCAATAATAATTATTATATCATTGTTATTAATATTCTAGCTCACATTCATATGACTTGTAAAAGGTTGTCCTCATGTCTTAGATTACCTAACATAAAACAGAAATTCTAGAGCATAGAGGGACCTCGAAGGTCATCATCTAGTCAAAACCTGCCATTGTGCAGATGGGCAAGCCAAAAGTCAGAGAAGTAAAGTAATTTGCTCGAGGTCACACCAAGGTCACACGGTGTGGAGTGGAAAGGGCACTGGGTTCAGAGTTGGACGACCAGGGTCCGAATCCTAGCTCTGCTATTTATTGTCCGTCTGACTTTAGATAGGTCATTTAACTGCTCTGAGCCGTAGTTCCTTCCTCTGTAAAATAAGCAGATTGAACTAGGTTATCTCTGGGGTCCCTCCTTGCTCTAAATTAGATGATTTTCATAAGTAACAGAGTTTGGACTCAACCTTGATTTCTAGACTCCCCTGTCCTTTGATCTTTGCATAACACTGTGGGTGCTTTCTGAGGCCTATGTTGTGGTTGGTATTATTATTATTATTATTAATTATTACTACAACCCATTTTATAGATTAGGAAACTGAGCTTTAGAGATTTTGCCTAAGCTGAGTCATACAGTGAGTTGCTGGCCCAGTTGTTGGCGCCTGGCTCTCCTGCCTCCTGGCTCAGTACACTTCCCTGTAATATCACCCTGACACACCAGCAGAATGATTGGCAATATCAGGACCCAATTTTCAATTCTTATCAGACTCAGTGCTCTGTAGAAACAAGGTGAAAATGGTGGTTGGGTTATGGCATTGGGCAATTGAAATTACTGGCAAAAAATCAGATTAGATTCAACCGCGAGCACATTAACTACGTCTTTCTTAACTTTGGTATTATTTTTAGTCATCATTAAGCCTTCCTAGCACGCTGCACAGAACATGGAATTAGTCCTGATTCTTTGTCAATGGGTTGATCATTTATGTAAGGATTGCGGCACCTACACTCTGGGGGAGGCATCCTGTTATAGCATCATACCATTTAAGAACTGGAAAAGATTGTAGAGATCACCCAGAGTCGTTATAGACTGTAGAGATCACACCCTCATTGTGTAAGTCTTATTAACTCCATTTTATAAATGAGGAAGCAGAGGCCTAGTAGAGTGGCTTGCCAAACCCAGCCAGTGTCAAAGCCAGAGTTGGACATCAGTCACATCACTAAGCACCTATTAAATTTACATCTATCAGAGCCCTATGCTAGCCCCTGAAGAAAATACTGTTTAGCTAAGAGACTGTCCCTTCCCCCATGGAGATTAGAGTCTAATAGGAGGAGGATGACCTAACCATAGATTAATATGATGCACAGAACCCCATTTTAGAGTTGCTAGTACCCTTAGAAATCACCTGGGCCAACCCCTTCAAATTATAAAGAGGGCCTTGAGGTTTCTGGAAGCCTAAGTGACTTGTCCAAGGTTATGAAGGAAGTAAACTGAGTTTAGAATCCAGGTCCTTTGCCCTGTCTATTATATTACTGCCAAAAGTGTGAAACATGACACCATGTGAGTTCTGCAGGGCCGGGTTACCATCCCCAGTCTAGTTGTTTCTTCATCTATAAAATGATGGGATTGGAGTAGGCAGCTTTTGAGGTCCTTTCCAGTCCTTAATCTATGATCTTACATCCCTAAGTAAGGAGAAGCTTATCCACTGAATTACAGAGGAATTGTGCTCTGCTTCTGTGGACAGCATATTCCAATGAAGTCATGGATGCTCAAAGAATTTCAACAATCCTCCACTACTTGCTATTCTCTGAGATAGTGTGTCGAAGACTTTCTTGACAAAACTTTCCCAAGGTCGTCTTCTACTACAGGCTTCTTAGGATCCTGAATTGTAACATGGGCCTCTTTCCCCGAGGATCATACTTTATTGTTATTCCTGGTTTCAGGCAACCAGGTAGAAACTTGGGGTTGAAGTGAGAGAGAGAGAGAGAGAGAGAGAGAGAGAGAGAGAAAGAGAGAGAGAGAGAGGAGAGAGAAAGTGTGTGTGTGAGTGTGTGTGTGTGTGTGTGTGTGTGTGTGTGTGTGTGTGTGTGTGATGTCACACAGCCACGTATAGCATTGCCGAGGGACTGGCACCGGGAGATGAAGAAGAGTACCCTAATTGGCTGCTGAGCCTGAGGAGCTGACGGCTAAGGAAAACTAGCTATCAATCTTCTGCAAAAGACCCTTTTCTGTTAACATAATATTCACTTTGAGAGATAAACTAAATCTTATTCTCACTCTATCAAGTCATGCACTACCCTTAGTAACCATCAAAAGAACATAAACTAACAGTTGCTGTCAACTTGGCAACATTCACCATTAAGTCAATGTGCCTCCTTCCCAGGCAGGGTGGTGTGGTTTTTCAACAGGCATTGAGTTAAGGGTTTGGGATAGAGTAGGCCAAGGGGTGTACATGTTTTTTGAATAACCCACAGAAAGGGCCAAAACTATATTGAGGTATTTGGCACATTCACTCATTTAGACATTCCCAGGTTCCACCTGGAAATTTCTATCACCTCTCTCGGTTACTCAAAACTCAGTGCAGTGGATAGAGCAACAAGCCTGGAGTCAGAAAGAGCCATCTTCCTGAACTCAAATCCAGCCTCAGACGCTTACTAGCTATATGACCCTGGGCAAGTCACTTAACCCTGTTTGCCTCAGTTTCCTTATCTGTCAGATGAGCTGGAGAAGGAAATGGCAAACCATTCTAGTGTCTTTGCCAAGAAAATCCAAAATGGGATCACGAAGAGTCAGATATAACTAAAAAATGACTAAACAACAAAATTTATACAAAATGTTTCTGCTTACAGCCCTACCAGATGAAATCTGGCCTACCTCTGGGCATTCTTGAGTTTAAGAGATTTGTAGAATATATGTGCACTAAAGGAATTTCAGACATACAATTTTAGAACTTGAAGGAATGTTAGAACATACTAGAAAAAAAGTCAGAACTGGAAGAGACTTTAGAACATAATATTAATGCTGTCAAAATATGAAGCATGGACTACGAGAGTTAGAAAGGGTGTTAGCTCATAGAGTATAGGACTTTAGCATTTGAAGAAACCTTAGACCACAGAATGTTACATCTGGAAGGGACCTTAGAAATGATCTACTCCAATCATCCATTTATTGATTAGGTGAAGAAATTAAAACTGAGGTAAGAAAAATGACTCCTGGGAGACCAAAGTGGCTTAGAGACTATCCTGCAAATCAGAAATGCTGGAGGGCAAATCCAGGGACACTGAAGAATTACAAGGCCTCTGAGACATGTCTAACACATTAGACAAACAACCAGGGCAGCCTCAGAACCTAACATCAGATGTTTCCCTGTTTATCCCCCCATACCTTGGTGATGCCAATCATCATTCCAAGCTAATGAGATGTAGTAATTATCATTTATGTCTCCATCTCCTGCATGCAGCATCTTCTCATACAAGCATCTCCAAGCACTTTGTCTTCCTAAACACTTTAATTAAGGCTCCCATAAAGCAGAGAAATAATAGGCCCACTTTATAGATTCAGAAAGACGGGATCACAGAGCACCACAGGACAGCAACTCAGGCCCACCGTGAGAGAAGATTGCTTTGCCCCTTCTAACCTCTCCCATCCATCAGCTCAGCTGAGAAGGCAGAGTAAAAACTCTTGCTATTTGCTGGGAAGTCAAAAAAGGATAATGAAGACTGTTTGGCCTCTCCCTTCACTTCTCAGGGAGGTATGATTTTTGAAGAGTGAATCAAGGAGGCACCATTCTTCAGCAGGTGGAGTTGGATGGGAGAGTGGAAGTGTGTCACCATCTGCAAGTAGATCTGGCTTTTCCTGTAAAGGCTGGCTGTTTGCTTGACATACATAACCTCATTTTCCCTGTGTGTGTGTGTGTGTGTGAGAGAGAGAGAGAGAGAGAGAGAGAGAGAGAGAGAGAGAGAGAGAGAGAGAGAGAGAGAATAAGTAGGAAAAGCCAAAAAGAGGAGAAAGACCTGGAGAAAAAAGGAAAGAGTGTTGAGTAAAGAAAATGAATGAATAAAAAAGAGGAGATGGTAAAAGGAAAGACAGAAGGGATAAGATAAAGGGAGAGAGAGGGAAGGAAAAGAGGGAAAGAAAAGAAAGAAGAATAGAGCAAAGGGAGAAAGAAAGAAGAAGAATAAAAGGTGGAGCTGAGAGAAAAGGGGGGTGATGGTGGAGAAAAGCTGTCCTTTTCTTGAGTCATGTAGTAAGAATGGAAAACAGCTTTTGAGGTTCAAGCTTATTAACTCTTGGCAAGATGAGCCTTCCCATTTCTCCTTAGCATTCAGAGCTTGTTCCCAGCCAAAACTCACAGACGACTTCTTGTTGGTGGTGTTGCTGCTGCTGAGTATTGATGGAATGCTGCCAAGTCTATCCTCAGCATTGAGAAGACAAGGTCCCTGCTTCCAACAGTCAATCAATCAATACACAAGCGATGACTGAGCACAAACTATGGGCAAACCCACTTCCTAGGTGCTGGGGTTCATAATAAAAAATCCTAGTTCACCTTTACATAATTCTTTACGATTTACAAAATGCCTTTCCCCAACTGCTCTATGAAGTGGCCAGTGAATTCTCCTGATGTACTCGATCAGGGGTTCTTAATCTGGGGTTGGTAAACTTCTTTTTTAATATTTTAATATAATTTGTTTCCTTTGTGATCCTTGGTATTTTGTTTCATGCATTTAAAAACATTTCAAGAAAGGATCCATAAATTTCACCACGTTGCCCAAGGGGTTCATGACACAAAGAAGAATAAGAATCCCTCTACTTTATTATCTCTAGCATCTCTTCCAGCTCTAAATCCTAGGACCCTATGATCATCACTATTTTACAAAGGAAGAGACTGATTGAGAAGTCATAGGACCATAGATTGAGAGTTGGAAGGCTCCTTAGAAAGTCATCTGCCTAGTCCACTCCCTTCTTTTTACAAATGAGGAAACTGAGTCCCAGAGAGGTTTAAGTGATTTACCCAAGGTCACACAGGTGGCAGAGATCACATTCTAACCCACATTTTCTAACTCCTACTCAGTCAGTTAGCTTTCTACCACACTATGCTGGAAAATTATTTTCTTTTATTCTGGAATAAAGTGGCCCCATCTGAAACTTTTCCCTGAGGACCCTGAACTTTAATGTGTACCATCAAAGTACAAAGCATCCCTGCCAGCACTCCACCCCAGTGATGTGACTTCCTCTAAGCCACCAAAGAAATCGGAATGAAGAAGAAATTGAAACTCATTGATTCAGTCCCCCAACCCTTACATTCTCTTTCTGAGTTGTAGAGATAGGACATTGGCTACTCTCTTACAGATTGAATTAAAGTACCTCATGACATACTGGCTGTTCATCTTTTTCTTTATTAACTGTATATTTAAAGAGCTGCCTCCATATTTTAGTGTCCCACAACTACATTTAAAAAAGATGGTACCAATATCATTATCCCCATTTTACAGAAACAGAGGCTCATCGAGACAAAGTGACTTGCAAGCATACAGTTAGTGATAGGATAAAGATCTGAAGTCAGCTTTCCCAAGTCCCAATCCAATAATAGTTCTTTTTACTATATGAGGCTTCTTTTCTATAATCCTTAAAAATGAAAGATGTGCTAAGCAAAACACGTTTAAGTTTGGCTCAAATTTTTCATGTGTGAAATAATAATTTACATTTTATAGCACCCTAGAGTTCATAAAAGACTTTCTTCCCAACAACCCTGTGAGGTGCACAGAGGAGTTATTATTACTATTTTACAGACAAAGAGATTGAGGCTTAAGTTAAATGACTTTCCCAAGGTCACCCAGTTTGTAAATGTTGCAGCCAAGATTTGAACCCAGCGGTCTCCGGCCCCAGCTCCAGTGTTCTTTGTAAGTGAAAGACATCTTTTAAAATTTGGGGGGAAAACCAGGCACAGATGGGGACATCCATTATTCTGTCTGTTTTGACTTAGATTAGTTTTAATTTCAAGTGACAACCAGAATGGAGAAAGGTTTTATGAAGCTTATTGAAGGAATTGGGATTATTAAGCATGAGGAAGAAAGACTGGGGGGGGGGCATATGAGAGTGGTCTTCAATAATTAAAGGACTATAATGGGAAAAAGAAATGATTTATTCTGCTTGGACCCAAAGGACAAAAGTAGGAGCAATGGTGGGAAATTACAGAGAAGCAGAACAATATAAGGAAGCTCCTAAAAGTTCAAGCTATCTCCCAATGGAATTGGCAGTGTCTTGAGATAGCGGGCCTCCTATCACCAAAGCAGAAGTTCAAGCCCAAGACAACTGATGAAAGATATTGTAGGAAAGGTTAATACTTCAAGGAGAAGTTGTATTTGGTGGCCCCCTGAGGTCCTGTCCAGCTCAAGGAGTCTTTGATTTTCTCCTGTTCTTTCTTCAATACTCAGTTCAGCTACCACCTTCTCCATTAGTCCAATACCTCAGTTCAAAATAACTCTCCTTCCTCAAATTTTCCCAAAATTTATGTAAATATTTATCATCTAAATAGACAATAAACTGTCTAAATATTTCCTCTGCCTCTATCACTCACCACTTTGTATTATGTGTATTTGTAAACATTCCATATTATACACACATACACACACATATACACATTAGATTTTAAGCTCCTTGATGGTGGGAATATGTTATTTTTTTTATTTGTTTCCTTGGTCAAGCAGGGTAACAAATAGAAAAGGAGCTTAATTAATATTTGTTAGATTGAATTCA
The DNA here is from genome assembly GCA_028646595.1 of Phalanger gymnotis. Classification (NCBI taxonomy): domain Eukaryota; kingdom Metazoa; phylum Chordata; class Mammalia; order Diprotodontia; family Phalangeridae; genus Phalanger; species Phalanger gymnotis. Next base: position 402,819,590 of record CM053623.1, read on the forward strand.
ATATATAGATGCAAAAGATTGTTTATCTGAAATAATTTCTAAATTTTCTACATTCTACACTTGGAATTGTGTGAGGTAAATAAAATGTGAAGATTTCACAGGGAAGATATGTATAAATACATACATATATATATGTATATATATATATATATACATACATATGTATATACTAAGAAATGTTTAAAAATCAAGAAATGGGAAGTGGAAAAATTCTGAGGCTGTGAGAATCGGATGGCTCAGCCTCTAGGAAAGTTTACCCTGAAACTTTTTGTTCTTTCTTCTGGTTTAAAGATTTACTCAGTAAGAACAGGGTCATAATAACCTGTTTTTCCCTACTGTAAAAAATGGAGAGGGTCTCCCCCTCCCCTTATCCTATTCTCCTTCTTTAGATTTGTAGATGTCACCTCAGTTGTAATCATTAACTAAGGGAATGGGAATTGGAGTTTCTGTGCCTCAATTTCTTGGTTCTTTGTCTAGCTTTCCTGCTCAGATTGTAAGCCCACCTCCCAGCCAATGGTGAGAAGGGTCAGAGGTGGGCAAGAATTCTCTTGTGTTAGGTATAATTATGGGTGTTTTGCCCCTCGTAAAGTGCCTCCTTTGCTGGTTCTGCTCTGTGCTAGCAGGGGATGCCCAATTCTCAAGAATTGAATAAAATTTATTTCTGTTCCCACCCTGAGATGGCTCCTTATTATAAATTTAATTGATGAGGGTCTTTCATCCCACACAGAATGGAATAGATATTTTCTACTTTTGAATATTTTTATGTGTTTGCTTTTTCTTCATGCTGAAAAGCACTGATTATTCAACTGAATTTAAAATAGATTTATTAAGTACACACTAGACACAATGTTCTGTGGACTTACAGAGGCAAATAAAGCATAGTCATTGCCCTCAAGGATTTCCCAGATAAATAATAGTGTGAGGAGTTATTACCAGTGTACACGCTTGTCACACTTGATCCCAAAGGATAATATCATCCCCCCTGGAGCCCACAAGGAACCTATTTCCAAGTGAGTAGGGGCAATGGTGCCAGTGATTTTTGGGGATGGGGTGAGCTTATCTCTACGTAGATCAGACGAGTTGTATAGGTCTTGTAGCCGGAATTCTACACCAACAGACTGCCCCTTTTCCCCATAAACCAGGCCAACCAGTGATACAGCTCACATTTCATCTTTGCTATTCAGCTATGGAAAGGTACAAAGAGCGGAAACATCATTTCCTCCTTCTCTTCACTCCCCAAACACACACACACACACAGCTCCTGGGAGAGGGAGATTACTCATCTGTCATTTGCAATTAGTCCATTTCTGTAAATCACTCATCCTTCTCCTCCCCTGCCTCAAGGCTAATTACGAAGCCAAGACATCTGAAGCCTAGCCATCAGGCTTGGGCCAGGCTTGCTTTGGCTTCCACTTAATTCATTGGCAGCCATTTCTATGGGTTTAGTCTTCAATGCAAGTCACTTTGTTGACCGAAAGGAAGGTGTTGATGGGGTCAGACTCAGCCAGAAAAGAACTCAATTTAATCAACGAACATTTATTAAATTATTACTATATGCAAAGACCCTAGGCAAAGTGCTGAGAAAGCAATAGATGTGAATAAGGACACAGTCCCCAGTTCCAAGGTTCTTACATTCTAGTAGAAGAGGTGAGAATGTTAATTTCAATTCAAATCAAGGAACACCTATTAAGCACCTGGTATTTGTGTGATTGCTGGATAAGTGCTGGATATACCAAAAAAAATTTAAATGGAGTATTTCCTATCCTCAAAGAGCTTATGTTCTACTGAGAAGAAAGGGTTTCAAAATTTAAAAATATAAGTAATTGGAAAAGGGAGAGACCATTAATAACTGGGGAGAATCAGAGAAGGCTTCATGTAGGAAGTGACACCTGAGATAATCACTGAAGGAACACAAGAATTCTGAGAGTCAGAGATGAGAAAGGAATACATTCTAGGTGTGGGAGACAACTTCTGCAAATGTGCAGAAGCAGGAGATGAATATTGGGTTCAGTAGAGAGAGTTCATCAAGGGAAGTCATATGAAATGTAGACAGGTAGGTTGGAGCTAAAGTTGAGAAGTTCTTAAATGTCAAACCAAAGAATTTGTGTTTTATCTTAAAAGCAAATAGAGAATTGAGGAAAGCACCAATGGAGGTAATGATGCGACAAGACTTAGACCTTTGGAAGATCCATTTGGCGGTGGTGAGAAGGATGAATGGCAAAAGGTAGACACTAGAAGTGAAATTGGGATTGTAATAATGCTGGTGAGAGGTGATAAGGGTACTAATTAGGGAAAAGTCAGATGAGTACAGAGAAAGGAGAGGGACAGGTGCAAGAAAGGCTATGGAGGTAGAATGAACAGAAATTGGTAACTGATTGAAGGGGGGTGGTGAGAGAGGGAGAGAGAAGATTCAAAGATGGTCAAGGTTTGGAACTCGAATGACTCTATGCAGAAAATAGAAACTTTGGAGGAGAACTGAGTGGGAAGAAAGATGATTACTTCCATATTGGACATGTGTTGGAGTTTACTTATCTTTAGGTACTCCATCCTCTAGTGCAGACAACAGTTCTTCCACTCCTTTTCATCTTATGAGATTATTTTCCATATTTGTTCATAAATCTTGCACAGAGAGGCCATCTAATGTACCAAAGACTGGTTCTCTTAGTATTTTAGTGGTATCAGTGAAGTACTCAGGCCGTCCATCTGCTATTCTCCGCTCTTACCACATGACCAGTCTACCTCCTTTTCCAATTATTCCTATCCTTGATAATAACTTTTACCTGTTGCTGATGAGTAAACTGTCATTGGCAAGAGGCAGCAGCCAACTTGAATCCAGTAGGAGTCCTACCATTGCTCTTTCAGTTACCTTCCATTTTGATTCTTCTGAGCTCATGCTGTACCATAATTCACTGCCATATAACATCGCCAGGAGAATACTAATTTTAAACATATGGGCTTTTGTGGCAGCAAGCCATTTGGGATTATTGAAAGCACCTTACATTGTCCCAAATACAGCCAAGACACCTCTTTCTATTCAGCCCTATGCCCATGTCATTGTCCATCTGAAATGCCATTCCAAAACATATATGCTGATAGACTACAGGCTGCTCATCAAGGTTTTCATGCACTTTTTTTTTAGCAGAGTAGGTGGTTAGACTTTTCTCTATCAACACAGTATGGATATCGTTTGAGGAGGTTTGATAGCACTCCAGGGAGAAATGTAATTAGCACAATGTCATCTGAAAATAACATTTGGAGAATCTTGACTTCAGTGGTGTATAGTTTTTCAGTTTGAACTCTCTGTCAAACATTTATAGTCAGCAATGTGATGTGGTAGCCAAACAAGCTGATGAATTCTTGGGCTGCAAGACAGGAAAAGCTTCTAGGAATAGGGAGGGGATTGTTCCACTGTACTCTGCTCTCATCAGACCTCATTTGGAGTGTTGTGTTCACCTACTTTTAAGCACATTGATAAACTGGAGGATATCCAAAAGAGAACAAACAAGAAGGGCATTGAGTCCATAATATGTAAGTCAGTTGAAGGAAATGGAAATGTTTAGCCTGGAGGACACAAGAAGGAAGACATGACAGCTGTCTTCAAGCATTTAAGGGTTGTCATATTGAAGAGGCATTAGATGTGCTCTGTTTGGCCTCAGAAGGCAGAACCAGAAGCAAAGAGGCCACTGTTGGAAAAACTTCCTGACAATTAGAGCAGTCCAAAAAAAAAATAAATGGGTTGCCTTCACAGTAGTAAGTCTCCCCTCTCTGAAAGTCCTCAAGAGAATGCTAGATGACTATTTGTCAAGTATATTGTAGCAGAGATTCCGTTCATGTATGGGCTGGACTTAGATAGTTGTTGAGGTCCCTTTTGACTCTCAAATTCTGTGACTCAGCCCTGGCAAACAGCTCAGATAAGATGATATACCCTTATTTTATACTTTGTTTGGTGATGACCCACAGCAAATTATTGAGCAAAGTTATCTCCATAATACAGACTTGTATAATGTTAACATATGTACAAGAGACACCTTTTTGAAAGAGAGACTTTAAAGATGTTTTATTCTATGGAGTCAAATGTTTTGAAATAAGATACAGAAGCCTTCTTATAATATCTATACCTCCTGGTCACTTGGTGACTACAAAACTATGGTCTACTATTGAGCCAATCCATAAAAGTCTGTCAGTCCCCTTCTTATGTTTTCATCAATGCTACCTTTACATGTGTGTGTAGACCATTCTCATAAATATTTTATAGAGATTTTTTAAAAAGCATATAGTGGGTATTGGCTGATAATTTCTTGGATGCTCCCCTTTAGAGCTAGATCAAGCCATATGTTTTAAGAAGAAATCTATACTGGAATCAACAAAACACTGAAAGAACTAAAGGATACATTTTTAATATGCCTTAAATAGGGGGAGCAGTTGATAGAGTAAGAAAAATTACAAATCATTCTATTAACAAGAAGCACCCCCAAAGTCATAAACAACTATAGACTCAAATCTATTTTCTCACCTTTATAAAATCTCTATAAGAATGATTTATTCACATGTCAAGATTATCCTTAAAGAAAACATGAGAAGGAAATGGGCAGGCTTTTGTAGAGACTACAGCTTTAGTAATGTAAATGACTAAAACACGTAGCAAATGTAGGATACCATTCTCTGTGTTTAATGCTTGCTGATTACAAATAAGTTTGACTCAGCAGAGCAAAACATAGCTTTAAAGGCTATCTTTCCTCCAACAAGATCCTCCCATCTACACATTAGGGTTATGTCAAGTTTCTCGATACTGCAATCAGAGGTGTAACTTTGTTCTTCTCAAATAAGTATCATACAGAAAATAAATGACACAAAAAGACTTTCTTTGTTTGTAGAAGCACTGTGATATAGTTTTTTAAAATCACTGGATTGGAAGCTAGAAAACTTATTTCTCATCTTAGCCCTGCCACTTAAGAGTTTTGTGACTTTGTAAAAGTCACCCTTACATCTCTGAGCCTTAGCTTCCTCATCTGAGAAATGGAGACATTAATACCTGGAAAGGGCCATTACGAAGATCAAATTTAATAATTAGTATAATATAATGTGTTATATCATGTGATATATAATTAATAATAAATTATATTTGAAAATTCCTTTAGTAACTCTAAAGCATTATAAAAATATGAATTAACATTAATTATTGATTTTTCCCTATTGTTATAGCTATTGGCACCTTTAGGCTTTATTCAAATAAAATCTTGCTCAATTTTCTTCCTCTGGGCTATTCTGCCCCAACCAAGTTGGTCATCATTCAACAGATGTTTCCTTGTTCTGACCACTTGACCTAAGGAAGGTATCCCCAACCTTTCCAAAGGAGCATCTACTTTTCATCTTCTCCCTTGATCTTAAGATCATGCAAGACCATCTCCTGGGACAACTTTGGCTGAGGATGAAATAGCATTGAAGGGCAGATGACAGTCCAATTGTAGGGAGCATCCCATTGAATGGAGGCATTCCATTCCCCAGGGGACCTCCTCACCCCCTATGCCTCAAGAAAATAACAGAAAAGGTACCAGGATGGAGCCATAGGGACAAAAAATGGAGGCACACTTCCTTCCCTTCCCCAAGATGTCAGAATTTGGGGGTGCAAAGCACAATTTACCCTCTGATAATTATTTTTCTAAGTTCAGAGCAAGCACTTCGATAGGAAAACATACATAGGCAAAATACACCTCACTTTCTCCTTTCTTCTTTTACCTTCCTTTGTAATCCTATTAAATAAAATTGGCCAAGGTCTTAAGGGCATGCTTCCCCTCTTCATCTCCTGCCCTTCATATTCTCCTTCAAATAGTGCTTACTAATCTCTGACCCTTGAATGCAAAATTATTTGCTTTAGCAGAAAGGGTAAAGAAATTGTGTTACATTGGTGTCATGTAATGCCTATAAGACTAATAAATATGAGGAATACAAAACACTCTGGAAAGACTTTTAGGAATTAATGCAAATGTTAAAAAAAACAGAAGGGAGTGAAACCACAAACATATAAGCATGAAAGTGAAAGAGAATAGACTGACAAAGAATCCAGATAGACTTTAGAGGGAATAACTGAAAAAACTGTTGCCATACTTTCTGTGTTTAATTAATTTAAACGTACATAGTTACTAATCAGGTTTATTAGGTTGAATAGATATCTAATATTAAGTTTTTAATAACACATTTGATAAATCAATGAATTAGTGGATAAAAACATACTGTTATTGTTCAGTCATGTCCAAGGCTTTATAACCCCATATGGGGCTTCCTTGGCAAAGATACTGGAGTGGCTTGCCATTTCCTTCTCCAGTAGATTAAGGCAAACAAAGGTCAAGTCTCTTGCCCAGGTTCACACAGCTACTGAATGTCTGAGGCTCGACTTGAACTCAGGTCTCACTGACTCCAGACCCAGCGCTCTATCCACTGAACCTCCACCTGCCTACAAATAAATACTTCTCCTAGCCAAAAATCATCCCATACAAAATTCACAAGATTTGTACTTGTTTCTCTGGACCACTCATCACTTATTAGAATTGTGGGTGTTTGTGTCTCATTCACCTATTAGGTCGTGAGCTCCTGGGGGGCGGTTAGGGATTGTATCTTTTCTAAACCTGGTGCTTCCTCCAGTGCCAAGTATAGTGCTCTGAACATAGTAAATGTTTAGCAAATATTTGTTCAATTAAATTTAATTAAATTGAAGGTCTCTAAAGACCTTTCAGGTCACCCTGTCCTGCCCTCCTCAACCACAAATTGAAAGAAGTTTTCAACTCCCCAAATGCATTTTTGCGTAAAACTATTGTATTATAGCTGTCTGTGTTGTAAATTCTGAAAGGGCAAGGGCTGCATTTTATCTGACCTTTGTATCTCTGCAAGAGCCTGGCATAGGGCTTTGCACACAGTAGATGTTTAAAAAAATAATTATCAAACTAAATGAATTGAACTCAAGTTGACTGAGCTAGGAAGCAACACTATGTAGTGAGTGGATAGGACACTGGACCAAGAGTCAGAAAAACCTGAGCTCAGATGCCACCACAGACAGTCACTAGATGTGTGACCTAAAGCAAGTCACTCAACCCCTCTGTGTCTCAATTCCTTTATCTGAAAAAGGTGGTGGGGAGTTAAACTCAATGGCCTCCAAGGTCCCTTCCAGCTCATAAGCTTATGAATTCAACTGAATTGGTAGATACTACGGAGTCAGTTATAGTCCAAGGCTAGGACTAGACTCAAAATCTTTCCAACTTTTAGTCCATGGACACAGCAATTATGATAAGAAGAAAATTCCCATATACATGAAAGTATTTATTGCAGCACTTTTTGTGATAACAAAGAATTGGAAGCAAAAGATGCCCAACAATTGGGAAATGGCTAAACAAATGGTGGTACATGACTAATTTAATATTATTGTACTATAAGAAATGATGGATTTGATGAAACATGGAAAGATCTGCATGAACTGATGCAGAGTGAAGGAAGCAGAGCCAAGAAAATAATATATACAATGACTAAAAAGAATGAGCACACACACACGCATACACACACATACACACACATACACACACACACACACACACACACACACACACACACACACACACACCAAAAGTGAATGTTGCAAAAGTATAAAGAACAGGCATGACTTGAAAGAAGAGACGTGAGAAGACTCTCTCATGCCACTCCTTTGCAGGTCTACAAGTATTGCACATTACATATATTTTCAGACTTTCAGTATATTGATCAGTTATGATGGTTTTTTTCTTCTTTTTTGGTCCTTAAAAATACTATTTGTTATATGGCATGATTCTCTAGGAGGGAAGAGGGAAGGATTTTGGGGGAAACTATGGCAATATGAAAACAATATTAATAAAAACTTATTTTAAAATCCATGGACTCCTGAAATATCTTCATGGAATCATAGAGAGCTACATGGGACATTGGAGGTCATCTAAGATCTGAGGTCCAGTGCATTTAAGTGAATTGCCCAAGGTTACAAGTAATGAGCCACAGAGATAATATTCGAACCCAATTCCTGGGGCTCCAAAGCCAGTGATCTTTTCCATTATGCTATACTGCCTCTTGAGAATGATTTTAGCATTGGATTTCTAGTCTTTAGATATCTACCTCAAAATCACAATTTTTTCAGTTCACAGCAGATGCCAGCCTTTCTTTTCCATCTGCTTGTGCAAATAGAGAACTAGTCTCAGATAGAGATCTTTGTTTATTATTTCTTGCTGGGACACCTTTTACAAACTGTTCTCTGCCAGCAGCCCAATTCATTTAGCAGAACTGTTCCACCTCCCACCCCACCCCTTTTGCCACCCTCCAACCCCAAGGGACTGACCCAGGATTTTCAGCCAAGGCATATTGTTTTTTTCATGCACCTCTACCATGACTCCATCAGGGATTGCAGACAGATACAGCCCACTGCCTAGATCTGACTCCCCTGGTGTATGAGACCTTGGGTCAGTCGCCTGCCCTCCTTCTGAACCGACTTGCTCTGCCTTTCCAAAGCTCACCCGATTCAACCAGTATTCAACCTGTCCTGGCTCCTTCTAAAGCTCTTCCTCTCTTTCCAAACCAGTATCTCTATTATTCATTCCTTAACTGTCCAGAACAATGTAATCATCCTTCTCTAGCACATGCCTTCTTGCTCTCTCTGTTGCCCAAATACAACTAATCAGGAATCCCCCTGAGAGGCCCTTTAAGAATTTTCCAAACACCTTGCAAAGATTCTTGCAGCAGCAGCATGTGTTGTATCCGTAGCGATGGGGACAGCTTGTGACAGCCAGGACAATTCTGCTGCAATCCTCTTCTGCTGAGTCACTCCGCAGTCCTTTTTGCACACCAGGAAATAATAAAGGAAGCCTCCTCAAACACCAGGGTCAGAGATCCAGGTTGTCCAGTACACTTGGTGGTACCAGGCAAAAATACCAAGGGCTGAGAGAGAGAAATTATTTCCAAGAATCTTGAACTGACTAGAGCCAATCTGAAGAACTAGGGAAAGAAGTATGACATTGCCTATTTTATTTTGTCATCAGAACAAAGGATTTAGGGACGGAAGGACCCTTAGGGATTATCTTCTAACCCCTTCAGTTTACACATAAAGAAGCTGAGGCCCAAATAGATAAATAACACCCCCAATGTCATATAGCTAGGTAATAATCAGAATGAGCTTGTGCTTTCAAATGCTTGTACATCTGGTAGGGTGCATGAAGTATTCAGGAAGGACTAGCACCTCTGGTACAAGGGCCTTCCAAGCTGTTTTTAGGGCTGCTGGTACATCTTTGCACCCAGTTCTTGCCTGTGGTTCCAAGAAGCTGTTGCATGTACAGCAGCCACACCCCAGTAAAACTGTCTGGGCAGATAGGCTAACCCAGGTCGAAGGTAACCAGCAGACCTCAAAACCATCAGGGAGTTAGGGTGAAGACTTCCCCTGGTAGAATAGGTGGATCAGAACAATTTGCTCCAATGGCTGTGAAGGCAGCTGAAGCAGGCTCTGTGGAGTGCTTAGAGCCTGGTCAGGCATCAAAGATGCCAATGTCATCCATTGTATCCTGGACCATCCTTAGTTGTCCTGACTTTCATCTTGCCATAGGACTTCGATGACTCTAGAAGAGAATGTGAGGCTAATGACTGCACGTGATGTCATTGGTCCTCTTCAAAAACAAAGGACAAACAACAACAACAGGTTTGGTGCTATATTCAACCCCCTTGAATTTAGTTGGTGGCTTTCTTACAGATTATTAGCATTGAAAGAGACCTTAGAACAAGGAATGTGCTGAAAGTAACCCTAGAATACTGAATGTTATAGCTGGAAAGCACCCAGAACAAAGAATTAAACATTAGAGCAAAAAGGGACCTTCTAAAATAGAATATAGAAAGTCAGAGCTGGAAGAAACCTGAGAAGACAAAACATTGAACTCGGGTCCAGAATAGACCTTTACAAACACAGAACACCAAATGTCAGCAATGGAAGGAACCTTAGAACAAAGAATGTGAAAACTCGAAGAGACTTTAGAAGATATTCTCTATTCATAGAATCAGAAGAAACTTTTGTTGTTCAGTCCTTTTCAGTCATGTCTAACTCTTTCTGAATCAATTTGGGGTTTTCTTGGCAAAGATATGGGAGTGATTTGCCATTTCCTTCTTCAGCTCATTTTACAGATGAGGAAACTGAGTCAAACAGGGTTGAGTGACTTGCCCAGGATCACACAGCTAATAGGAGTCTGAAGTCCAGTTTGAACTCAGGAAGAGGAGTCTTCCTAACTTCTGGCCTGATGCTCTATGCACTATGGCGCCACCTAACTTAGAAGCTATCTAGTCCAGAGCCCCTGCCTAGTAGTTGAAAGCCAGCTACAATATAGGATAATAGATTTAGATCTAGAAGAAACCTTAGAGGTCATTGAGTCTAATCCCCTTATTTTTACCAACAAAGAAACTGAGGCCACAGAGGCTAAGTGACTTGTCTAAGGTGACTCAGCTAGTTTCAGGAGTGAGATTTGAACCCAAGATTCTAAGATTCTATATCCAATCCAGCACTATACCAGGCTGCCTCTTTGACAAGTAATCACCTGATCTATGACAATTCACTCACTATTTCATAAATACAACCCATTTCTAGACAGTGGTGATAGTGGGGGATGTTATATCTTCCTCCTATAAGAAGGGTGATTAAGGAAGCCATAGATTAATTTAACGAGCTTCCCCCAATCAACCTGAAGGGATTCTAGTTCTTGGACCCTGATCTTCAGGTCTTGGTAAAGGTATATTTAAATGCACTCCAGCACCTTTCTTCAGGAATATGTGGAACCCCTCTGGGGGTGGGGGTGGGGGTTGCGGTGGATAGAGTCCTAGACTTAGCATCAGGAAAACTTATCTTCATGAGTTCAGATCTGGCCTCAGACACTTGCTATGCAACCCTGGGCAATTTACTTAACCCTGCTTGCCTCAGTTTCCTCTCTATAAAATGAGCTGGAGAAGGAAATGCCAAACCACTCCAGCATCTCTGCCAAGAATATGACCCCCAAGAGTCAGATGGGACTAAAACAACTCAACCGCAGCAGCAGGAACTCCTCTAATTGATCCCCCTCAACTTCCATTGCCTCCAAGATAATTGCTACTGGAAGGGGGCAGGGTGGGACAAGCTCTTGTCAGAAGAACCACCCTCTCTCCATAGTCTTTACAATCAGGCTGGGAAATAGTTCAGCCTTCCTTTTTCTGTGTTTTAGCCTTTTAGAACAGAGTGCCATTGGAAGAGTAGAGAGAAAAGAACTCCTCTGTCTCCCCCTCCCTCCCCACCCAGAAGTAGTGATAACAACTTGTTATAGATCTACTTGGTAAACCTGAGAGGGGACTCCCTGAATCTCTGGTTCCCAGCTGGCTTTCTCGACCTTTCTGTTTCCTTTTCTGAGCACTGTTCAGAGAGTACAGTTCCTGAGAATGGATTTTCTATGCAAGTTTGAAGGTCCTCAAGAGATTAAGATTTCCTAAATTAAATTTTTAGGGCTGGGCTTCTTCTAATAACAATCACAATGAATCAGTTTTCCTTCCTGGAGGGAGAAGATTCCTCAACATCATGTATCTTGAAGAATGAAAATATCCTCAAAGTAGCATGGCTCTGCAGCTGAAAGATTAAAGGGGGTGAGAACGGGTGAGGAGGGGACAGGTTTAAAAGAGAGCCGTGGCTTGCCAAACTCACCATTGCGGAGAGTGGCTGAGATGATTCAGGTCTGAGGTGAATGGAAAGTATTCATTCAGCAATCTCTAAAATAGTCTCTACCTTTTCGGACGAGTCTTGTGGACTATTTGAGTGCTTTCTATTTCTGTATTTGTTCATGGGCTCCTGTGAGTCCTTTGTGTCTTAGGAATTTTCTGGAGCTGTCTCATTGCTGATTCTCATAGTGTGTAGAGTGCCTGGGTAGACATCCTATTATCCATTTTGGGGGAAACCTACTCATGAGGTACTTTGTCTTATTTTGAAGATTTCTCCAGAGTAAAACTCTGGAATGAGGGCACATCTCAAAGAAAGAAACTGAACCTCTTGGTTCACTTTTTAGGATCAAACCTGGTCCATATAAATACAGAGTCATTTGGGACATGGTGGTGGGTAACACTTAAATTGAGCTGTAGTCTAACTTCTGCCCAACCCCCCTCATTTCACAGATAAAGAAACTGAGGCCAGAGCCAGGAACAGAGGCAGAGAGCCAGTCCTGGAAACTAGATCTTCTTGGCTCCCATCCCAATAGTCTTTCCACTAGACCACTCATCTTGAACATTTGCTGGGGGCAAAGCAGGATATTAAAAGTCAAGATAGGAAGTAAGTTTGTGCAGCATCTTACATTTTTACTCAGGAGAAACCCAAAGTTCTTCGAAAGCTTTTTACAGCTGTGCAGCAGAGAACCATCTGTAATCTCAAGAAAGACTGAGTGATGTGTTACTAATTGTTAAGCTGTCTAATTAGTAAGAATCCCAATAACACAACTCAAGGCTCAGCCTCAAACCAGCAGACTTTGTAGGAAAACAAGAAACTTGCATAAGGAATCCATAATCTGCCTATATCAAGAATGTTGGACTGTGGTTTGCTTATAATTGGCCAGAACCACGATTAAATTCGGTTTAATCATTAACAATGATTAACTTGATTAAATCAGTTCCTGACAACTGGGATCATCTGTGGTTCTTGTTTACTTATTATTGAAAAATTTTGGAGGTTGGGGTTTATATCACATAGGCTTGTACCAGGTAAGCAAATTGAGTCTCTGAGAATTGTCAGTGGACACATATATGTAACACTGGAGGCAGGTCTCCTGTCTTGAGATTTAGTGCTGTTTCCTCTTCACATCTGCTATTATAGGTACTTCCATGGGACTATTTAGAGGAGTCAGGTAATCGGAAAAAGGCTGTTGTATGCAGGCACCAGCCTGTATTGGTGTGGAGCGTGGTGGTAAGTAAATCTTACAATAAGAGTCAGTAGAGATAGGGTGGAGGAGACATAGTTGAAACTGGGAAACATGAAGCCCAGACGTAGTGTCCTTAATATCTAGGCTTCATCCATTATTATAGTGAGTGGGGCTATTCACAACTGTATATGTTACTCCTGGAAGTCATGACTCATGCTGCTCCAGAGATTCTATACACAGCGTGCACCAGAATTATAAGAGTAAGTGATAATTGATAGACTCAAAGGGAAGACAGCTATGCATCCAAACTGAAGAGGGCATGCAGCTGTTCATAGTTGTTAATTACCCTTCGGGCTATGAAGGAACATCTGGAGAGTCTCTAGATGCTGGTAATGGGGGCAGGGGAGTAGGCATGACTAGGAAACTGGCCCCTAGAGGTTTAGAATGGAATATAGAGTAAATAGTGAATGGAGAGTTAGTATTTTAGTTTAATGGCAGCTAGGCAACCCAACAGAAACAGTGCTTGGCCTCAGGAAGACTCATCTTCCTGAAGTCAAATATGTCACCCCTCTCCTCAGAATTGGAATCGCTTCATGAGAAAGGTGGTAACAGCCCTGTTTATTCAATCTAGATAGTCTATTCAGTCTAGATAGATGTATAGACTGGAGCCTCATGCCTCCGTACTCTATCTTAAACATAGGCCTTCTTATTCTCAAGTTACACTTCTTAACTCAAGGTTCGCATTAGATAAGTGTCCCAACCCTCCAAGTGAATATGCCTGAACACTCACATGAACTGCTGAGGAAACGTCAGTTAACAAACATGCCTCCCCCTTCACAATAATATATTTTCTCTTTCATTCTAACATACCCCTACTCTCTGTATCAGCTTAATAACTTAAACTTAACTTCGTTGTTGTTATTGTTCAGTCATGTCCAACTTTTCATGACCCCATTTGGGTTTTCTTGGCAAAGATGCTATGGTGGATTGCTATTTATTTCATTAGCCCATTTTACAGATGAGGAAACTGAGGCAAACAGGGTTAAGTGACTTGTCCAGGGTCACACAGCTAGGAAGTGTCTGAGGCTAGATTTGAACTCAGGAAGATTAGTTAAGAAAATAGCAAGAGAATAAAATGATAGAGCCCTGAAAGATGTTTATCTGAACAACATTGGTTGTTCTGAAGTTCCAGGACCCTTCACCAAGGGAAAAAGAACACCCAGAAAACCAGTGAGAGAATGGACTTGGATTCTGGACATCTACAACAAAGCAGCTCAATTAAATGGCAGCTTGTGGAGAGGGATAGTGATAGCAGTGTGACTTGGCTACCTTTCTTATCAATATTTTGACCTAATTTTATCCTATTAAACTTCAAATCACAGATGTTGTTCATTAGGTCGTGATCCAACCCTCTATTTTGCCTCTAAGTTTCTCTCTTAGGGCACTGGCTGCTTGCTGGTTGGTGTGATCAGTGCCTCTATGTAACAAGGACTTAGTTCTTACTTCCTCATTTGTACACAATCAGCTGGCACAGTTTAGGCTACACGATCAAAAGTGCATCCCTTCATCCTATGGTTTAGCAGACTGGAACCAGCTACAGAAGAGCTAAGCACATTCCAAATCATGCCTCTTTGGAAAAGGCTCCCTGGCCTCTTCCATGTATGGACTCCATCCACAGTCAATCACTCAACCAATGAATAAACATTTATTAAGTGCTTCCTATGTGCTGGGGATACTAAGGCAAAAGACACTTGCTGCCCTCCAAGAGTTTGCAATCGAATTACTATCTAATGAGTATGCTGTGCATGCCCAACAGAACCCTTTACACTTAAAAGAAAACAGGCTTAGCTTCCTTGTTTTGAAGGGAATTGTCTAAGTTTGTATAGCGGCCATCCTAGGTCTCCTGGCTCAAAAGTCAGTGTTCTTTCTGCTAAAAAGTGTCAGAGCCAATCATGACTCCAACTCTAACATTCTTTCACTATTCTTCTCATCCTACTTTTCAAATTGTCTATTTGTATGTCACATAGTAGAGAGAAATTTCCCTGGATTGGGAGTAAGGAGACGTTCTTATCCTGACTCTGCCAAACATTAGCTATGTGACCCTGAGTGAGTCACTTACCTTCTCTGGGCCTTAATTCTCTTCTCTTTAAAGTGAAAGGATTAGATCTGCTGAGACCACTCCTGTCTTTAACATGCCATGGGGTCTATACTTCAGGCTTACTATAGGCTTTGTTGTTACTGTGTTTCATGAGAACTAAGCTTGTTTTAGGGCAGCTTAGGTGTCTAAGCTAGGGCTTAGAATCAGGAAGACTCAACTTTCTGAGTTCAAATCCAGCCTCAGACACTAGCTACGTGACCCTAGGCAAGTCACTTAACCTTGTTTGTTTCAGTTCCTCATCTGTAAAATGAGCTGGAAAAGGCAAATGACTCCAGTATCTTTGCCAAGAAAACCCCTAAAAGGCATCACAAAGAGACTGAAAAGACACACAACAAAAAAGTACTTTTTTCCCTCTTCCACTTGCTATCCTCACCATATCCATTTAAAAAAAATTTTGTTTGCTTTAAAAATGCATATTACTGTTAAAATATCTACTATACTTCTTTTGTTTCTGTCTCTCACCCCAAGAACACAACCCAGTTCTCAAGACTAGCCAAGTCATAATGGCAATATGTTATGAGCCATCATCTGGAGATCTCTTTTAAATGCTACCATCTGGAGCAGAAAATGCCTAATAAGAACACTCTGGGAGCAAAGACATTTAACATAGAAAGGAGAGCATTTTAAATGTCATTATTAAACTTCAAATAATCAAGAGCAGAGAATTGTGTTTCTATAAATATGACAAACCAGGAATAACACTTTATGGGTTTTTTTTTTAAAACATGCTGTGTCATATTTGAATTTGGAGGCAGTGTTATATCACAGGGAATTGACCTGGTATTCAGGAAGACATTCAAGACATAAGTGGGATAATGACTTGTTCCAGGACCATTTCTGAAAAAGATGAGAGAACCCAACCAATAAATCATACTGAAACCTGTTGTCCACAATTGCTCAGATAGAAAATGAGTGCATAAAAACTTGAGAACAATGCTTTAATAGATGTCACCATTCTAAATACTCGTAATCTCCAAGCTACATAGAACAGAAAGCTTTCAAAATATAGAGACTTGCAAGAGAAATCAGTCAAAATCATGTGACAATAAGGCACAGTACAGATCATCCCCATCATCCTGCCTGCTACTAGAATTGTATTGGATGCCTTCTGTGAGCCTACAGAAGATAGCTTAAATCATAATCTTTTAATTTAACTACAGAAAGCAGTAATTTTATCCAAATGTGCAATAGTTCATACAGAAGGATAAACATAAAAGAAACTAGTAGGATAGCAATTTTTCCCAGGACCATTTCTATCTAAACTCCATCAAACAAGGTGAGAACAAGATGGTGATGATGGCCCTGTGAAGTTGGTAGTGGAAGTATTCTTATGCCTTTAAGGGAAGCTAGCTGCATACATAAACACGTACATACATACACATGTGCCTGTGTGTACACATGCAGATTTGCATACACACATACGGATCTGTCTATAAAAACCAGGACTGAGGCAAGGGAAGACAATGAATGGCCTTATGCTCCAATTTAGCATTTGTTCCTGTGCCCTTTCCCCTCCTACCTCTTTGCATGGGACAGCAAAAGAATTTGGTGGGGAGGGGTAAATGGGGGATCCCCAAACCCTTAGAGCTCTTGGCAATTTTTTATAAGGGTAGCCTCGAAATGGATGCTAACTGGGTATTTAGTCTGCCAATTGAATATAAATCAAGGATCCACAAGGAATGTCCAACTTTAAGTCAGGGTCAGGTCTCTGACAGCGATGTGGCCATTAGAGACCAGGAAATTATTTTTATTTTGGACTAGACCAATGTTTCCATTGGTACAACAAAATCCTAATGGGCAAACTCTAGCACTTCAGGTCTGCCACTGCTAGTTTTACTTGCCTGGGGCACTGAGAGGTTACATGAATTATCCAAGGTCACATACATGCTGAACTTGAATCCAGAGCTTCTTGATTCTGAGTCTGGCTCTCTTATCTACTCCTCCATTCTGCTTTCTGACAAAGAAAAAGATGTGAAAAGCAGACTTAAACCTGAGGGTATAGTTAGTCTGGCAGCTCAGACTTTGAGTTCCACAGAACTTGGTGCCTGAGGCAAGGAATCTACTAAAGAGAAAGCATCTATTTTAGCCAAGGCTCAGAAAAAACTAACAGTCTTCATATGAAAGGAAAAATCACTAAAGTTTTTTTTTCTTATTCTGGTGAGTGGGTGTATTAGGACCTTTGCCTTTCTAAAAGAGCTGTGTCAGAAAAGCCTTTGGGCTTTATACAGAAAAGCAATGACAAAGCACCCTTCTAAGAGACAGTGCCAGGGAGCAGCCAGCCAGCAAGTACTTCCTATGTAACAGGTCCCATGCTAAGTGCTTCGGAGACAAAGAAAGGCAAATAGAGCCTGCCTTCAGGGAGCTCACTTTGGAGTGGGAAAGGCAGCATATAAAGAACTAGGTACAATCAGGATATACACAGAGAAGATGAACAGTGATATACAAGGAAAAGGCACCAGCAGCAGACAGACCAGGAAAGTCCTCCTGTAGAAGATGGAATTTCAGCTGCATCTTAGAAGGGCCCAGAGAAACGAAGAGGCAAAGGTGAGGAAGGAGAAAATGCCAGGTATGGGGGAAAAAAATCAGTGCAAAGACAAGAGATGGAGGATGGAGAGCAAAAGTGAGAAACAGCAAGTAATTCAAGGTAGCACACACCCATGCACATATATAATTCTGTACATATGTGTGTATACACATAATTTTCACAGAGATGATAACTGAACCTGAAGAGATCAATAGCTGAGAAAGTATAAAGACGAAAGAGACAGCTAGCTAGGATCAAGAGAGTGGTTTTTAGGAATGAGGGAGAGATGAGTTTGTAGGCCCCAGAGAAGCAGTGAGTAGACGAGAAAAAACTGAAAATAAGACAGAGATTGAAGGTGATAGAGACAGCAATTTGCTGGACAAATGGGAAAGGATGAGTGCTTATATTGGGGTTGACCATGGCAAGGAGAGAGGCTGCCTCTTCATCTAAGAAAAAAATTTAAATGGGAAACGATGTCAGAGTGATGTGAGATGAGAACTAGGGGAGGAGAGGGAACCTTTGGTGAATGACCTCAAATTTATTTTTTCTCAAGTGTGAAGTAGGACCCTCAGTTGAAAGAGGATATTGAGGAGGAGAAGGAAAGGTTTAGAAGAGCCACTGTGGAGAGGGAAATAGGAAGGAGCAGGATTGCTTTGCTATTAAATGAAATTAGATAGTATTTACAACGTGGTTTTCTGATCTTCAGTTCCATTCAGTATCACATGAATAGGAACATAGGAGTTGGATGGTGGGAGTAGTCCAGGACGGGGGTTTAGCAAGGTATGTTTAACAATATGATAAGGGGACAAGGGATTTAATAGTATGAAATTGAATGGGTTTGCCAAAGAATAGAGGTA
This sequence comes from Phalanger gymnotis, assembly GCA_028646595.1. NCBI lineage: Eukaryota > Metazoa > Chordata > Mammalia > Diprotodontia > Phalangeridae > Phalanger > Phalanger gymnotis. Next base: position 402,838,037 of record CM053623.1, read on the forward strand.
GGGAAGGGAAGAAAGAGTAGAAAGATTTTCACTGAAGCCAGAAACTAAGATGAGAGAAAAGTTCTACAACCTTGTGCTTAGTGAAGCCTCACCTGGAAGCAACCGTGAGACCAGAGCAGCAACAATTAGCAGCCATGCAAAACCAGCAGAGAACAATGAACACACAGAGCTGTGAGTTACTTCATCCACACATGTGATTTGGTTTCCCTCTATACACATGCCTTGGCCATCCGTGTTCTCTTCATGTGTGACACCCTACATGCATGACTCTCTATGTTTGTTTCTGACGTGTGTCCACTCTTACTACTAATATGTGTATATTTGTGCAGGACCCAGGTTTATTGGGAATATGTTTTATTACTATGCTATTTCATTAAATGCCATTGATTTGCATTAATTGTATCATTTGGCTATCTAGAAATGTGGACTGATAGAGTACCTTGAAGCTGAGGTTATTTTGTCTGGTGAATCCACTTGTGAGTTTGAAGGAGTGGGGTCATGGGGAAAGGAAGCAGATGTTACACAGGCAGATGAAGAAATTGAAATGGGGGTGGGAGGGGAGTTTAAATGACTTGCCCAAAGCCACATACCTAGTAAGTGGCAGAGCTGGACTCCACTCCCACCAAAGTCAGTGTACTTTGTAACATACCAAGCTGTCTCTCCAGATCTCAGAAGATCAAGAGAAAACATTTTTTTCCATAAGAATTATGGGAAAATAACATCACTTTGTGCACTTCACTGTAAAACTGGTCCCAAGCCAAAATGTGAAGGAGACAAAGTTTATTCCCTGGTGCTGTTTGTCATTCTTGTGTCAGGGTCCTTAAAACTGATACAGACATAACTTAAGTGAGAAGAAAAAGGCCTTAGAGATTTTGGCTCAGGCACAAAGCAAGGTTGAGGCTAGTACTCTCAGCTCATCCCTATTGGTATTTCACCGACAGCCTACAAATGCAGCTGAAGACACCAGAAATATCAAAGGGACACTGGATAAAAACAGAGATTCCTACATGAGCACAAAAACGCACACACAGGCCAAAGATCCTTGGGGAGCCTACACCGCTGCAGCCATGCTGATTCCCTTGCCAGGAGGTCTCACTTGATTCAGCTCTCATACCTTTCCCCTGTCTCTCTCAGTGGGAAATGAATTTTAAGGACTGATCTTACTGTCCATACCTGCCGTGTTGGCTGTTTGAATGAGCTGTGGCACATATCTTCAGTCTGTGCTTGAGAAAATGCCACTTTTTTTTCCTCTCCACAAGATCCCATCTCCTTGATGCCTCAGAGGATGCTAACACCTTCCTAGAGCCCTTTGCCTCCATTAGGGGTCTCCAGTTTCCCAGTATTCTTATGATATGGCAGTCTTATTGATAGGAAATAAATGACTGATGAGTTACTAACACCTTAATGTGGATAAATTTAATTACTCTTATTCCTCCCAGAAGTATTTGACTTTTATAAGAAGACTGAAGAACCCAAAGGAATACTTTTCCAGTGGTGAAATTATAATATATTATGGCACATAAAGGGAGGAGAGAAGCAAAAAGAAAACTGGGTTTGGGGTAAGAAGACTTGGGTCTGAATCTGGCTCTGATAACAAGCTATATGACATCGAGCAAATCACTTGACCTGGGCCTCAGTTTCTTCTTCTGTAAAAAGAGGGGATCAGAACTGATAAGCTCTAAGGTCTCTCTAACTCCAAATTCTAGGACTAGAAGATTTCTAAGGATATTTCCAGCTCTAAAATAATATGATTCTAGGTGGTTATAAAGGGTGTGGTGAGCAGCTGAGACCACCTTGCTACTTACTGTATTCGAAGTCCACTGAACTGGAACCAGAAGGATTCTAGGTTGGACCTCTAGTCCAAGCCTCTCATTTTATAGGTGAGGAAGCTGCAGCCAAGGTGGTATTAAGTGCCTTATATCAAGTCGGCCAGCTGGTAAATGTCAGAATTAGAATTTGAACCCAGATCCTCTGAGTCCAGAGTTGTTGTCATAGAAAAACCAGAAAATCATCTAGATTAAGGATTCCATCCAATTGGAGAGATTGAGTAAATATTCTACTACAAGAGAAAAGCTACAATTCTCTGTGTAGTGCTTTAATTGGTTTCAGTCCCACTACATTGGAATTGTTTTGTTAACCTTAAGATTCATATCCTTTTCATACCATATTAATGCTGAAAGGCTGTTTCATGGAGCATTATGTGCCAGGTCTCTGTCGTTTAGAGGGCGGTTTTCCTTTTGTTGTATTGTTTTCATTAGGTTGTACAAAGTTTCCATTCTGATGATTTTCAGTGTTTCTTGGATGTGCATCCAGCCTTTGCACAGCTGTTCAGTGTGTGCTCCTGAGGGCTAGATTTTTGGTGGTTTACTTTAAACTTCAGTCTCAAATAGATGTCATAGAATTCCAGAAACATAGACCATAGAATGTGAGAGCTTGAAGAAACTTTATTGTTGTTCAGTCATTTCAGTCATGTCTGACTCTTTTTGACCCAATTTGGGATTTTCTTTGCAAAGCTACTGTAGTGGCTTGCCATTTCCTTCTCCTGCTCATTTTATAGATGAGGAACTGAAGCAAACAGGCTAAAGTGACTTGCCAGGGCCACACAGCCAGTAAGTATCTGAGACTGGATCTGAACTCAGGTCCTCCTAACTCCAGACCTGGTGTTCCATAGAGACCTCCTACTCTAACTCCCTCATTTTACAGATGAGGGATCTGAGGCTTACGTTGGTTAAATGACTTTCCCAAGGCCATACAAATAGTAAATAATAAAACCAGAATTTGAAGCCATGTCCTCTGATGTCAACTCCAATGTTTTTTTCCTTTCCTTTCAATATTTATATTTAGAATTTAAATACCCTGAGTTGTAAAGGGACTAAGAAACTAATGCTATCCCAGATAACTATCTACTCTAATTCTTTCCTAAAAGTTGGGATGGCTGTACCTTAGATTAGAACAAACAGAAGTCCAAAATTGGCACCAACAACAATGGTTCTGATTTCTATAGCATCTCAAGGTTTGTAGAATATTCTCCCCATAACAAGCCTATTAGGAGTTATTATTTTTTTATTCCCATTTTACAGACAAAAAAAACAAAATATGAAGAAGTAAAAGACTTCCTTTCCCTCTGAATCATCACCCATGGGATTATAAAAGGTGGGTATTTACTAATCTAACATGAAGAAGCTAAGCTAGCTAAGTGTCTGGCTGCTGGGTTACTGCAGAGGCTATGGCCACTCCCTGTCCTATATCCAGGCATGCAGTCAGACCAGGTTGAGCCCTGAGGAACCAGCCTCTAATTATAGGGGGTCAAGCTTCCTGTTCTCATACTCGTTGGCTCATTAAGCCTCCACCCCAGTGCTCCCCAAAAGGGGCGAATTAAAAAAATAGTCAATGGACAATCATGTCTGGGACAGCTAACTCATTCCTGTACACAAAACACATTAAACATCAAATATTCACAAGCACACATTTGAGCAACAACAACAGAAAACCCCAACCCAAACTTCAATAAGATTCAGTCACTTCATTTGTAATTACTGTTACACTCTGCTAGGAAGATAATACTTAACATTCATCAGGACACAAAGCAGCATCAGGTCAGCCAACTGCCCCCAACACAACACATACAACCACCAGTGCTATATTAGACTTGAGAAGGTGATAAGTTTCACCAGATTTTGAACTGGAAAGGGCCTTAGAAATCATCTACTCAAGTAAACTGAGGCCAAGAGAGGAAAGTAGTAGTAGTAGTAGTAGTAGTAGTAGTAGTAGTAGTAGTAGTAGTAGTAACTAACAGTAGTAGCAATTAGCAGTAGTAGTAACTAGCAGTTCTACAATCCCTACTATATACTAGGCACTGTGCTAAATGTCTTATTTATATTATCTCATTCGATCTTCACAACAACCCTGGAAAATAGAAGCCATTATTATCCCTTTCTTCATTGTTGTTCAGTCATGTAGGACTATCATCCCATTTGGGATTTTCTTGGCAAAGCTACTGGAGTAGTTTGCCATTTCCTTCTCCAACCCATTTTATGGATGAGGAAACTGAGGCAAACAGGTTTAAGTGACTTGCCCAGGGTCATACAACTAGTAGGTATCTGAGTCCATATTTGAATTCAGGTCCTCCTGACTCCAGGGCTCTATCTACTTCACCTAGCTGCCCCATCCCTTTCTTATAGAAAGAAAAGTGAGGCAAGCAGAGGTTAAGTGACTTGCATAGGGTCACTCAGCCTAGTTCAAAGCCTGGCTTTGAACTCAGATTTCCTGACTCCAAACCCTTCATTCAATCCACTGAACCACCTAGCTGAAAGGTCCATTTTAAGGATAATAATGGGGCAGCTAGGTGGTACGGTGGATAGAGCACTGGCCCTAGAGTCAAGAAGACCTGAGTTAAAATCAAGCTTCAGATACTTACTGGCTGTGTGACCCTGGGCAAGTCACTTAACCCCATTGCCTCCAAAAAATAAAAAAGAAGCATGCTGACACAGGCAGTGATGTAGAGTGAATAGATCTAGTCTCAAAGCCCAGAAGTCCTGGGTTTAAGACCCACCTCTGACACATATAGATTATGTGACCTTGAGCAAGTCACCCCTTTAGTTGGTAGGCAAATTTAAAAATTTTTAATTTTCAGAGAAGGTGCCAATTTGTTTTAGTAAAGGAAGTTTCCTCCTCCTGGAGTTCCCTATACAAATGAAATCATAGGTCCCGTCCCAATACCCTACGGCTCCTAGAGAACATCCAGGTGCAGTGAATAGGATGGTCAGAGTATTAGAGACTATCTCATATGATAATTGCTTGAAGGAATTGAGGAAGTTTAGCCTGGAGAAGATAAATTTGAGGCACATATAGAGACCTGTGAGTTTGCAAAGTAAATATTATCATTCTTTTTTTTAAATAAATTAGTTTATTTTTAGTTTTCAACATTCAATTCCATAAGTTTTAAATTTCTTTCCCCTCCCTCTACTTCCCCCTCCCCAAGACGGCATGCAATCTGACATAGGCTCTACATATGCATTCACATTAAACATTTTCACATTAGTCATGTTTTATAGAAGAATTAGAATGAATGGGAGAAGCCACAAGAAAGAAAAAACATAATAAAACAAAAAAAAGAGAGCAAATAGTATGCTTTGATCTACATTCAGACTCCATATTTCTTTCTCTGGATGTGGATGGCATTTTCCATCATGAGTCTTTTGGAACTGTTTAGTTTTTTGCATTGCTGAGAATAGCTAAGTCTATCAAAGTCAATCATCACACACCGTGGCCGTTACTATGTACGATGTTCTCCTGGTTCTGCTCACTTCAATCAGCATCAGTTTATATAAGTCTTTCCAGGTTTTTCTGAAGTCCCCCTGTTCATCATTTCTTATGATGTAGTATTCCATTACATTCATATACCACAACTTGTTCTGCCATTCCCCAACTGATGGGCATCCCCTCAATTTCTAATTCTTTGCCACCACAAAAAGAGCTGCTATAAATGTTTTTGTACATGTGGGTCCTTTTCCAATTTTTATAATCTCTTTGGGATACAGTCCTAGAAGTGGTATTGCTGGGTCAAAGGGTATGCACATTTTTATAGCCCTTTGGGCATTGTTCCAAATTGCTTTCCAGAATGGCTACATGGAATCCCTAAAGTCTGGACACATAGAAAAATTGACAGCACTGTGGAGTTATTGCATCGAATTTACATGAATCTTGCAAAGCGCATTAGCCTTTGCATCACAAATGATGGAAACCATATTGAAGATGTTATTTGTTAACATTCCAATTAAATAAAATGTTGTTGAAAATTTCATTCATTTCATTTCTTGAAAATATGCATTTTTGTCTATGTGTCCAGACTTTAGGAACACCCCGAAGAACAGTTCATAACTCCACCAACAATGAATTAGTGTTCCAATTTCCCCACATCTCCAACATTTATCATTTTCCTGTTTTTCCATGTTAGCCAAACTGAAAGGTGTGATGTGTTACCTCGGAGTTGTTTTGATTTGAGTTTCTCTAATCAATAATATCATTCTTGTATTACAGATGAGGAACCAAGACTCCACAAGGTTAAGTGACTTCTGCATGGTCACACAATCATTAAATGTTGCAACCAGCATTCAAACCCAAGTCTTCTGACTTTAAATCCAGTGCAACCTATGTCTCAGAATCACAATCTTGGTCTTATACAAACCAGGTTTGATATTGAAGACTTCTCAACAATAATTCTGTAGGTTGTGCCTCACCCACCTAGGACTGCCCTAGGAGCATCAAAACTTGGGTCATTTCTAGGTCTCTACAAAGTGGAAAAGGGCTCTTGGCTCTCTTGCAAGCATTCAGTTTAACAATGAGTTGAATGCAAGACTGACTGCATTTAATATTACAAAATAGTGAAGAAAATAGTTAGATCTACTGACAGGATCCTAGATTTGTCATAGAAAGGGACCTTAGAGATCATTTAATTCAACCCCTCCTTTTATGAAGAAACTGAGGCCAAGGAAGGTGAAATGATTTATTCAAAGTCACACAGGTAGTATATGACTGAGGCAGGATTCGAAAACAACAATAGGAAAGGAAAGCCTTATTTCTCTAGAGAATCTATAGTCTTTCTGTGTCTTATAGTACTAATCCAGGCCTTGGCTCCTTCTTTCCTGGAGGGCCATGTGAATGGGTAAATTTCTCTCTAGGGAAACCAATCTGTCTTGCACCTGAGCCTCCTAACATCTCATCCTGGCTTTGTTCTTCCAGTCCTACTGGATGGGTCTGTGTCTATTCCGTGAAAGAGAATCTAAGTCTGAGTCTGGGCCTGCTCCCTCTAGTATCTCTGCTCTCTTACTGTTCATCCCTTAGGGCAGTAGGGTTCATGAAAATTGTTTTTCTTTTTAATAGCCCAATAACTGTGTTTTAATATAATTGCATTTGTAATCCTGTGTACTTTATTTTATGCATTTAAAAGCATTATCTGTCAACGAAGTACATGATGCAAGAAAAACTTAACCCTTGCTCCAGGGAATGGTCTTTCTCTGTTCTGGTAAATGCTCCCACTTTTAGGTTTTAAGGATGCCCAAATACCAGTTCAGGTGTATGAATTTCACCTCTGTCCAGATGGTATTAATTCACAGTATCTCCAGATGCTATAATGTCACTCTAAAGTTGGGCTAGGGCTAAAACAAAAGACCATCGGTGGTCTAATAAACTCACATAAAATGAGTTTACATCTTGTGAGAGAATTCACCTGGTCCCAGGACCTCACACCCTGTTTTTTAGGACGTTGTAGAAGGTCTTTCCCAATTTCTTATGGATAGTCCTGCTATACCTGTTTTCTTTCCATGATCCTGAACAGCCCTATAAAAATAGCACATATTTATATAAAAATTTTACAAAGTGCTTTCCCACAGCCCTGAGGGGTATTATTAATTATCACTCATATTAGAGATAAAAAAAAATAAGGGCCAGAAGCAAGATTTAACTGTGGTCTCCCCTATTTAAGTACAGCATGCTATTCACTAAGCCAAGCCACCCCTCGGTATAGTTTATTCCCTTGTTGGACAGCTCTAATTAGTTGTTAAGAAGTTCTTTATACTGAGCTGAACTCTGCCTCTCTTTAACTTCCACCCACTGATCCTAAAATAGTGTATTAGCACTTCAGAACCTAGTCAGTCTTTCTGACTGTCCTTTTTCTTTCTTCTTCTCTTATTTTCTTCCGCACTTTCTTTTTCTCTCTGCTTCTGTGTCCATGTCTTTTCCTATCTTTTTTCTCTCCATCCCCTTCTTTCTCTCATTGTCCCCCTTCTCCTCTGTATTTTTATTCCTCACACCCTCCACCTCTTTTCTCTTCCATTCTCTCTCTTCCTTCCTCCCTCCCTTTCCCCTTCCTTCCTCTCTTCCTTCCTACTTTCTTCCTTTCTCCCTTCCCTCCTTTCCTCCCTCCTTCCCTTCTACTCTTCCTCTTTCCCTTTTTTCTTTCTTCTTTTCCCTTCCTCCCTCCTTCCCTTTCTTCCTCCCTTTTCTCTGTGTCTGGGCCTATGTGTCTGCCTCTGTCTCTCTATGTTTCTCTGTCTCTATCCCTCTGTCTGTCTCTGTGTGTCTCTCTGTCTGCCTCTGTCTCTTTGTGTCTGTGTCTGTCTGTCTCTCTCTATCTGTCTCTCTCTTCTAGAAAGGAAAATAGAAAAAGCATTGAATCACAATTCAGAAGATGTTGATTTCTGACCTAGCTGTCCTACTTGCAGATTTTTCATCTCAGGCCATTTCACCTTTCTGTACCTCAGTTTCCTTATCTACATAATGAAAGGGGTAAACTAGATGAGCAGACAGCTAGATGTCAAAATGGACAGAGCACCAAGCCTGGAGTCATAAAGTTTAAATCCAGCCTCAGAATTGTGTCGCTTTTTAATCTATCTCCAAAAAAAAAATGCAGCACAAATGAAATTAAGCTGCCTTTCCTTAATTTTTTTTTCCTGTGGGAAGTGATCCTGAATATGGAAAAAAAATTCCCACCTTTTCTCTTGATAAATTGTTAATAATACTACTCTACAAACTGCCTTGTGGACAGGTTAGCTTTGCTATTAAAACACAGCACAACTTATCATATTCCCCAGTTTGTCCTTTGAGTCCTTAATCCCTAGCTAAGATGTTCCATGGGCTACTTTATCATCAGGTCATGGAGAACCATCCTAGCCAAACTGGGATGTCTGGTCACCATCCTCTGCTTTACAGTGCAGAGCAAAAGCTGGTCTAGGAAAGTCAGTGAACCCTTGGGCTATGATAATGTAACTAGGATTTATTGCAGCTGACAGCAGAACAAAAATCTGCCTAGCCTTTACTTCCAGCTTGGGAAGAGGTTTTCCTTTTTCTGGTTGACCTCAGGGGAGGAGCTTCAAGGATCAGACTTGATAGATTACACCAACAATACCTTATTGTGCTACAGTGTTGAGAACAATTCCTCTTCATCTTCACCCCAGTCATTTTGCACCCTGCTGGGCCTATGCTCTCCTCCAAGGCAGTGTCAAATGCAGCTAAGAGATAAAGAAAAATGAGGATGAGGCAGGAAATAAGGCCATCGTATTTGGCAACTAAGAGATCATTGCTAATGGTGAATGGAGCCATTTCAAGTGAATGAGAAATGAAGGATAATTATAAGTCTGAGGACCTGGGAGACTAGAAGGAGTATGGTCTCCTAGATGGAAATCTGGAGATCAAATCAGGAGGTTTGGAAAAGGGATGGATTTGGGGAAAAATAATATATTCTCAACCCATCCCTTGCCTTCTTATACGGTGCTACTTGTTCTCTCACCAATAATGAAAAGGAGCTTGAGTCATCCATCAGATACTAGACTAGAACACAAAGCCAATGATTCTAATGATCCAAGATAGTTTGGGGATGCTCTGGGGGTGGGGGTGGGGCTGGGGCAAGATATGGAATTTTGCCTGTGTAGCTGCCGTGGGTTCCTGGATAGGTAAATTTATAACCTTCCTGAAGGGTTCATAGCCAGGCCTTCCATACAGAAGTCCAACAGAAGAAGGGGGCAGAGTAGGGGAAGTTTGAAGAGAGTTGTATTGGAGACAAGTGCAGGATCGGTTATGTGTTTGTATAGTGGGAGAGTAAGGGAAGTGTGACTTGGAACTCATCTTCCAATCCTTAGATTGGTTTATCACATACCCTTTGAGGTCAAACTACAGCTTCCGCATATCCCACTCCCTGCCAATGTCCCACTTTGGAAACCACTGGTCCATGGGCTAAAATATGAAATCCTTAGCCTAGCACTTGAGGTCCTTGATCTAGCTCCCATCTACCCTTCCCACCTGATCTCACTGCTCACTTTCACTTACTCCAGACAAACTCACCTCCCAACTCCCTGTTGGCATTTACCCTCTCTTCCTGCGGTCAGAATACTTCAAAGCTCATTTCAGATGCTACCTCCTTCAAGAAGCTTTCTTTGATCCCTGATTTGTTGGCATTCTTTCCCCTCTTAATTTTCCTTATATTATACTTATATGGTCATGCCTCCAGTACAATGTAAGCTCCTTGAGGAATGGAGGATTGTTTGCAGGTGCTGCCAAAATGATCCATGTTATATGTTAAATGAGATGACAGCTAGAAAAATTTTTAAAAATACTAACATAGTGTAGTGGAGAAACAGTGCCCCGGAGTCAAAATTGTCTAGGAGTTAGAGATGGCCCATGTTCAATCCCAGTTCTGCTGCTTACTTGGCTGTGACTTTGGCTATCTTCTACCCTACTCTGATTTCCTCATATGTAAGATGAGGAGGTTGGGCCACGTGATTTCTAACGTTTCTGAATGTATAAGTCTGCGATCCTGTGATAGGGATGACCAGCAAGAGGTCATGTAGCATGAATCAGGGATAAGAAATGAACATTCCAAGTGCTCCACTGGCATTGACAAAAGAAAAAATATCACAAGAGTCCTTTAATCCATTCACACATAGCTGCCTAAGGACTCTTCCTAATACATAGGTCATCATCCCATTATGAGATTTGGATCTGCAAAGGACCTCACAGGTCATAGAGTCCAAACCTCTCATTTTATAGGTGAGGAAACTGAGGCAGGCAGAAATTAGGTGACTTGCCCAGGGTCACACAACTACTACATATCAGTTTCCTCATCTATAAAATAAGGATAATAATAGTGTTTACATCCCAGGGTTGTCGAGGATAAAATGAGATAGTATTTGTAACGACCTTGGTGGACATTAAAATGCCATGTAAATGCTAGCTATTATTGCTGGAACAATAGCTCCTGGAAAGCAGGGACTGTTTGTGCCTTTCTTTGCATCCCTAGTGCTTAGCACAGTGCCTAGCACATGATAGGTGTTTAATGAATGCTTGCTGACTGACTTACCTTAGTAGAGGGAGGACCCACACAAATGAGATTCTAGGTCCATTGTAGTAGTAGTAGTAGTAGTAGTAGTAGTAGTAATAGTGGTGGTGGTGGTGGTGGTGGTGGTGGTGGTAGTAGTAGTAGTAGTGGTAGCAGTAGTAGTAGTAGTAGTAGTAGTAGTAGTAGTGTAGTAGTAGTAGTAGTAGTAGTAGTAGTAGTAGTAAAATAATGTGAGACCCTGGGCAAGTCACTTAACCCTGTTTGCCTCAGTTTTCTTGTCTCTAAAATGAGCTAGAGAAGGAAATGGCAAACCACTCCAGTATCTCTGCCAAGAAAACCTCAAATGGGGTCAGGAAGAATCAGACACAATTGAAATGCCTCAACAACAAGTAAAATACTAATAATTACTAGCTTTTATGTAGCACTTTAAAGTTTAGAAAGTGTTTTATGTGTTAACTCATTTAATCTAAAGTATCCAAAGTGGAAAAACCTGAGCCCCAAAGAAGAAATTTACCCAAGGTCACATAGCTAGTATCAGCCATATTTAGAACCTAAATACAACTGATTCTAGGTCTGGGGCACTTTCAATACTTACAATGATCGTACTCCTGACTACACCACTATCTCCCAAGTGTGAACAGTGCCTCTGGAGGGAAAAGGAAAGAGGAAATAAAGGAATATTCAGCTTCTCAACCACCTGGGGAACAAATTCACAACCTGTTTTTGGCATGGGTTCAAAACCACTCCCTAGGCTAATCTAGAGCCACCCTTTTCTAGGAAGATGAGTATGGTGCTGATAACTCTCTCTGTACATCTGGCACCAATTCAAAAAATTGGAAAGTACCCTACTTTCCTAGTAATCAGCTTATTTGGTTTAGCTCTGAATGCTTCTTATCCCAAGTAAGATAGAAAATAAAATTAAATGGACTTAGCTGTCTTTCTCTGTTTCATACCCTTATCATCTCCATGCTGGACTATTATAGTAATTTCCTAAGTAACTACGTAAACATAATCTATAAAATATGTTTTTAATAAATTATAATTCATAAATATTATATATAAAACATACATTTTGTATATTATATGTATATATGCACATATATACGTACATGTGTTGTTGCTCCTATTAGAATGTAAGCTCCTCAGGGAGTTTATGGTTTAGTAGAAGAATATGAAACATACTCAAATCTTGGAATCATAGGATCAGAGATAAATGATCTAGTCCTCTAGTCTATCTCCTCAATTTCACAGCTAAAGAAACTGAGGTCTACTGCGGTGAAGGGATTTCCCCAAGAACCCACAAGTGATAAGTGGTGAAGCCAAGTCAGATAACTCTATTTCACAAAATCATTCTTAGAATGCCCACCTCACAGGATGGTTGGAAGGATCCAAACAGAGAGCAAAGGCAAAGGATGAGATAAATGTGAGCTGATAATGTTTTTCTTATGATTATTAAGCCACAGGATCTTATATTGAAGATTTCATTCATGAGACTGTGTTTTTAACTGATTACCTATTTCATAAAGCAACTGCTAGAAATTCTCATGGAAATTCCTGTTTCAATGATTTCTTGTAGGCTTTGAAGTTCTTACTCCACTGAATAGAATAAGTTGCAAAAAAAGGGGAAATATTCACTCTTTCTCTCTGCCTGTGGCTTTTGTTTAACTGAGACAGTGGAAGCATTCTGAAGGATTTTTTTCTATCTGAGAAAAAAAAATCAACGACCTCCCAGAAGCAGCCTTGTTCTCCACCCCCAATACTCCCTGGGATATCACAGAGTCAATGGAGTGGAACATTGTAGGCAATTCCAATCGAACTGCTCAGAAACACATCTTTTCACTTGGCCTAATAATGTCTTATATTCACATGATGCCTCCAGCACACTAGAAACTTTCCGAATCATAGGGGGTTTAATGGTTTTTTTTATTTTTTATTTTTCTGAACAGAAGTTCAAATCAGTGAGGACCTGAAGTCTGAAATGTACACAGACAGAGCTAGCCTTAGGAACAAATAGAACAGACCAGTGCTTACTTCTGTGTAGCTTATGCGGCCCTTGGCTCCCGAAATAATTGGCATTTTATTTAGTATTTTATGATTATAAAGAACATATTTGGTCTCACTTGATCCTTACACAATGGGGATTTTAGGGCATGCTCCAAAAGCCCCCCTTATACTTGCAGTTGCCTTCTGAGGTAGGTCAGGGCAGTTAGGTGGCACAGTGGATAGAGTGCCACACATGGAGTCAGGAAGACTCATCTTTCTGAGTTCAAATCCAGCCTCAGACACTCATCAGCTGGGTGACCCTGGGCAAGTCACTTAACCTTGTTTGCCTCAGTTCCTCATCTGTAAAATAAGCTGGAGAAGGAAATGGCAAACCACTCCAGTATCTTTGCCAAGAAAACCCCAAATAGGGCCATAAAGACTCAGACACAACTGAACAACAACATCTGAGGTAGGTCAACAAGTATGTGGCCATTTTACAGATTAGGAAACTGAAATTCAGAGAGAAATGATTTGCCCATTGTTACACAGCTCATGGGTGGCAGAGCCTGAACTTGAAGACAAATTTTGTCTCAGAGTTGTGTGTTCTTTCCACTACAATATGCTGCTTTCTACCAAGAATAGCTCATAGAGAGAGCTAAATATACTTGTGTACTATTTTAATTAAGTAATATTTATAAGCTTGTAAACAGGGTATTTAGTGCCTACAAAAGACTTTATTATCTCATTGCATCCACTCAACAATCCTGTGAGGTAGGTAGTACAGGTATTATTATCCACAATTCACAAATAAGGGAACCTAGAGTAATGACTTAATCACAGGGCTAAGATGGGGTGGAGCTAGAATTCAAACCCAGCGCCCTGTCCCTTATAGCAATTTGCCACTCATCTGCCCCAGCAACTGTTTGGTGGCCCAGTTCATTCTACCCTTAGATGTCTTGCCTTAAGGCTTTGCACTTTATTTTGGGGAGACAGAACCCCTTAATTGAGACTTATCAGTCATTTAAATTTTAATGTATATATATGAATTTCTGATCCAGATAGTAGATTTTGATAGGGATAAGGAGGAGAGGGGATAAGGACACTAAAGTCCATCATAGAATTTTATGGCTGGGAGAGACCAACCCTAGACACCACCTAGTCCACCCTACTTGTTTTATAGATAAGGAAAGGGAAGCCCAGAGAGAGGAAGTGCTTTGCCCATCCAGAGGGACAGAGTTGAGATGACAACTTCAGTCTCCTGCCTTCTATCCCAGTGCTTTTTCTACTGTACCATGCTATGAGGGAAGTCTGATGTGAGTGAATAAGAGTAACTCGTAAGCTATCACCTTTTAGAATAAACAAAAAAGAGTACCAAGAGCCCCGGTTTTGAGGCCAAAGGACCTGGGTTCATATGCTTCCTCTCGATGCTTACTGCCTGTATGTCCTTGGTAAAGCCCCTTAGCCTCGCTGGGCCCTGTAGAACAAAGAAGTTGGCCTCTGAGGTCCCTCCCAGCTTTAGAACTAAGATCCTATAACCCAGTGATCACAAAGCGCTGTCCAGCAGCAATGCTATGAGCTGGTTGGTGCTGATGGCATTAGCCCCATTTGGCTGATGAAGAGGCTAAGGCTTCAACAGGCTAAGTGATTGAAACAGCCAGAGCTAGGATGCAAACGCAGATGCTCAGATTCCAATTTCAGCATTCTGTTAAAGACAGCATGTTGTTTCTGAAGAGAAATTTGGCCAGCTTCACAACTTTTTCTCAGGCCTAGTCCTGGTTTTAGTTCTTCAATATGAATTAATATTAATCTACAATAGTGCTAGAATTGGAATAGTAACAAAGATAGCCCAATGAATCAAGCAGCAGATTTGGTGGCAGGAAGAACTAGATTTAAATCCAGATTCAGACATTTATTAGCTGTGTGATCCTGGGCAAGTCACTTAACCTTTGCCTGCCACAGTTGCCTCATCTGTAAAATGAGATTGTTGTGAGGATAAAATGAGATATGGATTTATAAAATGCTTTGCAAACCTTAAGGTACTGTATAAATGTTAGCTATTATTGCAGGCAGGGACTAAGGCTTAGTTCCAAGGCACTCACATGGTGGACCATAACAACTCCCTGCAATGAGGACGTTTTCTGAGGGAGGCCTGCATTCTCTCCTAATTCAATTGATTGTCAGTGGAAGATATTCTCACCCAAATGAAATTACAGCTCTTGATGGATTGAAGCGTCTTTGAGTCTCCAGAAGATTTTAGCTCCATATAATGGAGAACTCCCTAACAATGAAAGCTGTCTGAAAATGGCAAGAGCTGCTTTGTGATGTGGTGAATCCTACATCACTAGAGTTATTCAAGGAGAGGTAGAAAACCCACTATCATATCAGCAATTCAGGATTTAGATAGAAAGTTGGACTAGTTCATCTTTAAGGTCCCTTTGACCTCAAAAGTTTTCCTTAAAAGGTAACACCCTTGTATGGACAAAATCAAAAATACATTTTAATAATGTGCTTTCCCCACAGAAACTTTTTGGGCAAGACTGTACAAGTATTGTCATCTCCCACTTTAGAGAGGAAGAAATAAAGGTTCTGAGAGGCCCAATGATTCCCCACAGTTAAACAGGTAGTAAGCTGAGATTTAATCTTGAGCCTCCTGACTCCAAGTTCAGCATTTTCTTCAGTACACTGTCCCAAAACATAGTTGTCCCAGACTTAGGTCATTAATGCTCTTTTGGGGATTACTTTGTCAACAAGATGGAATGGAAAGAACCCTGACTGGGTTCAAATCCTGAATCTACCAGTTGTTACCTGTGCCAACTCATAGCAAGCAGGAGAGGGCATAATCATAGTATTCTAGACCAGAAGACCCAGGGTGAAATCCCAGCTCTTCCAGGAAGTCACTTCATGTCTCTGGGGTTCTGTGTCCTCATCTTTAGAATGAGGGGTTTGATTAGACAAGATGACTTTTAAGGTTCCTTCAGCCCTCAATCCATGATCTCATGATATTATTAAAATAAAATTATTTGAAAAACAGCTTCCTCTCCCCTTTGTCCTTTATTTAATTCTCATTAAGTGAAGGATCCCAATATTGTTTCCTTGAAAGCCAAAGAAGAAAGATCCCAAAGGAGTAAGACTAAGGATAGAAAAGATTTTTTTTAATATGGGTGAGGAAACTGGATAGAGAAAGAAAGGGTAGATTCATAAGGGCAGAAAGGAAGGATGTTGCTTAGGGAAAGTGGTCCAGCTAAGGTTATGAGATGGAGTGGGGAGTAAGAGATCAAGGACAGACATGAGGATGCAAAATATTTTGAACTATCTGAAGTCAGGAAAAGAGCCCAGAAAGTGGAGATTGGGGAGTATGAAAAAGCACTTATTAAGCTTCTGTATCCATACCCCCATTTCTATGTTTGGGACATAGGAAGGATTTAATAAGTGCTTTTTCATTCATTCATTCACTCATTCATTCATATACAAAATACTTACCCAATCCAAGCAATAACAAGTTTTACTAAGCATCTACTATGTACAAGGAATTGTGCTAAGCAATAGGGATATGAAGACAAAACAAAGAACAGTCTCTGTCCTCAGATAAGCTACTATTTATATAACCCATGTGAGCTCTAGGGCATCCTCAGCCATCCCAACATCCACTTGCTCCAGCCAAACTTTCTCCAGTTTCTGGAATCTTCTCATCCTAGTTGCCTTTATACAGGATGCAGAAGGCACAATGACATCTCCTGGGCAATTAGAATGGATTTCTTTTCTAGAGTCATTTCATGTCATCAAACATTTTCAAGGATTTTTCATACAATCCAAGGCTTACGATGGAAATTGATTAAGAAGTTTCCCATTCACATCTGTTGGGTTTAGGGTTGAGTAAACCAAATACTCCATTCTTAAACTCTGATTTTAAGGAAGAGCAGGAGACTGCACAACTAAGGAGATCAAGAAAGGCTTTCACGTGATCTGAGCCTGAAGGAAGTTGGAGGAGGAAGTGTTTTCTAGGCTTGGGGATAGCCTCTATGAAGGCATGGAGGCAGGAGAGAGAATTCTGACATCAAGAAACATCAAGTTGGACTGGAATGAAGAGTGTATAAGCAGGAGAAATATACTGGAAAGGTAGACTGGAGGCAAAAGGCAAAGGACTTTAAATAGCCTTCAAGTGAAATTTGTGTATTATTCTAAAGACAACAGAGGCAATAAAGATTTTTGAGCAGGGTCATATAATATGTCAGACGTGCTTGAGGAAAAATATTTTGGATTGGAGAGGGAGGAACTGGAAGCAGTCAGGAGTCAGTTATCCAGGGAAGAGGTGATACAGTTTTGAATGGAGAAAAGGAGATGGGTGAGAAATGTTGTAGAGGCAAAATGAACAGGAATTCCAGCTTCGGCTCAGGAAAAGACTTTAGGGAACAACTTCATCTGACAGATAAGGCAACTAAGGCCTAAAGGGGAGAAGTAAAGAAGTAAAGAGAAGTTAAAAAAGGATAGTAGGTGGCATTTGTCTTCTTCCTAATATTGTCTACGGCCAACTCCTACTTTTTATAAGATGCCTTCCCTCAAGAGATCTTATAGAATCCAGAAGAGGGCAAAGAGACGGAAAACTTGAAATCCACTTCACTGAATATTAATATTTGTGCAAAATGGAAGAGATGGTGCTGGTAGTATCAACAAAAAGACATTGCCAGCTCCCTGTGTGGGAGGCACATGCATTCAGTTTCACAATATTATTATTATCATTGGTATTGTTATTATTATTTAAAATTGATATCATGCCAGACATTCAGGAGACTAAACCATATAGGCTGCAGCCAAAAATAAATAGAAGGTTTGCATTTGATTTTAGAAGCCCTTTGCAAATGTTTTCTGATATGTGTGTGTGTTTATGTTTTTCAATATGGTTTGCAAACTGGCTCAGCCAGCCTAGCTATGTTTGAGGGTTGGAGGAGGAGGATGGGCGGATATAGGGGATGGAGGGGAACTGATGTAATACAGGTTGATTGCTGGGTTAAGGCCTGCAGCTCATGCTTTTCCAATGAGTAGGGCTCAGCTGTTAGAAAGGATTGAGGGCAGGGAAGAAATTTATTCTACAGGTAAGTCATGTATCCCAAATAAGTAAAAACACAAAGTAAAGGAAGGAATAGCATGGTTATAGGATTGTGAGCTAGAAGAGACCTTAGAAGTCATCTAAATGTAGCCCAAACCCCTCTTTTTAGAGAAGCTTAGAGAAATTAAATTACTTTCCCAAGGTCATATAGGTACTAAGAGGCAGGGGCAGGATTTAAAGTCAGTCCTCAGGATCCAAAGTCAGTCCTCAGAATCCAAATCCAAGGCTCCTTCTAC
The DNA here is from genome assembly GCA_028646595.1 of Phalanger gymnotis. NCBI lineage: Eukaryota > Metazoa > Chordata > Mammalia > Diprotodontia > Phalangeridae > Phalanger > Phalanger gymnotis. Next base: position 402,856,191 of record CM053623.1, read on the forward strand.
TAATAGTAGTAGTAGTAGTAGTAGTAATAGCTGACAGGTATATCGCACTTTGATGTTTGCAAACTTACAGTCAAACTACATCAGGAGTTTCAACACCTGTTCTCTCTAATGATGCAATTACAATTCCAGATGAATTAATAAAAGTTTACAAAACACTTTATAGCCTTTATGGTCCCTTCCAGCTTTAAATCCATCGTCCTATCATCATACAGTTTCACCTGAAGTTCAAAGCCATCCCGGGAGTACCGCAGTAGCAATACATGCACAGTTATCTCTACATCTTTGCCTTTTTTGAAGAATGGAGGTGCTGAACTTAGAATGCTCAAACCCTTCCACTATTCCCCCCAATAAAAATGCCTTCATGTTTTCCTCCATTATCCAGTCATCCCAGGCCTAAGGCAGTTTTCTTGTCCTGAATTATCCAGAGCATATTTTCCATTCCCAGCTCCACTTCATTTGGGGTGACAGGTTTCACCATATGGGATAGTGCCATTACTGAAAACTGGCTTGTTTCTTCTGGTTGCACAAGAGAATACCTTTGCCTCAAAACCAGAAAGAATCTCAATGTTTGTGCAAGCCACAGTGGTAATTGAACAAAATGGTTTCAATCCCTGGGATGCTATAAATTATGACATAATATAGAGCAGGGTGTGATCATTTTATGACAATTACTCCCTCCTGGCTTTGCCTTAATGAAATTCCATTCAGTTGCTTTTTTCCTTCCTGCTATTTTCAAAATAAATTAGATTATGGATTTTGATTTAGGCCCTTAACTGATTTCATGTAAATAGGGAAATTACTTTTTAACATTAAATTAAGTGTATTCCCTTTGAATATTGCTTAATATTCCTCTTGATCATGTTAATGAGACAGAATATGTTTTTCTGGCATTTCCTTAAAAGATTTATGAAATGTGAATATCAGCCTGATTCCTAATGGCTGTTTTGGTTTTTGCTTTTTTAAAAGATGGCTAGAAGAGAACTCTTTTGTTGAGAAGCAGTCAAGAGCCAGAACTATAGGTGCTATGAGTGCCTTTTCATGCCTCTTCTTCCTGGGCCAGTTGGGAATGCTCCCCACTCCTGCCTGAGTGATTTCACTGGCATGCCTACCCCTGCATTGGTGCCAATCAGAGTCCCTTCCCACTTTCTTATCCCATGTGGTACTTGTCCATCCATGTCCTTTTGTGGAGGTTTTTGCTCTGGATTTTAATGAGTTTTGCCATTCTTTAGTAGGTAGTTTAATAGAAACCAAAGGGATTACTAGTAAAGAACATTAACACTGTTTGGAATAATAAAATGATATTGCTAGATAAAAGGTGGCAATAATTATGATACAAGGCAGAACAAGATCTAGGCAAAGGAGAAATCCTAACTACATTAAGTGGTCCAGTAGGATTAGAGAAAAATTCTTGCTTATAGTAAGCATTTAATATGTTTACTGTATTGAATTAGATCAGTTTGGATTGGATTAAACTAAAGGAGCATAGGGCACTGTTAAGAGTAGTTGGAGATTAGGTTGAAGATAACAGGCCCACAAAAGGCCTTGAATGATAGGCTAGGGAATTTGGTACTACCTTGCTGCACATAGCTAGGTGTTCATTAAATTTTAGTTGAATGAATGCTCTATTTCCTATGACACGGTTATCACATATGTAAATATACTCTACTTCTTTCTATGTATCACTTTTAAATGAATGATACTTGCTCATTCAATGCAAGATACATGCATGTATACATACATACCACATACATGTACACACATTGTACTCAATGCACACAAGTACATTTGTATTAGGTGACCTCTAAGGTCTCTATGCATATATACAGATATGTATATATTTATGCATGTTTTAATATATTATATATTTTCTATATTGTATGTTTTATATATATTAAATACATGTGTTTTAATGGATCATTTGGTATAGTGAGAGAAATATATATTATATGCATGCATGTATATATGTGTGTGTCCCAAAAGTCTCCATGCAGTTAAATCTTAAGCTATACTGAGCCTTTTGGGACACCGTCTATTTCTATTTCCTTTTTGGTACAATCATTTTGTAATTTTGTATACTGCAGCTTTGACCAAGATTGTCTATTGTGGGCTTTTGCTTTCTCTAGAAGGGTAGGGAATGAAAAGGGACTGAACCCATGTTTTCATCAGTTTAGGAAACTCCCAGTGTGGAACTCCCTCCAGTGATAAAAAAAAACCAGCTCACCATAATTTTAGGGAATTGTTGGGGAATTGACAGGTTATGTGACTGGTGTGTCAGAGTCAGCACTTGAATCCAGTCTTTCCAGCTCCAAGGCTGGTCATCTATGCATTATGACTAGAATATTAATAGCCAACAAAATTTTTTTAAAGAGGTTCTGTGCAACCAGTCTAGTCCCTTTACTTTTTGTATATGAATATGAAATATACATGTAGGTATGTATGCATATATGCTCATGGACACAAGCACATTGACATGTGCATATGGATATGTGCACATATTTGTATTGGGTATGTATGTATACTAATTTGCATTATTTATATTATGCATTAAATAGCTGTCAGTGTGTATGTACATATTCTCCACTAAAATCCTAGTCTAAAGCTTTATCATGGCATGGATGGCTATGCCAAAGGAGTGGAAGTTTCTATGAAGCAGAGAATTCAGTAAGTTCTGGCAAGCATGTTGGGGTCCAAGGATCAGTGTAATTAAGTTCAGAGAAGATCATTGAATGAATTGATTGCTAAGTCATGCATTTGGAGGGGCTGAAGAAAATTGAGTTTAGGATTCTGGTCTTGAAGAAGTTGGTGGAAGTTATCAAAGATCAAAGGCAATTCAAGGGGCTACGTCTTGAGAAAGACTGCCTCTTTGGAGGTGGTACTTCTGAATTAAATCACAAATTTTTGATGGCAGTGAGGTGCCTTAGTGGTTAGAGCGATGGACTTGGAATCAGGAAGACCTGAGTTCAAATCTTGCCTCAGACACATACTGGTTGTATAACCATGGGCAGATCACTTAACCTGCCTGTCTCAGTTTCCTCATCTGTAAAATAGGGATAGGGCAGATAGGTGGTGAAGTGCATAGAGAGCTGAGCCTGGAATCAGAAAGACTCGTCTTCATGAATTCCAGTCCAGCCTCTGACACTTACTAGCTAAGTGACCCTAAGCAAGTCATCTAACCCTGTTTGCCTCAGTTCCTCATCTGTAAAATGAGCTGGAGAAGGAAACGGCAAACCACTCCAATATCATTACCAAGAAAAGCCCAAATGGGGTGACAAAGAGCTGGACACAACTGAAAAAGCTGATCATCAACAACAAAACAGGGATAGGACCTACCTCCTAGGGTTGTTGTGACAGATCAAATGAAATAACATATGTAACACATTTTGCAACTTTAAAGCATGATGTAAATATGTGTGATTATTATTCCCCCATTAGATCATGAATTCCTTGAGAGCAAAGGCTTATTTTTTTTGCCCTTTTTTTGTAACCTCAACAGTTAGCACAGTGCCTAGGACAAAGTAAGTGCTTAATAAACACTTGTTGCTTAATTTAGAACACAAAATCTTATAAAAGCAAATGTCGAAAATGAAAAATTAATTAATTAATTGAAAATAAGTAAGCACTTGTTCGTTGACTGATCTTTGAAGTACTGAAATATATATGTGATTAATGCATGCAAAATACTCAGCAAACAATAAAGCATTACATATACATCAATTGTGTTATTGCTCTTATCACGTGAACGTAGCACTAGACAATTTAAAGGAATGATGCATTCAGAGTCAGGGGTCCTGGTTGGAGACCTACCATTACCACTCACTACTGCCTGTGTGGCATTGGGCAAATCAGTTCACCTCAGTGAGATTAACTATAAAATGAAAGGGGTTAGGCAAGATGTCCTCCAAGTTCCCTTCCACTTGTAAATTTATGGTCTTCTGAAGAATATTCATAGGAGGACATGTATGTTATTTGTTATCCTAGAGCAATAAAGGTGGAAGCTCAGAAGATGTTTAGCAACCCCCTCTTGCCCCCCACCAGTTTACAAATAATTTAATATATTCTTGCTACTATTTAGCAGATAGAAAATTAGGCCCAGAGCTTTAAGTGACTTCCTCAAGTCAATAAACAATGAAGCTTTCCAAGGAGGGTCTACATTCTAGACAGGAAGATATTGCAACATTTTTGTTTGAATGAACTTAAAAAAACCTAACAACCCACCAACTTGAGCATAGGTGAAGTTTTGTGCCCCAAATTGAAAGATCAAAGTCAAATCATGTAACCTTATTATTATTGACTTTCTTTATCTGCAAAATTCAAGTAGCAACACAGTCTTTACCTCCCTCATAAGTAAATTTTTCAGTCTATCATCAGCAGTTGAGTGTTGGTTGTGTAAGCTGAGGATAAATTGGATACTATAAATAGCTACCTTGAACTTTTCAGAAAAAAAGTGGTATTACATTTAATCCAATATAGTGAATTTTGGATTATCTTGGGGTGGTTTATAGATTTCTGGCTCCTTCATTTTCTCCTCTTTATCCTCACTTTCCTTTCAATTCAATTCAATATATATTAAGCACCAAGCAGGTAGGAGCAAAGAACTAAGCTTGACTGGGGGAGAAAAAAACCAATAAGAAACATTCCCAGCCTGCTAGAAAGTTACATTCTCCTGGGGGAATGCAACATGCACACAGAAAAATAGATAAAGTATATATAAAGTAATTTCAAGGGGGAAAGAGTGTTAATCATTAGAGGGATCAGAAAATAACTTGTACAGGAAGGAGGTGGCACTTGAGCTGCGTTTTGAAATGTGCGGGGGACTAGATTTTTCAGGTGGAAAGTGAGGTGGGAGCATATTCCCGATTGGCAGACCACTTGTACAAAGGGGGAAGGGAAGCCTCTCATTACCCATTCTTTGGCCACTTGTCCAGCGGATAAGAATTGGGGAAGAATTCCATTTAATCCAACAAATACTTATTGGGCTCTTACTAGGTATCAGTATTAGATACTGGGGATGGAAAGACAGAAATAAAGGTTAAACAGTGAAATTTATATACACACTTATGTGTGTATATGGAGGAGAGAGAGAACAGGAAGAGGGAGGGAAAGAGAGATTTGTCAAGACTGACTGAGGAGGAATCTTCTCTAAAGAGGAATAATGAGTTTTAAGTAAGTTTGTTTAATGTAGCAAAGATCTACTGAGAGAATTACTGTAAAACTATGCAAATAAATAATTACCATAACAACTGTCATTACTCATAATAACAATAGTAATACAATTCTACCATTTTTATAATCTGACATCTCTAAACCCTGCCATGGTCACATTTAAATTATAATTATATCAGAATTATAATTAATCAAAATGTCTATATTATTTTATATTATATTTGACTTTGTTGTTCAGTCATTAAGTTGTATCTGATTCTTCTTGACCCCATGGACCACAGAATGCCAATACTGTCCACTGGTTTTCTTGGCAAAGATACCAGAGTGGTTTGCCATTTCCTTCTCCAGTGGATTAAGGCAAACAGAGGTTAAAGGATTTACCCAGGGGAGCTAATAAGTGTCTGAGGTCAAATTTGAACTCAGGTCTTTCTGACTCCAGGCCCAGAACTCTATCCACTGAGCCATCTAGCTGACTCAATAATGTGATTATTCCGTCCATTTTGCAGGGACAAACTGAGATAAGAAAAGGGCAAATGACGGCTCTGCTCACAACTATCGCACATTGTTTATTTATTATGGACTTCAGTCTCAGACGAAGCTTCAAACAAAAATGACAGTGTAGAATAGCTTAACCCTGAATCACACATTTCTCTGTGCTTACATTACATAAGGCGTTTTATTGCCTTACCCACTCAGTGACTAGATTCAATCTAATTTCTTGTTCTAGACTTAACTGTGTTTCTTTTTTCTTAGCCTGGTGGAGAGTTCCTATAACCTCTCCCTCTGAAGAAGCCTACTTTGAGAGAAGCAACATGTTTAATTTTTAACTTTGAACAGTGGGACTTTAATGTAAAGGGATGCTGCTTTTAAATGTTGAAAATTGTTCCTGCTTTTTCTGCTGCTCTTTCCTGTACCATCTCCCATACCCCCATTTGCAGCTGAGGGTGTCCTTTTCAGAACATGAAAGGTTGACTTCTTTCAAATCCACCCACTCATCTTCTTTAAATAGTTCCTGGATATAACATCATTTCCAGCATTGACTTGCCTGTTGACAAGCCTCTGATGGACAAGTCAAGTTCATATTTTAAATTTATGTCCCATGAAGAAACTTAAAAAACAACAAAAAAAATTACCTTAAAAAATTCTGATGAAATGGACAGCTCCAATATTAATGTATCACATTTACAAATGATAGGGAGATGAACAAGAGTGAAAATAATAAATCACTATTATTTGCAGTTTACAAAGTATTTTTCGAGGACTGATGACATCAGGGAGTGATGTCTTGACTTGCATATGAATTAGATTTAAGTGAGGCAAGAGGTGCAGAAAGTTGTCAGCCTCACTCTCTCTTCCAGAGTTATCGAAGTCCAATAGCAAGACGAAAGTCAACGTGACTGGTGATGGCCCTGGATGCAGTGGATGACCTTGGTGTCTTCAATGTCTGACCAAGCTCTAAGTCCCCCACCACGCCTGCTTGAGCCTCCTTCATGGTCATTGGAACAAGTTCTTCTCATCCACCTATTCTGCTGAAGAAAGTCTTCACATGTTGGGATAGACATCCCCCTAACTTACTGATGGTTTTGAGGCCAATTGGTTACCCTCAACCTCATTTAGCTCATCAGTTGAGATGGTTCTATCTGGGTTTGGATGCAATGCATGCTACAGTTTCTTGGAGCCACAGATGAGGGCTGGGTGACAGGTGGACAACGAAAGTCAATGAGCAGCCCTGAAAAGGACTTGTCAAGTCCTCACACCAGAGATGCCAATGCTCCCTGAATACCACATATACCCCATCCTGGGAGGTGGGCAATGCATACATCATTGTCCTCATGTTGCGGATGAGAAAACTGAAGTTCGCAGAAATTGTATTTCACTGATGTTCATATTTAAATGCAGGTCTTTTGGTTGAAAGCCCAGTACTAAATTTATCTGAAGCTACTTTATGATAATAACTCATATTTATCTGTCATTTTATGAACTGAGGCAGTGGGACATAATAGATAGAGAGCTGACCTCAAAGTCAGAGAGACTTAGGTTCGATTCCCACCATAATGGTCATGTGGTAGGTTATTTAACCCTCCAGGCTTTGGGATACTCTACAGGATTATCAGTTGCAGAGAAGGTGCTGACTTGAACTGGTAGAGGAAGTTTCCTGAACCAAGGAAACCACAAGTCTATTTGCTATCTGTTTATGACCACCAGTGAGGGAGATGGCAAAAATGTCATCATCCTCATTTTTAAGATGAGTAAATGGAGATCAGAGAGGTTAAATGTCTTGTATGTTACAGCTAGTAAGTGATGGCCAGACTCAAAATTCAGGCCTTCTGATATCTATTTCACTGTTATTTCATTATTCCGTTTTGTTTCTCAACAGAAAACAAATGGCTCATCTTTCAATTATAATGCAATAAAAAGAAATCCAGTGGTTTTTCATCAAAGACTCTTAAAGTTAGATGACAAGATCATGTATCCAGAGCTGGCACGGATGTTAAGAGTCATTTAGTCTAATCCAAAACAAGGATTTTATAGACAAGAAAACTGAGGCCCAAAGATGTTAAATGATTTGCCCAAGGTGACACCAATTGTAAGTGGAAGAGTTGGTGACATTAGAACTCACCTCAGATCCTATGATCCCGGGACCAACTCAAAGCTCTTTCCATTTGATTACAGTACCTCAGAGGCCATCTAGTTCAAATTATACCTGCAGAAGTATCCTGAAAACAGAATGACTGACAAACAATCATCTAGCCCCTGCTTGAAGACCATCTGAAGGAGCCCATCCACTTTGGGATAACTCTGATATTTCAAGTCTTTCCTTACATTAAGTCAAAACACGCCTCTCCACAACCTCCTCCCAGCGCTCCCCATTCTACCCTCTGGGGTCAAGCATGATAAGTCTAATCTCTCTCCTTCAAATGCTTGAGTAGTTATGATGTCACTTCTTTCCTCCCACCAGCTAAACATTCCTAGTTCCTTCAATTAGTTCTACTTCAATAGGAGATCCATTTCCTTCACTATAAAGGTCACGTGCCTCTTGGTGCGCTCCACTTTACCAAATGTCCTTCCTAAAATGTGGTGTCCCAAACTGAGCCCAAAGGCTCTAGATGTGGTCTGGTCAGGCCAGAGTTTCTAACAGGACTCTCATGTCCCTCTTTCTGGTCACTGTACTTCTCTTAAAATAGTCAAAAATTGTATTTGATTTTTGGTCACTGTGTCCCCCTCTTGACTTATATTGAACTTGCATTCCAGTAATATTCATCGTTCTTTTTTTCACCTGCATTCTTATCTAGCTATACCTTCCTGATTCTGTACTTGTGGAGTTGATTCTTTGATCCCAAATGTAGGATTTTGCATTTACCCCAATTAAAGTTTTCTCCTTCACATTTTACCCATATTTTTAGGCCATAGTTTTACACTGCCAACATCTTTTTAGTAAAATATAACAATTGACTTGTTTTGTTCATAAGAATGTTGTTTTCTAAGAAATGTTAACCACAGAACTATCATATTGTCATGATTCTATAATAGAGTAAGTTCCTCTTTCTAGGAACTACACAAGGACTAAATATTCTCAACGGACTCATTTTGCCATGATCCCAGTGGAAACTCCTCAGTTCCTCCTACATCCAGTGTGCTGTTAACCAACCCTCTCAACCCGTTGCCCAATATATAAGTAAGTGGTCAAAGGATATGAAAAGCCATTCCTCAAAAGATGAAATAGAAACTGTTAGCATCAATATAAAAGAATACTTCCAATGGCTAATTGGAATCACTAATTATAATAATAATCCAATCCAATCACTAAAAATAATGAAATGCAAATTAAAACAATTTTAAGGTCTTTACCTCCCTCCCATCATATCGGCAAAGATGACAAAAAAATAAAATGGTAAATGTTGAAGATGGGGAACATTGATGTACCATGAATTGGTTGACCCTTCTAGAAAATAGTTTGGAACTATATTAGAAATGTGTCTTAACTGTATAGATTCCTCAATCCAACTTATATTCCAAAGAAGCAAAAGACAGAGGGAAAGATTTCATACATGCAAAAAATATTTATAGCAACACTTTCATGGTAGAAAAACAAAAGCTGGAAATAGAGTGGATAGTGTGGTATGGTAGAAAGATTGCTGGATTTGGACAAAGAGAATATAGGTTTGAATCCCAGCTTTGTAACTTACATGCCAGTCACTTAACCTCTCTGGGTCTCATCTGTAAAATGTGGAGGATGGACTAGATAACTAGACCCTTCCAGCTCTAAATCTATGATGCTGGAAACCATAGATGCCCATTAACAGGGGAATGTCTGAACAAACTATGGAGTGTGAATGTAATAGAATACAAATATGGAGAATCTGGAGAAACTTAAAATGAATGGACACAGAGTGAAATAAGCCAAACCAAGAAAAAACTTAGGCAATGAATAACCACTAATAATTAAAGGAAAGGCAAATAAGATGCAGACTTCAGAACTCTAATCAGATTCAATAACTAAGCCAGATGTTGGAGGATTAACGGTGAAGCACATTTTTCTCTTTTTGGCAGAGAACTGGTGGGCTACAAGTTGGGAATGGGGCACGTGTAGTAAAACAAGGTCAATGCATTGATTTATTTTGCTTAACACATTTTGTTACAAGAAGGAGTTCTGTGGATAGTAATAGGGCTAAGGAAGTGGTCATTGGGAAGCAACAGTTAATTCAAAAAAAAATCAAACACTTAGTTTTTAAAAAAAATTATCTTGAAGCCAAGTAGTGTATTCCTGTAGTCTCTGCTGCTGGAGAGGCCGAGGTTTGGTAGCTCACTTGATTTCAAGAGTTCTGAGCTGCAAGAGAGCTAAAGCCAATGGGGTGTCCACACTAAGTCCTGTACCAATATTGCAAGGTCCTGGGTGCTGAGGGCTACCAGGCTGCTTAAGGAGGGGCAGACCAGTCCAGGTTGGAAAAACACAGCAAGTTAAAGCTTTTGGGTGATCAGTATTGGGACTAGGCTATAGGTAGCCACTGTCTTTCTAGACAAGGAAAGATAGAAAGATAGTTTTGTTTTTTTTAAAATCTTTTTGACCTCTTACTATGATGGCGAAATCAAATAGCTTTTGTTCAAGCTTGGTAATAGCAGCAGTAGCAGTCACAGCAGCAGCAATTGGTCCAAGTCTAATTCCCCATCCCCTAGAAAAGTCAGCTTGCTCTGCTCACTCACTTTAGTTTCTGAGCTGTAGAAAAAGAAATTAGGAAATTCATTGGCTTAATACAAATCTCCCACCTCCTGGTGCCATAGGGGCAAGAGATGATTTCTGGCACTCTAAAGGGAAACAAGCAGCCACTATCAGAAGTACAATCGGCTTGGCTCCATGTGAAGGCTGCCTAATCACACAACCCCTGGTATCCATCCTCCCACACTACCTTGTATTGAACTACTTTGTATTTCTTTATATTTATTCTCTTCTTATCTATTCAAAGCTAATTTTAATAGCTTAAAACTGCACTGATTTTTGAGACACGTCGTATGTTTATTCTTCGTCTCCCTCACTAGAACATAAGCATCTTGACAGAGAGTAAGTATTGTTTCATAGTTTGTACTTGTCTCCCTAGTGCTTGGCATAATGCCTAGCACCGAATAGGTGTTTAATAACTTCTTGAATATTGGATGATTGATTTATTAGACCTTTTTGCTAGGCTGAGTCACCTCAATAGGAGGAGTAAATAGAAAATAGGTATAAAGTGCTTACTATGTGCTAAGCATTGTGCTAAGTGCTGGGGATTACCAATACAGGCACACCTCAGAGTTATTGTAGGTTCAGTTCTGGACCACCCCAATAAAGTCAATATTGCAATAAAGTGAGTAACACAAAATTTTTCCCAGTTTCTCAGTGCGTATAAAACTTATGTTGATGCTATTCTGTTGTCTATTAAGTGTGCAGTCATATTACATCTAAAAAATTATATTGTATTATATCTAAAAATGTACTTGCCTTAATTAAAAATACTTTATTGCTAAAAAGTGCTAGCCCGCATTTGTGCTTTAAACAAGTTGTCATCTTTTTGCTGGTGGAGGGTCTTGCCTCAATGTTGATGACTGCTGACTGATCATGGTGGTAGTTGTTGAAGGTACCAGGCTGTGGCAATTTCTTAAATAATACAATGAAGTTTGCCCTATCGATTAACTCTTCCTTTCGCTTGTAGACTTGGAGGCTATTGTAGGGTTATTAATTAGCCTAATTTCCATATTATTGCGTCTCAGGGAAACACAGACAAACACATTGACTTTGTTTTACTACATGTGCCCCATTCCATACTTGTAGCCCACCAATTCTCTGGGAAAGGCTAGTAGGCAGAACAGTCAGAACACAAACATTGATCAATTAAGTTCTACATCTTCTATGGGCACAGCTCATGGTGCTCCAACACAGCCACAATAGTTAACATCAAAGATCACTGATCACAGAATACCATAATGGATGTAACAGTCATTAAAAAGTTTGAAACATTGTAAGAATTACCAAGATGTGACACAGAGACACAAGTGAACGCACGCTTTTGGAAAAATGGTGCTGATACTTTATTGATACAAGGTTGCCACAAACCTTCAATCTGTAAAAAATGAAATATCTGCAGTGCAATAAAGTGCAATAAAATGAAGTATGTGTATACAAAAGTGAAGGCAGTCCTTGACCTCGAGGAATTTATATTCTAATTGAAGGAGACAAAAACAGAAAGGGGAATGATCAGTGAAGGGTGTTTTGCTCTGGCAAGTCACTGGGATGGTGAGGGAAACTATAAGGGTTCTTTCCCAGAAGCAGTAGGAGAATGTGGAAAGCTGGATCTAAGGTCCAGATTTGAGCTAAGCTCAGGAAAAAATGGTCGAGGCACACATCTGAAGCATAAGGGTCTCAGAAACTCTTTCCTGGACAAATCGAATCATCCCCATGGTTTCAGGGCACTGTCAGCGTGCAGGAAAGGGAGGGGAGGACATCCAGTGCTTAAAAAAAGAATCCAGAGCAGGCATGCCTAAGAGTCTCCCTACTTTGTGACCCTCTGTTCAAATGCTCTTCAACATTTGATTCTTAACCAAACCTTGCCACTTTTCATGGGTTCCTGCAACCCATGTCCCGTGCCCCTCAGTTAGTCCTTCCAATTGGAGTCCACATTAGAAATTGCTTTCCTTCATTCAGAGTTAGCAGTGTCCCACCAAAACAGCTGTTGGGGAAGTAACCAGCCAGAAATTTTAGGGCCACGCACAAATCACCAGACATACCACAATTGGAATGCCTCCTCCACTGTTCATTTAGAAATCTACTACATTTAGATAAATCTTTAATGTTTTTGACCATATAGTTCTGGTTAAAGGATTTCAATTAATATTGATTTCATATTATTCTGCAACACTTTTGATACTGAGCAGAATATATTCTAAGGCAGATCCCCCTCAGCTTGATCCAAATAATAATGACAAAGATGATGATTACATCCTTTTTTAAAAAATTGGATCATGTGATTTTATTGGTATAAGAAATTCTCTTTGTCGATGCAGACTGGCAACTGTTCTGCAATTTATAATTTTAGAGAGTTAAGTGACTTGTCAAGGGTCATAAAACCAGTATTTTTCAGACGTGAGATAAACTCAGGCTCTCCTTTCTCTGAGGTTATCAAGCTATCAACTGCACTACACTGCCTACCTCTCAGTCTGTGCTTTTTCCACAAGAAAAAGTCTAATGGTAATAGATCAGGTGACTGAGGTGACCAAGAAAAGGGACTTACTTTCCCAATCCATGAGTCTGAGAAAGTGTCATTCAGAAATTGTCATATACACAATGAAAAATGACAGGGTGCCTCATGTTGTCAAAATTAAAAATTTATTACTCAAAATTCACAAAACTAAGTATAAAAGAAATTTAGAAAAACTTTCAAATGATGCTTTTATAAGTTTGTAGCATTTTATTTCTTAAATAATTAAACTTCACTAAGACTTTTGGGACACTATGTATCTAGCATATTTTATGTGTGCATAGGCTTCTGTGTGTGTATTTATGCATGTGTGTATATGTCTCTGTGTGTATATATTCTAAAAAACCTTCTCTGGTTATAACAAGCTTTCTCTTATGTAGCCAAATAGTAGTAACTTTGATCAATGACTTTTGATTATTAATATCAAAGCATTAGAACTAGGAGTCACCAAAGGTGTTTGCCACTGTGTGGAGACTGTCCAGTATAGAATACAAATGGAAGAAGGATTTCCTGTAAATAAGAGTTCCTCTAGATATATCAAGTACCAGAACATTGTAGAGCCTCTTAAATGAGATCCATAATCACTCAAAAGAGTTGAATTTAACTATCCAAATAGGAAAAACCAAGTGGATGAAGAATGTCAATTGTCTAGAGCTATGATATGCAGTGAACTGAATAGCACAGTTCATTAAGCTAATCTATTAGTATATAAATGTCTTGGACAAATGTTGCTAGTGGACAAAGAGGTTGCTTATCTTGTATGTTTCACCTCCCCTTTTTTGTGTTTATCTCTGAAGAACATAATATGTATTGAGTCATAAGGTACTTAAAGTTCTGGTCACAGATTATACCATGGGGCTTGCACTGTCGACTTTATGTAATGAAAAAGAAGGGGGGGAAGGTCAATGCCAGATGGGTCTTTAACAACACTTCTTTGCCCTTCCTCATTCTTTTTTTTTGGAGGGGGGCAGCATTCTTGTTACATAGGTCCTGCAACCACAACGGCTGTTGATAGTGATACCCTGACACAAGGGAATTCACTTCAACTTGGAGCTGAATATTAAGTATAGCAAAACTTCCATGAATTTTTTGGATTATCATTATACAATCATTAAATGCTGTTTATTTATGATTCTGTTCTGGGTATAAAGGTTAAGTTGATACAACCATAATACTTTTTCCCTGAAGTGCTTTACCACCTAAAATAAAGCAAATACATAAAATGACATGGACAACGGGCAGCTGGACAAATACTGTCAAACCAATTATACAAAGTATTTACATTATGTACTAATATTGAGTGCAAATGTTTTATATCAATATTGATTGAAAGATGAACCTGATGCTTGTCATTTGGGGAAAGTGTGGGAGAATAATAATAAATTTACATAACACTTAAAGCATTTTCCCATAAATTATATCATTGGATTTGATCTCCATTACCATTTTGTGTGGTAGCTGGTGCAAGGATTCTTAACTCTATTTTATAGATGTAGAAATTATGTCCAGATTGATTGAATAACTTAAACAAGGCCATATAACTGGTGAGTGGCAGGTTTGGGGTTCAAACTCAGGATAATGCCAACTCCAGTCCATGTTCTACTACCCTAAGCATAGGAAGAAAAAGGTACAGAACAGGAAAGTAGTGTTCCTTTGGATGGCTGACAGCAATCCAAGTGTCTAGGACGCAGAATGAATGGAGGGAAATTATAACAATAATATCAACGAACACTAAGGAGTAGATGAAATAGAAATAGAAATTGGAAATAGTTTGTTCATGACATGTAATGGCGTCCATGACAGGCTCTTGAGGGAGGGTTGATATGAGTTAAATGGTAGCAACAGCTAGTAGCAACTTATACAAAACAATGCATCTTAATGTTTTACATGAGTGTTGTTTTTTTAAGGGCCATTCTGGGTATTCGTATATTCCTCTCTCTGCAAGTATATAGGTTTATACAGACTAGGCAACTACAGTTGAAAGTTTGGTTTTATAATTATCCATTTGCATCTTGTCTGTGCCATGAATTCAGGCTGTTTGTCACAATGGGGTGGGATAGGATAGCTGGGAAGCTTGACATGTCACAGCATAATTTTATACCATGGACCACAGGATATAGAATTGTAGAGCTAGAGGAGACCTTAGCAAGCTCATCCAGTCCTTTCATTTTCCAGGTGAGTAAACCAAGGCAAAGAAAATTTAAGTGACTTCCCCAATATCACATAGCTAGTTAATGGCAAAGCTAGGATAGTGTCTTAGAGGCAATGAGATTTAATGAATGAATAAAGCATTAACTAACCTCTTACTATGTGCTAAGCCCTGAAGATGATAGCCTTTGCTCTTAAGGCACTCATATTCTAATGGAATGCAGTGGCAAAGCAAAAGGTAATATCTTTCCTTTAATATCATTGCCACTGATAAATTCGTATCAGTTTCTAATGTGGAACCATTTAATTCAATATGGGGCTGGAAGGATTGCTATTCCAAAGGCTCTTGGATTCAGAGCTTGGCGGTCTCTTTGGCTGTCTCCATCAGAGTCTGAAAAGATATGGTGGTCAAAGTGGCGGTTTGATTCATTCTGGCACATGCAGCAACCTACTGTTTCTTCCTCATTGTGTCTTGCTGCTTCAGGTAGGCTGCCTTATATTATCTGCTATACGGCAGCTGGTGGGGATGTCTGGCCCCTTGTCTGTAAGAGTTGCTTCCCTGGACAGTGGTTATAAGGGTTGGGACAGAAGCAAGACCGGTGGTCTGGGTGGTGCTGCTGCTCCCAGGGTTCCTGCACTTATCCATTCATGGCTGGTGTTTGACCAGCACCTATTGCTGGTGGTGATGAGGAAGCACAATGATTTCTCCTCTCAGTGATGGCTATGAATTCTGGCCCTGTGTGTGTGTGTGTGTGTGTGTGTGTGTGTGCGTGTTTGAGAAGGCGGAGAGAGACACTATTATTCCCAAGGTGTTTGGGGTCAAGGTCCCAGGCCAGGGGTGGGGAACTTGCTGCCTCAAGGCCACATGTGTCCCTCTGGGTCCTCAAGTATGGCCCTTTGACTGAATCCAAACTTCACCAAACAAATCCCCTTAATAAAAGGATTTGTTCAGTATAACTCGGACTCAGTCAAAAGGCTGCACCCAAGGACCTTGAAGGCCACATGTGGCCTTGAGGCTAAAGGTTCCCCACCCCTGTCCCAGACTGTCTCCATCAGGGTCTGAGAGGGGATAGTGGTTAAGGTGGTGGTGGTGATTTGACTGGCCTGGCACATGCTGTCTCCTGTCTCACCCTCAGGGTACCTCGCTGCTTCAACTAGGTTGGCTTGCTTTTGCCTGGGTTCAAATCCAGTCTTTATCATTAACTAGCTCTGTCATCCTAGGCAAGCCTTTTAATTTCTCTGAAACTCAATTTCCTCATCTGTAAAATGAAATAAATTAGATCTCTAAGTTTTCTTCTGTCTCTGGGATTTATGACTTCTGAATCACAATCAGAAATCACAGAATATGTCAGTCCAGTGTTATTTTCACTATACAGCAACAGCAGCAGCATAATATAATCCCCGTCCCAAAGCTCATTGGTAAGGGACTCTCTCCTTATTGGTGGTGATGAATACCCTACGTTGCATAAAGGACTTTAGGACAGAGATAATAATAATAATATGGAGGAAGAGGAGAAGGAAGAGGAGGAAGAAAAGGAGGAGGAGGAGGAGGAGAAGGAGAAAGAAGAAGAGGAATTGGAGAAAGAGAAGGAGGAAGAGGAGGAGGAAGAGAAGAAACATTTATATAGCAGCTACTATGGGCCAGGTATTTGAACCACAGAACAACCCTAGGGGGTAAGTGCTGTTATTGTCCTCATTTTACATTTGGCGAAACTGAGGCTGATAGAAGTTAGGTGAATGGCTCAGGGTCACACAGCTAGTAAGTGTGAGGCTGAATTTGACCTCAGACCTTCCTGACTCAATTTATGGACCAAATTGCTTTTAGTTGCTAGCACTCTCCAGGTATTAGCACTGACATCACTGCACTGACATCAAAGCTGCCATGCTTCTCTTACTATTATTTGTTTGGCTTAAAAGACTATGTATCCATCCATCTATCTATCTATCCACATATATGTGTATAGGATGTATGTGTGTATACCATGCCATCTTTTTCTTTGTGATAATCTGATCTTGCTCCAGTTGTTTCACTGGCCAGAGAAGGTGGATTATTCTCTATAGATAGGGCTCCTAAGGACTATTAAATTCTGGTTTTATTAGAATTTTTCTCCCAAACCAGTTGTACTCTGTGAAACTACTCTGACGTCTCAGATCCTTCTAGTTGCTTGGCTTCAGCTGTGTACCCCAGGAATCTTAAATACCAGGAGCAAGAAAGCTATCATAATCCTTATTTTTAAAGGGAAGGGTAATTAACTATGAACTTTTAGGAGAGCTTTGGGAAAAGACAATACCTTCAAAATGCCACAGCTTTATAGCTTCATAACTTCTTATTTTTCACGTGCTTGAAAGCTTCTTTGTTTCTTCCCTCAGCTTCCACTCTCCCTCAAAACTACTTTACTGTAGCAAAGTGCCTTGGGCCAGTCAAGTATCTTCAGGAAAAACAAACAGGACTACAAACCAGGTTTCTGTGTTATCTTTTAACAAATTTAATAAGCTTATGTAGTTCCTTATGTAAGCTGAAAAAAAAATAAGATTAACGAAATGAACACTGGAGAGATATGACGCTGTGGAATTGATTTGTTGCTGTTATTACTGTCAGGCCTGTAGTTTCGGGGTGACCATGAATAGGTCCTTTTCCTTCCCTGGGCCTCTGGTTTCCACTGTATAAAACCAAGGGGCTTGGATCGGTGACTTCCACGGTCACTTCAGGCGCTGAAAATTCTATTCTTGGAACAATAGGAGGGTCAGAGGTTGCAGGTCATGGAAAGGTTAGTTCTTATCTGCCAACTGGATTTTCACTTTCATATCCTTCGGTATTACTTTCATTTTTCTTTATGAATAATATCAACCCTTTGAGTTTTGCTTTTCAGCCTGGTTTAAGAAATGTATTCTTCCGTCTTCTCTACTAGGATAAAGAAGAGGGGAGCTCACAGGTGAAGCATCTGAGCGAGGCACTTGAAATTTTGTAACACACACCTGATCATGGGGTGGGAGGGGAGGGATGTCATTTCTGTCGGTTTATTGATCTTCCCGCTGGTAATGATGGAGGAGAGGGGACGCAGAGCAGCCAGAAGGGGCTGGTGGCGGACAGGGGGCGTGGGGCTGCGGGTGGGGTGGGGGGACAGTACAAAAGTCTCATTGGAGAGGGGAATGAATGAAGTCAGAGGTGGGGTTTGCTGCACAAACTGACAGCTCCCGCTCCCTTTCCTAATCTCCAGACACGAGGGTGGGCTACAGAAAGACAGCGATCCATACCGTGTCCCTACTAGTTTTGCTATTCTCCATGCACAGCAAAATTAGGGGAGAAAGGAGGGTACCTCCCCTTCTTCTACTTGCATTCTGTCTTCACTTCTGCACAATTATTTCCCGTGTAAGAAAATCTGGCTCTTTCCCCGTGTATTTTGCAAAGCTCTTTACGCTCTACCCACCCTCCGCCCCAAATCTTCTCTCTCACAGTCATCCCTTTTACACCGGCTACCCTCTCTCCTTCCTCCGTCCCCTTTTCTGTCGCCCTCTCCCCCTTTTCTGGCTTCCCGTCCCTCTCACGCCCTCTTTGCCTCCCTCCTTCTCCTCTCCTCCGCTCCTTCCCTTCCTCTCTGTTCGCTGTCCGCCCTAAAGGGGGAGGGGACTATGTGACCCTGTTCTGATGTAATCCCGGGTGTCTGAGCGGAAGGATATGGAGCTATCACCTGGTTGGCGGGGCGCTGAGGCCAGTTGCCGGGTAACCGAGCGGAGAGGCTTCCCCTTCCCCCTCCCTCTTCCCTTGCCCCCTCCCTTCCCCTCCCCTCCGCCTAGTGGCGCTGGGAGCCGCCGCCGGAGCTGCCGCCGCCGCTGCCGCCGCCGCCGCCGCCGGTTTACGTAAGGCGCAGGCCAGGGCAGGTCGGGCGCTCGGCAGCGGGACGGGGGTCTCGGTCGGAGCGAGAGGCCGCCCGCCAGCCTGCGCTGTGGGCCGCTCCCGCCGGCGCCGCCGCCGCCCTCCCCGCAGCCTCGGCAGGTACCGTCTGGAGCGGGCGGGAGCCTGGGGGGCGGGCGAGACGCCGGGGCTGGGCCAGGGACGGTTGGGCTCGTTGGTCCTCGGGCCCTGCGGGCCTGCCGCCGGGGCCCGGAGGGAGGATGGGCATCCCGGCCTCCCGGGGGCGGCGGGGCCTCGGGAGCCGGGAGAGGGCACCCGGGAAAGGTCGGGGATGATGCCCATGGCCGAGGGCCTCTGGTGCGTCAGGCGGGAGCCGGCGCCGGCCGAGGGGGCGGGGGGCCCTGGACAGCGGCACCTGGGGCTGCCCAGCCTCTGCGGACCCGGCTCCTCTCTGCGCCGTTGAGGGGTCAGCGGCCGGTGGACCCTTCAGTCCCCTCGGCCGGTCCTGCTCTGCCAGTCCACAATGGGCTAACCTCGGACTCGAGGCCGTTTCTTGCGTGGAAAGTGGGGTCGGGGCTGGGGGTCAGGAAGGGAGGGAGGGAGGGAGACGGGCGCCTCTGGACCCCGCCGAGAGAGGCTCGGCGTTGTCGCTCCCTCCCGGGGCCTGCGGGGGGGCCGAGATGCCCTCCCCCGGAGCCCTTGGTGCCCCCGGGCATACGAAGGCGAGGGAGGGTAAACAGCGCAGGGAGCCTTTGGCTCCAAGATGACTTTGCAATTAATGGGCTGCGCTGTCAAGGAGCGGCGGAGATCGTTCGCCAAGCTTTTGGGCCGGGTGGACGGACTCCCCCCGGGTCCTCTCCTCTCCCTCCTTCCCCCTTCCCGTTTAGCATTGTCCTTTAGGGGCCTATTGAAGGGAAACCGCGGAGAGCGAGCTGCTGGAGGAACTGCTGGGGGGGGGGGGGACGCTGACTGACAGGAGACTGTGTCCTATGGTGACTTGGAATTGCTCTCTATTTGGGCGGGCCTTGAGTGGGCGGGGGAGAAGGGGTGCGGCACAAGGTTTGGCGAAGGTTACAGCTGAATGCAGAAGTGACAGACCAACAAAGTCAAACTCATTGCGCTGTTTTAATGGGAGAGTATTTCAAAAAGTCGCTCGGAAAGATCGGATCCTCCTACGTAGCTTTTGCCCCCCTTTCGATCCTTCCTAAGAGTACTCCTTCCTAATCGACTTTTAAAGAGCTCTTGGAGTCTCTGCCTGGAGAAAGCAAAATCTGCCGTCATTGAAATAACTACACCTTACTCAACAGTCATTTAGCTCGCAGTTTGTGGTGCTACCGAGTAAAGGTGCCTACTAAGTTGTATTGGTAAGCTCTCTTCCTCACCAGTTCGGAGTAGGATCCATTTCTGCCTCTTCTCTTTCTGCCGACAGCTTTTTTTTCATTGGGTCAAGCTGTGCACTTTTTTAGAAGGGAGGAGAATAAGATTATTAGGATTTATTTAACCATACTTAGCTTTTGTAAATTACTTCCTGGATTAGATACTTTAGATACTAACCGAAGTTTCTATTCATCCAGTTTCGTATTTTATTGACTTTACCTATTTTCAGTGATACGAGAAAAGCATGGTTTCAGGTGTTGGGATGTCAATGAAGAGAAATGAGGAGTAGAGACAACTGAAGAATAAGATTTGTAGATAAAACTGTTTATCGAGTAATAAATTCACATGCCAGATTTCTAAGTTACAGAAATCATTCCAAAATAGCTTAAAAAAAAAAAAACCTTTGACGAATTTAAGGAGCAGTCAATATTGGTCTCCTGCCTTACTGCATTTTGAAGGTCAAATGTTCTTAAGACTAGTTACTTGAACAAAGTTCGAATGGGTCTTATTGAGGATCTCTTTCCCCCCTCCCCCATTGGGTGATGCTGTTGCAAGGACTGTAATATCGTTTACCTCACCTCATTTTTGATGATATTCTTTAAATCCTAGAGTTACCCACTGAACTGTTATTTTGCTGAATAATTTTTAAGCGATGTACCCTTAGCAATGTGGTGCCCTAGACAATATTTATTGGTTCTTATTTCACAGTAAGCTTATGAAATACAGTATTTCTCTTTCAGAAAATCCTAATTTGGCTGCTGACACTCTAAAGAAGCAAGAAATATCATATTTGAATACATGTTACAAAGCAAATATTTCACCTAAGATTTACTAATATGGTGCATTTGAAAATATTTTCATTCAATTCAATAAGCTTTCCATAAATGCCTACTAGGTCTGAGACTCTGTGCTAGGTACTAGAGAAGGACAAAAAGAAAATTGCCTCTACCTTCAAGGAATTTACACTATACTAGATAGTTAGCTTACAGTTTTTATATAGAAGTTCTGGAAAGCTAGAACTAATATCCAGAAAATTCAATTTTAGGTCTTCTGTAATAATGCTAATTTCTGCCTTATCTTACAAAAGTATTTTTCAAAAATGATTGTTTTTATATAGTTGGGTACTCTAATGTCTAGAAAGACATGTGGGCATAGTGAAGAAAGAGCTGTTCTCAGATCCAGGAAGACCTGAGTTCAAGTGCCACCTCTGATACATACTGGCTGTGTGACCCTGGGCAACTCTCTAAGACTAAATTCTAAAGAAGATGCTAACATAGAGGGAGTTGCCTCATTGGAGAATTCTCTGTATCAATGAAGTCACAGGCCCAGTTTCTATCCTTACCATAATTTTCTGTGCTTTTTCCTTGGATTGAAATTATTGCTAACCCTTTGACCTGGAATAAGTCTCTTAACCTCTCTAAACCTTGGTTTCCTCATGGATAACCTGAGACTAACATCTGCCCAACCTCCTTCATGAGGTTGTTTTAAGAATCAAATCAGATAATCAAAATTAATGTACTTTGAAAACTATTATGAAGTATTACATAATATGAAACATTGATTTATTGGGTTTGGATCTAAACTGAGGTTCTAAATACTATTAAACGTGGGTTTTTACAAGGAAAGCTTTAAGAAAGTAACATGATTACATTTTTTTTTTGGAGGGGGATATAATTAAATTTGACCTTTCAGAGTGTTAGTTATTGAATGTTTCCATCCTGGGGAGTTTTGTAGATATGGGCCTAAAATTTACTGGCATGAAAATGCATCAAGAATATGCAAGTGATAATGAAATTAGCATCCTTTACTACTGCATACAACTTAATTATTTGTACTGTTGGAGAGTACTGGTAGAACAGATTATTAAAAAATTCTTTGCGTATGGAATATATTATATCAATTTTTTCAGTAGTTTCACTTGTAACTAGAATGAAAATAAATTTATATTCCCATAATATTTAGCTAGCAGCAAAAAAATTTTAAGGCCTTAAATCAGTACCTCTGAAAGTGTGGTCCATTTTCCACTGATCATCTTTTTAAGTTTGTCTCTCATAGAGGACAAGTTAAATGATGAGTGTATTATTGCCTTTGTTTCTGACATTTGGGTGGGTTTTTTTTGTTTGTTTGTTTGGTCTGTTGGGTCTTTTGTCTGACCCTAAATTGTTGTCTAAATTTGTATATAGTTCATCTAGTCACTCGAAGATGGCCATACCTATGGAAAAATGGGATTTGATAAGATTTTACTTGATTTTGCTGACAAAATTTCAGTCAAGTGTGAATTTTTAGTTACTTAAAAGCTTTTCCATCTTTAAACCTGTGTGCTTTTAATTGCTTATTAACCAGGTAATTGAGATAGGGTTATTTCCCACCCCCCACCCCCCCACCCTTTGGTGTTATACTTCCCCTGTATCTCCTCAGAAAATAGGTAGAGGGAATAGTATTGAAGACATCTTTCTGTTCCAAGGATTTTTTCTTTTTTTGGTCATGGAATATGAAAATCGGAAGGGTAGTAAGGGTAGTAAATTCCTTAAACTGTTATATATGGTAGGGAATTGGAGAGGGGTAGGTCAAGAGAGAATTGGTTATTTTGTGTTAACTGTTCAGGGAACACTATAAGGAAGGTCCCTCTGCCGATGCAAGTCAGCTTATTCTGTACAATTTATAGTCTTAGAGAATTGCCTATAGCAGGGGCGTCAAACACAAGTCCGAATTCGACCAGCTATACTACACTCCAGAGTGCAACTGAATCAGATTAAAATGTAATTGGGAAATATTTAGCAAAATAAATAGAAATACAATAAAACAGAGATAACATTACATTGTAAAACCAAGTTATTTTGTTACCCACAGGATCCTTATGTACAAATTAGTGGTTCCCATTTCTATTTGAGTTTGATACCACTGGCCTAGTATATAAAGGGATTAAATGACTTACCTAGGGTCACAGAGCTAGTGTTTGTGATTGGCAAGCCTTAAAGTATTCTTGGCCCTGGGGCCATTTGTTCTCTTCAGTACTGGTTAATAACTCTTCTACAGAGGAACTTTTTAAAAAAGAAAAAAAATCAATTTACTTTTTAAAAAGAACAAAACTTGGGATCCCCACACAGAAGGAAGCTATATTGTGTATATGGGACATATGGTAATAAATGTGTTGATTCTTTTATTATATAAGTTTGTTGTTTTTACTCTCCCTCTACCCCACCTTTGGCAAATTTGTCTAATCCTACTGTCTTCTGCACCAAATATTGAAGTAGTTAGCCATGTGGCTGCCAGTAGTTAGCAAATTAACAGTATTTGTAAAAGTTCTAAGAATTTAACTAGGAAGTGTATGTGTGATGAGCAATTTCACATTTTTCAAAGCAGTTTTAAAATTCCTACAACCCACTCATGAATATTAGGGACTTTTTATTCATTTTCTATCTAGATTATCAAGGCTCTTAATTTTTCTTCATATGCTAAGCTTTTATTATGTTGCTTATTAGCAGTAAGTATCCTTTTTGCAATTTGTTAATAGCAATTGTTCTAAAGAGTTTAGTTGGAGATGAGGTTGAAATGGATGGAGAAAAGGAGGCTTTGTGATTATTTTTGATTACAGCAATACTCCTATCTCCTATTATTATAGATAATTGAGAGTTTACAACTCCAGAAAAGAGCCATACCTTCACAGGATTATATTTCTGATGAAAGAATCCACCTAATAAAACTGAGTTAAATAAAGCCGGATCATCCATAGGTAAGTCAGCGGTGCAAATAAAGATGACTAATCTTTTGTGACTCTTAAACTAAAATAACTCAGTCGAATAGAGATTTAAGTTTTAATGTCCAAGTAGGTACTTAGTATTATTTAATAATGGCATGCTCTTTAGTTATGAAGTGGTCAGAATGCCTGCTGAAGTGGAAGAGTGAGGAATTCTAAGAAATAACTGCAGAGTTAGTACTCTATTACTTTTATTTATCCCATCATATATGATCTTTTCTTCTCTCTTCTTCCCCTCTTTCCTCCCCCAGAGGGTTGCTGAACATAACTTTTTTTTTGTAATAAAGTGGGAATTTTGATGTCAACAAAAGTTTAGCTAGGTGAAACTTGTTTTGCTTGGAAAGGCATTTATTGAAGGAGATAAATTAAAAATTCTGTGTATAATATCCAGCATTTTGGCACTAGATGGAATGATGGAAAGGGGAGAGCTAGTCACCAATCACTCTCCTAGCACCACATCTTCTCGCTGAGGTTATAAGATTGCCAACTTCTCATTCAGATTGTATTGTGGTTTTTTGAGTTATTTACATTTGTTCTTATCTCCCCATTATACGGCAAGCACCATGAGTATGAGTTCTGTCAAGGACTTCTCAGTTGAGAGGGTACAAACTGGATTATAATATTTTGATAAATTATGAAAAACTTAGGTCATAAGTGTTTCAAAAATATTTATCAGATACTAATGCTGTGGAAATCAGAGAGCCACAAAGATGGACTATACCTGCCTCCCTGCCATCTAGGAGGTTACAGTCTAGTCATGGGGGGAGGAATGTTGAACATTTTACATTAGAAAATTATTAAGTCTATAGATAATATTAAATTATATTGTTGTATTATAATTATTTTAAATCTATAAATCTTAGAAGTCAATACAATGAGTGGCTCAAGCTTCAGGAGGATGAGACTTATTTCTAGCTGGAGGTACAGGTGATTCAGATTCATAAAGGATTCATGGAGGAGGTGATAACTGAGGTGGTCCTTGAAGAGAGGGGAAGAATACAGGTGGAGATGGGCTTTAGGGGAACCCTGGCTCTCATTCTGAGCAGACTTGGAGAAGCCTAACTTTTGGTACTGAGTTAGTTTATTGCTCCAGAGCTCTGTCTCTTCATATGACCTTATGTATACTTTTCCATGTTCACATGTTTTTTATTTGAAATTCCTACAGAACAGAGAGTTCATCTGTTCTGTTTGCTTAGTTTATAATATGCGATTCTGAATTCTTGATGAGGATGGGAGTGAGACAAAGAAGCATTAGGAAGAAGTTTCTGGATATTTAAGATCATAGAATCATGGATTTAGAACTAGAAAAGAACTAGGGATAAATATAATCCTTTCCTTTTACAAATGAGGAAAAAAGTTAAGTGACTTGTCTAAGGTCAAACTGGTATTGCCTATTAAAATTCCAACCCAGGTCCACTTATTCTTAACCCAATGCTCCTTCTACTGGAGCTTCTCTATAAGACTTGAGACAGTATTGTAATCTAATCCTCTTTTAATGATATAACCGTATGGAATATAAAAATCCAAGAGATACTTGACATATACATATGTACATATGTTACATATAGATATATATGTTTATACATGGTAGCAGTGTCAGAATAGTTATATCAGAAACTGAAAATAGACAATGTCTCCTTGGTATTGTAAGGCTACCTATACTTTTTTGAGGTTGTGGGAGGATTAATAACAGCAGCTGGTTGTTGAGGCCTTGTCATGTTATTGACATATTGCCAACTCCCTAACCCCCTACTTGCTGCAAAACTTGGTACCCTGGCACTGAACAATTTTTCCAGGTTTGCAATCTTGGGGATATCCTTGATTTTTCCCTCTCCCTTTTATCCTTCCCTTTCCTCCCCTCCCCCCAGCTTCCCACCATAATTAATTAGTTGCCAATTCTTATTTATCTCCATGACATCTTGAATCTGCCCTCTTTTTTCTATTCTCAGGCCATCATCATCTCTCTTCTTGATTATTATAATCACTTCCTAACTGGTCTTCTTCCAGTATCCTCTGTCTACAATCTCCCTTTCACACAGCTGCTAAAATGATCATTCCAAGGTATCAATCTAATCACATTATTCTTTTGCTCAAAAACCTTCAGTGGTTCCCCATGGTCTCCGGGCGGGGGAATACAAACTCCATAGCCTAGTTCAACTTACTTTTCCAACCTTATTTTACATTACTCCCCTTTGCCCACTTTACATTCCATGCAAACCATGTCATTAGTTGTTCCATGAACTTGACATTCCATTTCCTGTTCCTTGGCATTTTTACAAGCTGTCCACCATGACTGGAATGTACTTGCTTCTCATCCCTGCCCCTGAGATTCTTTACCTTCTCTCAAGTTTAGCTCTGGTGCCACTTTTCCACATGTGAAACTTTTCCTGATTCCCACTTTGTACCCTTACCCCTTTGTTAGTAGTCTCCCTTTTCAACTCAATCTACATTCATTTTTTTATGGTGTGTTGTTTTTCCCCATTTGTTATAAATTAGAGACTGTATTTTTTTCTTTGTATTTGTCATTAGTGACTTGCACATAGTAGATACCTAATAATTGTTTGCTGAAATAATTTCTAGTGTGACTGTGAAGATTGCTAGAGAGTGAAAAGTAAGTAATTTGGTGAGCATAGATGTAGTGTTTAGGATGGTAATTACTTTGCAAGCTATTTTTTTGTTTAATATAAAAAAGTAGAAAATTTCATTTATATTTTTTCAGTTTGTAAAATAATATTCATAATGGTGACATTGAAATACCTTCTGAATTATCAAAGAAAGATTAAATTTGTTATATTTCCCAAAATGTAAGGTTCAAAGGGGATGAATTCCTTAGTTTAAGTCTTGGATAATGTTCAATATTCTGCTGTTAATTTGAAAGTTTTATGAAAAATAAAGCAGTTAGACCACTGTAGTTACCAAGAAGCATAGATTTTAAAGTTAAAATGGATTTTTGAGGTGATCCAGCAAAACTTCCTTGTTGAAATCCCCTCTTTAGTATCTCTGACAGATGACTTTCTAGTCAATGGGCAAACATGTCCAGGAAAATGGAGTTCAGGTCCTGTAAGGACCTTACAAGGCAACTTCTTTCACTGTTTGGCAAGTATTTTCACTGTGAACTTTTCTTATGTTGAGCCAAAATGTGCTTCTTTTAATTTTACCTCTTGTTTTTTTAATGCTAAAAAAACAAAGCTTTTTGGAACAACATTGGACAACTCTTCCTTCTGCTATATGGCAGCCTTTCAAATATTTGAGGATAACTATCAGGTCACAGTTTTGTGTTCTCTTCTGGACTCGGCATAGCTAGTTCCTTTAATGGTTTTGCATACTTCTTACCACCATGTACCAGGTTATTTGTCTGTCATTGTTGGAAGTTTTCATTCTTTTTTATGGCTAGTTTTATGCCTCTTGGTTTTTTATGTAGCTAACTTTATGCTTTCAAAGACTAATCAATGGCATTGAGCTCTTTGAGCATCTGGAACTGAATCCTTGAGATAATCCTGGAAACCACAAGTGTTTTTGTTCTAGGCAGCTTGCTTCAACCTGTAATTTCCCAATAGATTTCATTTGGTTTACTCTAATAGCATTCCTCTATTTTGGAGGAATGGCTTAGTTACTGAGCTTTACTGGATGAACTGGGACATCTTTTAATAAGTTGAGAACCCCTTGATGAAGGGTAAGGCAAGCTCCAGAGTCAATTCGTAGAGAGTCTTGTGGGACAGCTGTGGGTTCTTTCTCTATTTAAAGGGCCTTGGAACTATGCAAAGCTATGACATTGGATTAAGGAAGTGAGGTGAGGAAGAGAATGACATAGGGCAATGGTTAGAGTACTTTCCAGGAACACAATCTAAAATGTTTGGAGTGGGAAATGTCCCTTAAGAATAAATTTATTATCTTTTTTCTTTTCTCGGACCAGATGATTTCTTTGGCCCTTAGTAAAAAAAAAAAAGGGGGGGGGGGAAGAGAGAGAAGTTTGTACTCAGTGCTCTGAAATGCCTTCATGGGATGTTTGGTGCCTGTTACAATGCTATGCATAAAGCAAGTGCTCATTTGGGTTCTCAATGGCTATATCAAATGTGTGGCTCAAACTTTGGCAGTTTCTACCACCCTTGAAAGGTGTCTGGGCCTAGTGGTGGTCTGTATGTCTTTTCTCCAAGAACTCGTCTCACCAAGTTTGAAGATGCCAGGGGTAGTCAGAGGAGAATGAATTTTCCAGCTACAGTGACTCTCAAGACCATTGGTTGGAAGGATTTTGAGATGCTTATTTCAAAATAGGAAGAATAATTGGCTTTGCTTATTTTGCTAAGGGCATACATGAAATCACAGATGCTTGAAATATTGAATATAAATATAAATGAATGAATACTTAGGGTGTACTCTTATGACATATTTTTAGTCATCTAGCGTTTATTAAACACTCATTCTGCCAGGCAATGTGATAGGTGCTGGGGATACAAAGACACAAGAGAAAAATAGTTCTTGCATTTAAGAAGCTTACATTCTAAAGAATGGTAGTATTGGTGGTGGTGGAGGGGGAACAACATGTACACGGATAGGTACAGAAAAACAAAAAAGTAACCTTGAAGGGAATGGAATTAGCAACTTGAGGGGGCCAGGCCAGGTCTCACACAGAAGGTGACACTGGAGTTGTCTTGAGAGAAACCAGGAATTGAAAGAGGAAGAGGTGCATGCATTCCAGGCGTGCAGGACAGTCAAATCATGTTCTAAAAAAGCAGTTATTAAGCATCCACTGTATTCCAGTCGCTGTGCTAAATGCATTGAAAAGGCTTTTGGGGATCGTGCAAGTCACAAGAATAAGTAACTCACCAAAGGGGGTAAAAAAGGGGGCCAAGAAGAAAGTGGTTGATTTAAAGAAAGATTAGTATGGTTCCAAGGCAGTAGTGTACAAAGGTCCTGGTCACAAGGACTCAAGGAATGGGAATTACTTCCGAAGTTAGCCATGCTAATCTGCAGAATTATGAGGTTGCTTTTTGTAAGTTCAAATTGATTACTAAAGATGTGCAGGGTAAACATTATTTGACTCATTTCCATGGAATGGACAAGATGTGATTTTTTAAAAATGGTAAACCATCATTTAAGCTCATGTTAATGTCAAAACCACTAAAGGCTACTTTCACTGCCTCTTTTATGTGTATTTTTACCAAGAAGTATAGCAAGATCCATGAAACCTCTTATAGCCAGCCACAGCAGGTCTTTCAAATTCACAAGAAAATGATGGAAATCATGACCCACGCTTAGGTGCAGACAAATGATTTGAAAGAAGTAAAAAAATTAATTCTGCAGAAAGCATTGGAAAAGACACAGAAAAGATTTGCCCATCATTTTACACTCTTCATGATATATTTGCTCAAAAAGTTAAGATGCCAAAGAAGCCCAAATTCAAATTGGGAAAACTAATGGAACTACACAGTAAGGGTATTGGCTCTGGAAAGAGTTGTTGAATATTAGCCATCAGTTCAAAAATCAGTGTAAAATGTTTTTCAATTTTTAAAGATTGAAAATTTTTAAAAGTAATGTAGGGCCAGGTTTTAAAGATCTTTAAATATTAAACAGAGGAGTGTTTTTTTTTAACTCAAGAGATAGTAATAGGGAGCTACTAGATTTTCAATGGGGAAAGACCTGAAATAGGGGAACCACTTAGGAGGCCATTTTAGTATTCTAGGCAAGAGGCGACCTTATTCGGGCAGGCCTTGAACATATGAGTGGAGAAAAGGAGACATGTGCAAGAGATTTCATGGAGGTAGAAAAGGCAAGTGATTGGATTGTGTGGGGTGAGGGAAAGTGAAGAGTTGATATCAAGGTTGTGACCCTGGGTAGTAGGAAGGATATTGGTACTCTACTTAAGTGGAGACATGGCAAAGTTCAGAAGAAGGGTAGGTGTGGGAGGGAAAGATAATGTGTCCTGTTTTGGGCATATTGAGTTTGAAGTGACTGTATGATATTCTGTTTGTGATGTCCAGTGGGCAGTTGCTGATGTAGGAATAGAGCTCAGGAGAAGAGAGTAGAGCTAGAGCTGCCTGTATACATCTAGGAGTCGTCTATGTAGAGATATGATGATTGAACCACTCTAATGAGATCGCAAAGTAAGAGTACTGAGGGAAAAGATAGCTTAGGGCAAAACCTTGGGGAGGGTACATTCACAGCTGGGGGTATGCATGGATGATAATCCAGCAAAGGAGATTGAGAAAGGAGCAGTCAGGTCCAGTGTAGAAATAGGAAAGAGCAATTTCTTGAAAACTCAGATGGAAGAGTATCTAGGAGTAGAGGTGGTTAAAAGTGTCGAATGGCTACCAAAAGGTCAAGAAGGATGAGGACTGAGAAAAAGGCATAGATTGGTAATTTAGAGATCATTTGTAACTTTGGAAGGAGTAATTTTAGTTGAATGATAAGATTAGGGGCCAGACTCCAAAGAGTTTACGAGAGTCAGAAGAGGAGGCAATGGGATTTTTCAGAGTTTGTTAATCCTCTTTCTTCCGAATTGAAGGAATGGTGCCCAGATATTTCAAATAAAACGTGGGAGCACCCCTTTCCCTCCTCTCTTGACACTTGAGACTGGTTTTCAAAGAAGTCACGATGTTAGAAATGAAAGGGAACTTACCTAGTCTGACTGAACCCCCTCAATTTACAATCTTAAAATGAAGCTCTTGGTAGGCAAACTAAGCAGAGGACCAAACAATATTGTTTTACCTTTCTGTTGCTCTTGGCATTGATCCTCTTGGATCCAAAAAATAATTGAGGTACCTAAAACAGCAGGTTTCATTGGAGAACAGATTACTAAGAACCCCAGGTGGTATGGCTAGCAGAAGTTACAAAATCTGCTAACATTGTTGAATATCCATTTTGTATAGACCGTGATACCATGTGTAGACTGTGATATAAAAAATGGGAAAGCTTGTTCCTACCTTCAAAGATCATCTTTTCACTGGGGAAGTAACCTTTTTTTTTTTAAATTTCATAAACATTTGTTCAGCTAGGCCACTAGAGTGCTGGGTTGAGGTCCTGAAGGCCTGAGTTGAGATCTTGCCCGGAAAGATATTTTGCTAGCCAGGTGACCTTGGGCAAGTCACTGAACCTCTTTGGACTTTCTTTTCCTCATCCGTGAAGTAGGGATAATAATAGCATCTAGTAGATACAGCTAAGTGGTGAAGTGACATCAGGAAGACCAGAGTGTGAATTGTAGCCTTAGACACTTACAGGTGTAGCTCTGTGACCCAAAGTAGCTTCTCCTCTGCTTCAGTTTCTTCATTTGTAAAATAGGGGATAATAACAGTATCTACCTTGAAGGATTGTGTGAGGATCAAATGAAATAATATTTGTAAAGCACTTAACAGTGCCTGGTATAAAGTAGGTGCTACATAAATGCTTATTCACTCCCCTATCCCTACTTCTCAGGATTGTTAAGATAAAATGAGATAATATATGTAAAGTGCTAGAAAAATGTAAGCTATTACTATCATCATCATCATTATTATTAGTCAACGAGCATTTACATTTCTGATAAATGCTAGGTACTATGCTAGATGATGGAAATACAAAAAAATAGTGAATGAAGCAATATGATAAATTTATTATCTATGTAATATTACCTTAGGTATCAAATTTCTGTTACACAATCTAACTGGGCCTTCAAGGCCCCAAGGCAATCCTTTTACACCTTCCTAATGAACTCAGTATTTCACTCACCAGAGCTGTTTTTCTAACCTTTTCATCTGTCCTCAAAGTTCCCATAGCTCCCCCTCTCCTTCCCCTCTGATTTTACTGAAGAATTGAGGCCATTCACTGAGAACTTCCTCTTTTTCTCTCCTAATCTCACATCTCCCAGATGCCTTGTTCTACTGTTTCCACCTTCACCCATTTCTCATGTGGAAAAGTAGCCCTTCTTCTTGCTAAGGCAAATCCCTGAGATGTACAAGTGTGATCCCATTCTATCCTGTTTTCCACAGTAGATTACCCTCTCTGTCATCCCTACTTTCACACTTACCTTCAATCTCTCCCAGGCTACTGGCTGCTTCCTTACTGCATACAAATATCCCCTTATCTCCCCATCCTCAAAAAAAAAAATCGCATTTGGTCCATCCCTGGTAACTAAGTCCCATAGTTCTCTTTTGTGGCTGAATTCTTTGAGAAGGCCATCTATAACTGATGCCTCTACTTCCTTTCCTCTCACTTTTCCTAATTCTTTACAGCCTGACTTCTAATCTCGTCATTCAGCTAAAACTGTTCTCTCCAAAATTACTAATGATCTCTTAAGTGATGAGTCTAATGGCCTTTTCTCAATCCTGTCCTATCTTTGAAGCTGCCAATCACCCTCTTCTCCTTGACATTCTCTTCTCTTTAGGTTTTCATGATACTACTCTCTCCTGGTTTTCTTTCTTCTGTCTGACCACCTTGTTTCAGTCTCCTTTGCTAGACCTTCACTCAGATCATGCCCACTAAGCTTAGCTGTCCAATCCTCTCATCTTTT
This sequence comes from Phalanger gymnotis, assembly GCA_028646595.1. Taxonomy (NCBI): domain Eukaryota; kingdom Metazoa; phylum Chordata; class Mammalia; order Diprotodontia; family Phalangeridae; genus Phalanger; species Phalanger gymnotis. The sequence continues at coordinate 402,888,698 of CM053623.1, forward strand.
CTCTTTCTGTACTATTTTATTTGGTGATCTCATTAACTTCAATCGATTCATTATCTATGCTAATGATTCTTAGATTTCCTTATCCCGTCCTAACCTCTCTGTTGAACTCGTCTTAAATCTCCAGCTGCCTATTAGACATTTTGACCTGGATGTCCCATAGTCATTTTAAACTCACCATGTCCAAAACTAAATTCATTTTCTTTTCTTTCAAACCTTCCCGTCTTCCCAACTTCTGTATTACTGTTGAGAGTACCACCATCTTCCTAATTACCCAGGCTCTTATAGTAGGTGTCATCCTGGACTTTTTACTCTCTTTCACCCTCCCCCAAGCAATGTGTTACTGAGTTCTGTTGTATCTACCTTTGTAACATCTCTTTCATACATCCCTTCTCTGTTCTGAGACTGCCACCATTCTGGTGCAGGCCCTAGTCACTTCATGCCTATATTTTTTCAATAGCCTTTTGTTTGGTCTCCCTGTCTCAAGTCTCTCCCCAATCCAGTCCATCTTTCACTCAGCTGTCAAATTAATTTCCTAAAGTGAAGGTCTGACCATGTCACTCCCCTATCCAATAAACTCCTATATCTACCTATCACCTCCAGAAGATAAAATGTCTATTCATGTTTAAAGCCCTTCATATTTGCCCCCTTCCTACCTTTCCAATCTTCTTAGACCATTCCCACTTCACCTCTAGAAATCTCTGATCCAGTGACGCTCACCTCTTTGGTGTTCCTCAAATTAGAAAAACTCCATCTCCTGACTCTTAAACATTTTCACTGGCTGGCTGCATACCTAGAATTCTCTTCCTCTTCTCTTTCTTCTGGCTTCCTTCAAGTCCCAACTAAAATCCTGCCTTCTACAAGAAGACTTTCCTGATCCCCTTTAAATCCAGTCCCTTCCCTCTATTGATTATCTCCAGTTTATCTTCTTTGTACATAGTTATTGACATGTTGTCTCCTCCATTAGACTTGAGAGCCAGGATTTTCTTTTACCTCTTATTGTATCTTCAGCATAGTGCCCAGCATGTAGTAGGAGGTTAATAAAGAAGTGTTGGCTGATAGATCTACTTAAAAGGTGCTTACACTCTAATGGCGAAGACAAGTACATATAAAGCATAAATAAAATAAACACAAAGCAGTTATATATAAAATAATCTGAGAGGGAGATCTAGCAGATTCTTCATGGAGAAGGTGGTGCTGGAGGTGCTTGTAGAAGCAAAGAGGACTTTTTGAGGCTTTAGTGATAAGGGAGTACATTCCAGGAATGGGGGATGACCAATTCAGAGTCACAGAGATGGGAAATGGAGTGTCATGTGTGAGAAAACCATAATTTCAGAGTGTGAGAATAACAATGTTTAATTTATTGAGTAATAATGATCAGTCCATACTTAGATTAATTGTATTTATCAGCTATTGACCCTTTTACCAGTCCTAAGGTTTGTAGGACACTCACAACCCCCACACCATTACAAAAACTGAACAGAGGTCTGAAAATGACGTTTGGGATATCATTCCATTCAGTTAAAACTAAAAGCTTTGGCCCGTTTTTTGTTAACTTGTTTCTGTTTGACATACCGATACTATGTAGCCCGATGTTTGCTTCTAATAATTCTTATTGTAGTTACTGTCTAATGAATGCCCCATTTCCTTAAAGAATATCTTATCCAGTCACTGCTTTTGCTTTCTGAATTGAGATTTTGGAACATTATTATAATCGAGAAGATTTCTGTGTACAATGAGCAATGGGCACAGTTAAATTTGGTTTTACAAGGTGCTGGGAGGGCATTTTTGTATTTATGTTTTGAAGAGACACCATGATGAATCATTAGATACCACTAAAAATGAAAATTTGTTATTAGAGAATACTGCTGCTATTATTTTTGCATTAATCTGAGGCATTCAGAAGGTAGTAATGTTAGATAAATAATATTTTCATTTAGTTTAATTCAGAGAATAGCATTTAAATTAATGTGATTTGGAATCCTTTGTGGCTGCAGCTTCACATTTGCTAAGCATTCAGTCTTGGTCACAAAATACTCTAGGTTATCCCTGTTACAAGAGAGAGAAGTTCTACTTTAGAACTAATCTGATATTTTGTTGGATTTAGATTAGAAGTACATTTTGGCTCTTTTGTGTCCGTTGGTTTCTGAGGTCATGCTTTTCTTTGTATTGGTAGTGGTATTAACTCAATTATTGTTGTTGCTTTTGATCCTGACTCTCTCATTCTCACTCTCTCTGTGTCTCTTTCTATCTCTCTGTCTCTGTCTGTCTCTCTCTATGTATGTATGTATACATACGCACACATAAATTTTACCACACAGGAGGGTTGTTTTTTTAATGAATGTAGAGAAAAGAAGGTGATTGTATACTGCAATATTGCATAAGACCCATCTTTCCTTATAATTGTGTTTCCTCATTACATCAAAGATAGAATTTGTCATGGTTCTAAGAAACTTATGTACCTCTCAAGTGTTTCACAACTAAGTTTGAATATGATTGTAGCATTTTTGTTGGTGGAGAAGGTTTAACAATTAATACACTGAAATAAAACTATTGTTTTATAAAGGAAGTTAAAAAAATCTTTTTGCATATGCCAGTTAATAAAAATGTAACAGAAACTTCAGAATCTTTAGGTTACCAGCTCGGGATTTAGGAACCTTGGTGATATTTGGACCATGGTTTTATTTTTTTTTTTTAAGGCACCATTGTGACATTTTTTTCAATGGCTGTGGGTCTCATCAGGGAGGTCTCTAGTGTTCTGGGGCTTGATGCATTCAGTACAATCTCATCTGCAAACTGGAGCATCTGAAGAACCTTGTCATCTTCCATTTGGAATCTGAGCAGGACATCATCTTCTGTAACGTCATTGAACACATTTGGTGAGCTTGTGCTTCCCTTTTTTATGCCTTGGTTGATACTGATGATTAAAGGATCATCTATTAAATAAAGTTATCTCTGTGGCTACCTCTATCAAGGAATCTTTTATCTTAACACTGGGGAATCTTTGTTCTACTCAGTCCAGTCATTTCCTTTTTTTTTTTTTTTAGAGAGTTTGTGAAATAATTTCTATTCCTTTCTCATACTCATACCCAAGGGTAATCTTGATGCATGTGTAGACTATTTTTGTAAAGATTTTATAGAAATGAGAAGGTAAGCATATGGGTCAGTGATTACAGATGTCTTTTTAATACCATCATATGTGATCTTTTATATTCTTTTGACATTACCCTCTTGAATCCCTGGATGTATTTAAAATTACCTAGTCTCTAGCTCAGATTTCTTCTGTGTGTATTTGGTCAATTTCAGCTTGCTCTTCTTGACATCACTTTCTTAAGTGCTGTTTCCCCTTTCTTATTATAGCAATTTAATTAAACATTAAGACCTTCCTTTAAGACCTAGTATGTTCTAAGCACTGTGCTAAGTCCTGAGTTACAAAAACAAAATTGAAACAGTCCCTGCTCTTAAAGAGCTTATACACCAAGTACTTAGAATTTAAGATTCCAAATGTGTCTGTTTTACTGCTATTGAAGAGGACCGATCTCTATAGAAATGCTGGCAAATGTTTTTCTATTTTGCATCCATTTGTTTTCGTCATTCCAGTTTTATGTATTAATGTTCTTAACATGTATTAATGTGATCAAGTTTAGTTGGATCTCATGCCAAGCTACACACTTGTTTTCTCCTTTACTGCTTAAAAGGTATTTTGAAGATGACCTTTTACTCTAAATTGGAGTTGCCCTTGACCTCCTTTCTTTTGCCAAAGAAATCAGTTTTAAATGACTGAGGCAGTTTCTTGGCTCTTTTCACCTCCTAATTGTGAAATTTAAGCACCTTTAAAATTGGTGATACATAGAATTAATGACTTTTATGTGTTTCCCATTTCTTATGGCTAACAGTTTATTTAAATACATCGTGCTAGAGTTGTTGTAATCATACAATATCACCAATATTTTTTCTTCTAATTTGCTGTCTTTGTTTACCTATGCACAGCTTGTTGGTGATCTTGCTGTATTCCCCTGTCAATAAGCAATCATTCGCTGCTTTAAGATATAGTGCCTTTTTTGTGTGTGATGTTCAGTGATTTTCATGTCTAGCACCTTCTAACTTTCTTCTTAAAGAAATTTTTTATATCGTATATGCTTGGGATATTTTAATAATTTACAAGTCTTTCATTTCTTAATCCTTAATCATGTTTTCCCTTGTATTTTTAAGAGTACTGAAGCAAGATTTAGCCATTTCACTACTATACCAGCTACTATACTACTTCAGTGAACTTTTTTGCCATTGCCCTGCACTGCTAATTAGCTCTTCCACCTTTGAAAGGGATATGAATAACTCTTGACTATGATTATACTGCAGTATTATAAAATGTTTTTCTTTTTTAAATTAATTATAACATCGAGCAATTACTTTAGGTATTCGAGCATTATTTTAGGTGCTGTGGGGATATAGAAATATTACATGTGTTTCTTGCTTTCAAAAAACTTAAAATCAAATTTGGAACACAAAACTAACAATTCAATAAACATTTATTAAGCGCTTACTTTGTGCCAGGAACTGTGTTAAGTACTGGGACATACAGGAAAAGGAGAATGATTATAACACCTTGTAGTAGTAAAGTGTAATAGGAGTATGGAGAAGATGAGTGTGAGCCAGAGTAGTCAAAGAAGATTCTTGAAAGATCTGGTCTAGGAAGAGCATGTGGGATTCAGAAGGAAGAAGAGAGCAGAAAAAAATATTCTTAGAAAGGAGAAATCAATCAATAAGCATTTATTTAGTTCCTATTCCATTCCTGGCAGTGTGTTCAGTTCTGGAGATACAAAGACAAAAAAATAAAACAGTCACAGAATTGGATTGTACTTAAAGCATGTTACTAGGACTGAGGAATGAGAAGAAGGTATTTGGAAAATGAGTTAAGACCATGAGAGCCTTATCCTGGCCAAGGGGTTTTGACTTCATAGAGTAGCTCAAGTAGGTAATTATTGTAAGCTTTTTGATAGGAAGAGCAACATAAAAAGAATGGAAGATGAGTCTGACAGGACCCATTCAATAGTGGAAAGACCAAAGGTAGGAAGATACGTTAAAAGGCTCTTATAATGCAGATCTGAGAAAATGAGAGACAAGTGACAATGGAGAATAGTGCAAATCCAAGATAGTGCCCAATTAGGGAAGGAAAGTAACAAAGCTTGGTAAGATATTGGATCTAGAGTGTGAAGAAGGAGTAATTCCAAGATTTTAGCCTCAGAAGCTGGAAAAATGGCTGTACTACTGATAACAGAACGTGAGCTCCTTGAAGACAAGAGACTTGTATTTTTGTCTTTATGCCTCTTACACCCAGCACAGTGCCTGATACCTATTAGGTACTCAATATATGCTCTCTGAAGGAATTAATAGATATAGGAGAGGGATATATGGTGGGGGGCGGGGCAGTTTAGGACTGAGTAAACTAAATTATTTGGAGCAGAATGTCCTGGAGAAGCTGTCCTAGCAAGAGGTTTTGATTGAAGATGTCAAAGAAGTGATAGCTGAAGAGTAGAGGTTATACCACTAACACTACTTATTTGAATTTGGTTAAGTCACAACCTTGCTAGGCCTCATTTTTCTCATCTGTAAAATTAGGAGATTGGATTAGATGGCTTTTGAGATCTTTTCCAGCTCTGGGCCTATGATCCTATGATCTTATGAGTAAGAGAGTAAATTACCATATTAATATGAAATAAAACTTGTAGGTCAACATACTTTTATATGTATACTCATCTTCATAATATGCCTGTAATAAGGGCAGCATTATTCCTATTTTATTTATGAAGAAATTGTTAGTAATTTGAGTATTGCTGAATGACTTCCCTACATTACAGTAATGATCAATAAATATACTTACTTAGAATAATCTTGAGAGATTCTCATTCAAACCTGCTGTTTTATAAATGAATAACAGACCCAGTGAGGGAGCTCACAGCTAGTTTATGGAAGGGATGGAACTAGAATCTGGGTCTTCAGAATACTGGTCAAGTGCTTTTTTCATTATGCTATGATGGTTATGGTATCACACAACACATAAAAGAAATTTCTAACTCCCAAACCAGCTCCTTTTTTATTTTAGTAATCAAAAAGACTAGATTTGAAGCAACTAGACCAACTTCAAATTACTGTAATTTTTTACAAAGTCCAAAATATTACCATTAATTATCATTCATATAAAAGAAATTTGCTTTCAAGTTTCGTGTTGTCCTATGTTCTAACACAGATTTAATGGGATTGGTGTAACATAAGAACAGCTAACAAAATACCACTTTGCAAGTTCAGTCAGTGATGATATCAGAGTATGTTTTAAACTAATAAAAAAAGAGAATCAAGGAAGTTGTTGAATAGATTGAATGTGTCCAGGTGTAAACTTATCTGTGGCCCAACTGTAGACATTTATTCTAGTAAACATTTTGCATCATTAAATCTTCAGTAATATTGCAGAATCATAGCAGCTTATATTTTACACAATATTTCAAGGTTACAAAGCCCTTTATACATGTATATACATGCTCTCACAGCTCTCTGAGATAGTGAGCTATTATTATGCTAATTTTACTGATGAAAAAACTGAGGCTGAGAGGTTAAGTAATTTCCCTAAGGTTATATAAAGTCAATACCGGGACCTAAGTTTTGTCCTTATGGTTGCAAGTCCAGGACTCTTTCCACTTTACCGCATTACTTTAGAAGAAAATGAAACATTTTATCCCAATTTCTTTGATATTTTGAGGTGAATAACTTAGTTTTTTTTCCTTGAAAGCTAAGGCAAACTTTACATTTACCTTTCACATTACATTTACATTCACCTTAAACTTAAGGTGAAGTATATGAAATTGATGTTTTATTCAATCAACATTTCAAAACTCAAAATTTAAAATTTAGAATGGCAAAGAATCTGACTGGGTATCCTTTATAAGAGAAAGATAATGCATTATTTCACTTGGCAGCATTTTGGAATAGAATTTATTTTGTTCTTAGCTTTTGAATAGCTAATAATCTCTACCCATTCTGTACTCCTTATCCCTACCTTCTCTCTCCATCTCTTTTTTTTTCTTCATTTTTTACTTGCTGGGTCATATAGTATCTATTCATGTGATACTTTTTTTTTTCTTTTTGTCTGTATCTGTCAAGGTATATTTTAATTATATTTGCATTTGTAGTGCTGTTTCAAATTCAAAATGCTTTCTGATTTACAATACTGCTTCAATTGTATTGATATATTTTTCCTCATAATACAGCATGCCAGTCCAAAGTGTAACCTGTTTTGTTTGCAATTTAATCAATAAAATGTTAAATCTGTATTTCGAAATGTAGCATTATTAAAATGTCTTTTTTAAAAAAATATTTGCAGTGTTTATTTTTTTTAAAGAAATATCTATCTTTTCATTTACTTGGGAAAAGATAGCTTTAAAGCCAGCGCTAGGCTCTATTTATGAATTATAAAAGGGATTCTCACAGAAATGCTACTCATGCTCAAAAAATCCATCTTAAGTAAGCTATTTTCCTGAGGTTCCCAAATACCTAAAACATGAAAAAGTGAGTCAAGGAAAGTTTAAAACGGAATAAGGAAGGGAAAAAAGCTACAAGTATGTATGGGAGAAAGCAAATCGGAATTTGTAAAAGATTAATAAGTCTATTTAAACAATTAAATGATTACATTTCCAAACTATCACTTAGGTTTGTCTGATGTTGAACTCCAGAGAAAGGGTTAGAATCTCTGGTTTTAGGCCTAAGTTACTCTTTTGTTGGTATTTACAACTACTATAAGAACCATAGACTTGAAGTAAGTTATTTCTTGGTTATAAATTAGGCCTTAGGGAAGTGTTAACTTTCTAATTTTTACTAGATTATCCTTCAAATTATGACTCCAGTTGTTTTTAAAAACTCCCCAATGGCTTGAAAAAGTTAACATACCTTTCTTGTCTAACTTTGAGCACAGGAATAGCTTTCTTATGCTTCTGATTTGTCCTAAAGAGTTGATTTAATGAAATAGAAATTTTATTGATAGAATATCTCAAATATGAAATCCACAAATGAAAAGACCATACATTTCAAAAATTATATACTTTAGTGTTTTGGTAGTAACTTTGATTCTGAGTGTTTCAAGTTGAGCTGATTTCAACAAGTTAGTTAATCCTTTCTCTGAATTTTTACCTGCATGGATTGGTTGTTCAACTGAAACTAGAATATTTAAAATTTCACAATGCTTTTTTCCTGACCCTCTAACCAACAAGATAGTTAAGCTGTGCTTGTGGAAGTTCTTCACTGAAGTAGGCATCATTGAAAACTAGGCAAATACATCTTTATGTTTTATCAAAGCCTATCTTGAAGAATTATATTAGGAGTTAGTTTATTATTTGAAAGACAGCCCTGCCAGTGAGCTGCCAAATTTATTAGCTTTAAAAAAATTCTTAAATTGTACTCATTAAACACTGGAAATAAAATTTTAAAAAACTTTTGACAATGTGTTCTAATATATTTGGAAGGAGTAGAAATTTCACTGAGACATTTTCTTGCATCATTTTGACAAGCATGTTTTAGAACATAGTGTCTGAGTAATGATACCTAGTATCTTTATGTAGTCAACTTTAACAAACTTTGTGATCTTTTTCCATTTTTATACATTCAGTAAGGTTTTAGATAAGTTTAATTGTTACAGTTATGCATGCTAAAAATAAGCATGGTTATGTTGTTGGAAAATGTGTGCTTCTCATGGAATCCAGCTCTGAGCTTATGGATTTAAAATGTATGTCTTAAGTTAATAGTCTCATCATATTATCCTTGTTACCCCTTCACTTTTAGAGAGAAGCCTCTATAGCCTTAGGATTCTTCCATACAATTTAAGCTCCAGTTTTAATTTTTAAAAAATTATTTCACAATGTTTTATAGTTCTTAGGTCCAGATTCTGTAACTTCATCATTTGTGCAAAAATAATGCCTTTAAAGGTTTTAAGTTTCTAGTGTAATTTAATAGCTGTGAAGCATCAGTTTGTTACCTCTGAAGTCCAGACAATAAGGCAATTTAAGTATACTTTTGTCTTAATTAGAAAATAACTTGGTCTCTGATTTAGTGATCTGTGTAGATTGTCCACCTTCCCAGCCCATTCTTGTATGATAGAGACATGTCCTACCCATCACATAAACTAGCATCTCCTATTTCTGGTAATGTAAAGCATAGTTTTTGTGCTTAGAACATTTTGGTGAACTATAAATTCCCCTTGCTTAACAATTTTGGCCCGTAATAGAATTAGACCAGCCACACATTTAGCAAAAGTTGGTCTCAAAATTCCAATCTATAGAAAGTGATCTAATCTAGAAATTTTACATAGATTTTTATGATCAGAACTATCTTAAGCAAACATCTTAAGCTACAAGCAAAGTTCAGGAATAAGACAGTAGTTAGTCTGTGCTTGAACTAGTTTTTCTAGTACCAGTTAAAAATATTAAAGAACATAGAGACCATTCATAGACTTTTTAGACTTTTAAGCTTGTAGGCATCTAACCATTACATTGTTAACTGAGAAGAATTTATACAGATGGAATGAGAGCTATGCCTCTTATACTTTAATTTGGATCTGTATTTGGACAGAACAGATGTGGATCTCATTTGTTTTGCTTCTGTAGGAAAGTCTCATTTCTATCTATAACTTGACAGCTTTCAGCTAAGTTTTAATATAAAGAATCTTTGTGTTTTCTTTTTCTTTGTTATCTCTTGAATATAAGGTGTATTATATGCCTATAACTTAATTCAGATATTTAGTAGTTCTTGGTTGATTGGGGAGAATAATCTCAGTCATAATAATAATAATAATCCTACATTTAGGAATTCTTTCATTCTATAGAGCCATTTGAGAGGTCTTCCTAAGAATTAGAGTTACTTTTAAAAATATCCTTTCATGAGGTTACTTAGGTGGTAGAAATTAAGAGAATATTTATAGCATGAGAAACTAGCTAAGTATACAGTTTTTGAGTGCATGCCTTTAGTCATTATGGTTCTAGAGCCATTAAGGAACAGATTCCAAGCATAACCAACATTGTTTTCCATCTAGCATTCATTTTCTTTATACATTCTTGATAATTTGCTTTTAAAAATTGAATGCCATGAAGTCTTACTTTATGTGTAGGTGTGAATTAGACCTTGAAAACATGGTCTCAGTTATCATGCTTTTTCGCATATAACTTTAAAAATTTGTAATGGTTAGGTAGAGACAGGACATTTGTATTTAGTATGCTTTTGCATATTTTAGTGACCCAGAGAGAGAAGATAACCTTCTATTTCCACCCCACTATTACTATTTAGATATATCTTATAAGGGAGGTTATTCTATCATAAAATTTGATATACTTCTAGAATGTCATTGGAAACAGTTGTAGGCTGATAATTCTTTGTGATTTGGTGGCCTGGCTGTGTCTTTTTGCAGATTTAAAATCATTAGACTTAGCCCTTAAATACTTTATTAAGTGATAGAATTCCAGAGTAGGCTATGGAGTGTCTCTTCTGGACATAGATTGGTTCTGCTACCAGTCCATCTGCTAAGGAGGATGAACAACACCTTCTGTTCCAATTTCATTCACTGAGATGCAGAAACTGAACAGGTAAGAATTCTTATTTATGAAAGCCTAACCATCTGTCCTAGTATTTGCATTCTCAGATCTAGCAATTAAATGTCATTTAGGAGTTAGGAAAGATTCTAATTTATTTTTAGCTTAGTCAACCTTTTTAGGCATCTATTTTCTTTATCTTCTCTTCTTTATTCTAATTTCTTCTATGCTTTGTTATATCCTTTGGTTATTTCTACCTTTGCTAGTCTTTTTCTTTATGCGAAATATCTTTGGGCACCAAAAGGTGAATATTTGTGCAATCATTTGCAGAACTTGCAAATCCTTACAAATTGAGCCCTTTAAGAAACCTATTGTGAAGCTTATTTTCAGTATAAAGGTGGGGGACCAGTGAAAAACAGAAAAGGAACAAAAGGAAGAAAGATGCTGGATTCAGGAGAGGGGGATGGCACAGTTAAATCATGTTGAACTTCCTTAGGAAAAAGTGCAAGATGGTACATAGATAAAGCAATACAGGTTAGAGTAGGATGGGACTAGATATAAATACAGTAGAGAAAGGTTTAGGAATTATTTCAAATTCAAATCAACAGACAGTTATTGAGGGCTTACTGTATAAAGCATTGAGAATGAGCGGGAAATACACACCACTGTGAGAGAAAATAAAACACACTGATATTGGAATGTACTTTAAAAAAAACTGTGACATGCAAGGATTTAAGTAATTCTACTACTTTAATCTGCGTTCTGTTAGATTGTTGTGACCAATTTGCCACATTTAAAGCACTGTACACAGCTCTTTAGTTGTTTGTTTTTTTCTTCAAGCTTGGTTCAATTCTAAACTGGTTGGCCAAAGCCATAATTCCTAGTGTTTCCCCAAGGCTTCCAATTAACTGAATTTACTTATATGTGTACATATTACTCCTTCTCTTGCCCTTCTCACCGCCCCCTCCCCCCCATAGTCTACTAGGCAGTCAACTATTTTAGTAGTTAGGGCAATATGTGTGCATGGGGCTGAAGTTCATTGTTTAAAAATTGCACAATGGGCTTTATCTCACTTCAGAGAGATGTACACATATAAAACAAATAGAGTATCTAAGGTTCTTGAAGGTAGGGACTATTTCACTTGTTTTTGTATCTCCAGTGTCCAAAACAATGAATGTCTGGCATATGGTATAGTAGGTCAGGCATAGTAAATGCTTGTTGATTAACTAAAAGTAGTTCTTTGTCAACTCTTGGTAATTGACTTAAGCACTACATAACATTAAGCCAACAGCCAGCTCTATTTTGTAGTTTATCCATTCTTCACTCCTGAATTAGACATTCACTTTCCTGAAGGACAGAACTGGACGAGATTAACTCTTCAGTTTTCTCCAATTCTTTGAGTATTCAGCAGTAATTAGCAAATCTTTAATTGTGGATTTTTTTTCCCTCTCAAATTTAGATCTGGGAAGTTTTTCAATTAAACAATTATTAGCTAGTGGAGGAAGATTTAAATTTATAAAATATTACTTAAAGGACTTTATCTCGTTGTAGGGATGTCTGCACATGAAATAGAGTACAAGAGTTTATAATTAAGTGCCTAAGAGAATGGGATAAGCAATAAATGTTAGAAGAGGTTGGAGCAGGGAAAGATCCAAGTAGGCTGAAATATTCAAGGGAAACCTTCATAGAGAAGTTTAGGTCTCTATCTGGGCCATTCAGGTGTTAGTGCTTTCGAAGTTTTTTTCCAGGCTCTGAAGCGGTTAACCATCTTCAAAAGCAGTTTCTTCAACTCTTTGGGATTGCTACTTGCTACCTAATCGTTGTTTTTGTATCTTGATCGTCTAACTTTGTCACTTGTGTTCTTTAGTGTTTAAATTCTTTTGCACTACTAATATTCTAAATGTCACAATTTGGCTGAAATTCTAGTTTCATTGACTAATAATTCAAGGAATGTCTGTAAGGTTCCTTACATTCTGACACCTTGTACTCCTCCAAATTCCATGGGTTGGTAGGGTCAGGTTTGTAGTTGCTTATAAACTAGGACTATAATTTTGCAGAAATTCAGGTAGTTTTAGGAAAATATCTTTACCATTCCCTCCAAATGTTCCTTGGTCCCACTATAAATCTCATTGTTGCTTCCTACCTGATCCTATGGCTTTTTGCCTTTTTTTTTTTACTATGTCATCACCATCGGATTAATTTGTTACCATTAACCAAGGGATATGAAAACCAAGCAGAACAAAAACTTATTGGGAAGCATATATAATTTTTTTTTTAAAGAGCCACTTAATTTGGCACAGCTTACTGCAGTACAAGCTGTAGGAATAAAGATGAGGACATTTTTAAGGATTGCTTTAGATGGAAAAAAAAAAAATACCCTCATGTGGAAGTCTGAGTTTCAGAAAAAATACTTCACAACACTTTTTAATGCTAATGAATTACGAATTAATTAATTAAGTAATAATAATTAAAGAATTAAGTATTGTCAGTTTTTATGTTCAAATCTAAACATAGATTTAAAGAATCAATGCAAAAAAGTTGGTTTGTGATGACTCTGCCATCCCACTACTACCTTAATATGAAATTTTATTTTAGAGTAGAAAACCAATATTTGTAGTTGTACAGGTCAAACACTTGACTCTTGCTCTAAAATATTCCCATAGCATTAATGTAGCATCAAGTAGACATGAAGTTGGGGACAATTGCTTATTTCAGTTGGACTATCCTTTTCCTCTTCTTCATCCTTTCATTTGTCCACTAGATAATGTGTGTGTGTGCTCTCACGTGTGTGTGTGTGTGTGTGTGTGTGTGTAACACAGCCATCATAAAATAGCTGACAAATATAAACTGGTTTAATGTGGTTCTCCCTGATTAATCCATATATTTATATTGTTCTATGCTACAAAATTAAATGTTAAATTTACATTTTGTTATTTTGCTAGTGATTATTATATGAACAAAGAATGGTTACAACATAGTACAGATTTACTTGTAATATAAAATGTGCTGAAATTAGCAAAGCATGGTTACTTAGGACATCATCTGGAACTCAGAAATAGTTTGATTATGGTGAAATTTTGGTTATAATGGTATTTGATCCTTTGTGATGGGACTTGACCTGTAACTGAAATTTACAAGGAAAATCAAGCCTGGATCATATATTCTCCCTTCCCCCTTGAAAATATTTCCTAAATCTTAATCCTTGATTATGGATACTTTTATAATTGCAAAAGGATTATAATGGCAGTAATTGACACTATGCCATACGATGGGCTCAAATTGGGGTGTAGGAAAAGGTAGGCAAGTGTGTAGGAAAGGGGTACTATGTATGTACCTTGAAAAAGATCTGATGTTGTATTTGATTGTACTCACTTGCCCATGATTTCAAAGTTGTTATTTTTTTTAAATGTTTAAATGTTGCTTTGGGTATAGCAGTTTACATTTGCAAAAATAGACTGAAAGAGGTAAGCCCATAGTTTTCTTCATAAGGTCCCATTTTCCTATTTTGCCCTACAGGGCACCATGCTGAAAACTGCTTAGCTGTCTGGTTCCCTTAATGACTGGTCAATAATTCAAGTAGGTTAAATTGTTTTATGTAAAATTTCTCAAGTGCTTTTACTTTTAAAATTCATTTTTATATCTTTATGTGATTGTGCAAATGTTATTAAATAACTAATTTTGCGGATCTTATTTTGAAATTACCAATGAATTAGATAACTTGGTCTTGCCTTATCATATACACAACTGGATCACTCTGCTAAGGGAGGTCTCAGAAGATGGTCTGTTTGGGAAATCAACTGTTAGATCCCAGGAGCATATAGTTAAAAGCTTACTTGAATTGAAATGGCAGAAATTACCCTAATGTGGAGTTTAAATTTCAAGAAAATACTTCCACAGTATTTTCTCATTTTTGGAAATTTGAGTATGATCAGGCTGCATTAAGAATCATGTAATTATACATGCATATTAAGATATTGTTTCTTGTCCCACACTTTCCAGCAACAATGGTGGGGATTCCCAGTAATTTAGGGGAGCTCCAAGTGCCTTTTGAGAATTGGGGGGGGGGTTACATATCTCTCAAGTATTTCAGTCCTTTGTGTTTATTTTCATTAGAGCAAGAACTGGGTATTGCTGATTTGTATTTGATTATGAGAAGAGAAAGGAAAGTGTGAAATTCTTTTCTGTAGCTTCTTTTAAAATTGGTATAGAGAACAGACCATAGGATACCTTTGGGTCAAGAGGGTTCATTTGTTGAGGTCTAATATTAGGGAGGCCACATTAAGAGAGATAAAGTGGTACATGGGGGAAAAAACGTTGACTTTGGAGTCAGAGGCTGTGAGTCTAAAGCCTGATCTATTTTCTCCCCATGTGACCTTGAGCAAAAGTCACTCAACCTCTTATCTCTCTGCTTCAGTTTCCTCAGCTGTAAAATGAAGAAATTGGTCTAGATATAGTCCCTTCTACCACTAAAGCTATAGTATTATAAATATTTAGGATTTAACACATTTTGGAGCTTTAGATAGGGAGGAATCAAGTATTTATTAAATGCCTACTATGTGTCAGGCACTATGCTAAGTGCTTTACAAATATTATCTCATTTTATCCTTGTAACAACTCTTAAGGAGATAGGTGCTATTATTGTCCTCATTTTACAGTTAAGGAACATGACTGAGACAGGCAGAGGTTAAATGACTTGTGCAGAGTCAGACTGCTGTTGTCTGAGGTTGGATTTGAACTCATCCTTCTGACTCCAGGCCTTGCATTCTATCCACTGGACTCTGTGTTCTGTCTACTATCAACTGCCCCATGCCACCTAGCTACCTTAAAAGGTAAAAGAAGATTGTCAAAACAATCTAGTTTTCTATTTCCTAGTATTCTTGCAACTATAGAACACATTGTTTCTTTGCTTTTGTAACATTTAGATTAAAAAGTAATACAAGTTCCTTCCTACAAAACTTAAATGTGAGGCTAAATAAACAATAATAAACTACCCAAATATTATAATCACTGTCACAAAATCTACATAGCATTTGCATGTACTTGAAACTTGTAGGAATTTATGCCAAAGTATATTTTATCAAGGGCAGCTAGGTAGTGCAGTGGATGTAGTGCTGGGCCTAAAGTCAGGGAAGACTCGGCTTCCTGAGTTCAAATGTGGCCTTAAATAGCTGTGTGACCCTGGTCAAGTCATTTAACCCATTTTGCCTCAGCTTCCTCATCTGTAAAATGAGCTGGAGAAGGAAATGGCAAAACACTCCAGTATCTTTGCCAAGAAAACCCCAAATAGGGTCATGAAGAGTTGGGACATGACTGACCAACAAATATTTTCCCAAAGTTCCATCATAATGTTAGAGCTGTATGCCTTCAGGCAATTGTGACGTAAAGACATAATAAAAATTCTTGTTATTCTCTACACAGATATGTGACAACATCTAAATACATAAATTGATAAGATTATCTTACTGCTTCAAAGAGGTTGAATTGTGGTGATACTCCCTGCCATTTGGGGAAATTATAGTCATAGGAGATGATTTCTATACCCACATAAGAAGGCAACCAATCAACACTTGGACAAAATTTCTAACCCACATTAAAGTTGTAATTTATGAATCGTTTCAGATTTACACTGTGAAGTGGAAAGTATCACTACATTTTGATGGAGATTAGATTTGGGTAAAGATTACAGAATGCCCAAGAAAAGTCTTAATTATTTGGACCCTACTACTAGTTTCAAATCTTAGACTTTAATTACAGGAAAATTGCTAACCTGCATTGGTTTAGAGAGAATTTCTTCAGTGAGACTTCTTCTGTATACTAATGAAATTATGCCTCTGGACCAAAAAAGGAAAAGAAAGAAAGAAATTAGCATTAATTCATCCAGGCTGGGCTCTAGCTTATCTTTTGGAATATTTGTGAAACAAAGATTTAATAAGCAGATTAAAAGTATAAATAAGATGGGGCAAAAAGTAGGAGTAGGAGAATGAACTGTTTCCTGGGTGTTTTACGATAACTGACATTTAAATAGCAGTTTAAGGTTTGTAAAGCAAACACTATATACATTATATCACTTAATTATATTACTAGGGTCAGCTAGTGGCAACTAATTGGCAAAGTGGATAGAGCACTGAGCCTGGAGTCAGGAAGACCTGAGTTCAAATTTGGTCTCCTACATTGTTTGATCCTGAATTAGTCAATTAACCTCTGTTTACTTCACCTTCCTTATCTGTAAAATGGAGATAATAATAGCATCTACCTCTTAGGGTTGTTGTGAGGATCAAATGAGATAATTGTAAGCACTTAGCACAGTACTTGGTGCATAGTAAGTGTTATATAAATGTGAGCCATTATATTTATTTTCATCATCATCATCAATTACTGTTATTATTATTTACAATATTAGTATTATTAGTTAGTTCTACAGGTATTATTATCCTCAACTTAATAATGAAGAAACTAATGCTCACAGAGATTTTAACCTACTCATGATTGACACAACCAATGAGTGTCAGGGATTTGGCAGGTCTCTTCTGACTCTTAAGTCCAGAAGATGCCATGTATCCTCTCACTAATGAAAGGTGAATCAGTTTAGGGGTAATTATATCAGTCTGAAACTTAAAAAAAAAAAAGGACTAGATTATGGTTACAGACTGACATAATTTAAATTTGTTTTAATGTTTAATACTCTCTGGTAAAACCAGACAGTAATATTCTAATTGTAATATATAATCTTTGGGGCACTATCTGTTACAGATCGAGCATGGTTTCTTCTCTAGCCTCTGAAATAGTTTTAATTTCCTGGGAGCTATGGTAGATATTTATCGAAAGAACCATACTCTATCACTTCTAAGACAAGATAAAACTGGTAGTGAGATTATTCTGTTAGTTTGGCCTGAAGGTTGAATAGGAAGATTGCTTGATGGAGATTGGGTATTGGGACAGAGTCCCCTAAAATTACTTAAGTCATTGGCCCCTCCTCTGTCACCTCCAGAGGTATTTTTAATCCAAAGTTGCTGCTGAAAAGCTAGTCTTAGAACTGGACTCATAGGCAGTAGAGTGCAGTAGTCTGTGCTGGGTTTCCCAGTCTCCAGGCTATTTTTAAAAGTTCAGACTGACCTATAGTGCTATGTGTGTATATGAAGCCCAGTGCTCATGGCACAGATGTCTACATTCAATCACAGAATTACAGGGTATCCCTAAAGTCTGGATACATAGGCAAAAATGCATATTTTCAAGAAATGAAATGAATGAGATTTTCAACAACATTTTATTTAATTGGAATATTAACAAATAACATCTTCAATATGATTTTCATCATTTGTGATGCAAAGGTTGATGCACTTTGCAAGATTCATGTGAACTTGATGCAATAACTCCACATTTCCTATGTGTCCAGACTTTAGGAATTCCCTGTATAATGAAACTTGATATCACAGTCTATTCGTATGTTACAATCCAAATTTACCCCCAGAATTAAAGTGGAGTTTCACATAGACAAAACTGCTTTGGATTCACTACAATTCCCTTTATTTCAATATTAAAAGAAAAAATTAACATCTCAAACTAAGGGAAAGTTTCCAATCTCATGGTTGGATACCTTTTTTTTTTTT
>CM053623.1:402916245-402962600 GCA_028646595.1 Phalanger gymnotis
GTCCCCAGCAGCTTTTCCCACTAACCTTCTCTGTTGCCTTTGGTGTTTGTGGGTTGAGAAGTCTGGTAACTGCTGCAGCTCACTGATTCAGGGCACTAGGGCACGTTCCACCCGGCTCCTGCTCTGGTTGGTCTGCGCTGCCCACGCTGGGCTCTCCTCCTCTCCGCTCCATTCCCAGCTCCGTGCAGGATAGACCTTACCCAGAGACCATCCAGGCTGTCCTGGGCTGGAGCCCTGCTTCCCTCTGCTATTTTGTGTGTCCTGTAGCTCTAGAATTCATTCAGAGCCATTTTTTATAGGTTTTTGGAGGGACTTGGTGGGGAGCTCATGCCAGTCCCTGCTTTCCAGCCACCATCTTGGCTCTGCCCCCTCACCCTAGCAACCTTAATAAAGGTAGGAAATCTAAAGAGAAAACATTAGCATTTAGTATGAGCACATTACACCTCTTTCTTTAGGGACCAATCTTCAAAATCCCTTTCCTTATTCATAACATAAAGTCATCAGTTACAAGGCATTCCCTAAGTACAAAGGTTTAGGGGCATCTGCCATTTCTTAACCACTGTCTCATGAGACTTCTCCATACAGAAAATACCCTGTATAAAGTTTCCCCAATCAAAGTAGCATCACAATGTTGCTGTTAATGCATTGTAACAAAATCCCATCTTTAATCGGGATGGTAGCAAACCTTTTTTTGGGCAGAGAACTGTTAGTTCAGCCAGTCAGAAAATGGTTGTTCAACAGAACTCAAAGTCTGCATATATGATAGTCAGAGATCAAGAGAGCAAAGAAGATGGGGACAGAAGATGAGAAATTGTGAGATTGTGATAAGTAAGAGTTGAGGGATCTTTTCTAGTCTGAGTTTGAGCCCTTAGAGTGTGTATATATACATATCCTTTTTATAAGATTGTTGCTGTGTAACTAACTATTCCCTGCATTATTGTTTTGGGGAATGTCGTTGGGAGTAGATCTATGGTTTATTTCCATTAGCTTGGCATATTACTACCCAGAAAACACCCACAACTTCATTTTTTCAAATGATTTATAAAAATTCTAATTAAGACCCATCCCAGCATTTAGTTTTATATCTAAAGAAATGCCTGTTTATCCCTGAGTCCTAGTTTGTATCTCTAAATCAGTTCCCTAACAATAAGAAAATAAAGATGCTATAACTTATTCTTTGGTTCAAACAACAATAACAAACCCTATACAATTGTTCTTCGAACCAGAGTTGCAGAATTCCAAACAGCTGTTTGAAAGGAAAACTGCCCTTAGTTCACCTTTTAGAACTTTACATACTATTACCTTATTCTGAGCCTTTAAAATGATGCCTGATGAAGACTTGTGTGAACTGATGCAAAGTGAAAAAAACAAGGAGAACAATATGTATGATCACAATAATGTCAATTAAAAAAGAAACAGCAACAGTGAAAAGCATTTGAATTCAGGATTAAATGCAGTGACTAAAATTGATTCCAGAGGACAGATACTAAAACATGTCTCCCTCTTCTCAGGTTTCAGTGCTGAGGGAAATGTCAGGAAAGGGCCAGATAAATGAATGACTCTGTGTGTGTGTGTGTGTGTGTGTGTGTGTGTGTGTGTGTGTGTGTGTGTGTAAAAGTAATCAATTAAAAGGAATCGATAAATTTTTCCCTGTTGCTGAAAGGGAGATTGAGATTTGGGGTGCTAACTTGTGAAAATTTGGTGTTGAGACTCCAAGTGAAAAAAGACTTTTTGTGGGAGGTGAACATGAACTGGTGATGTTAAAGGCAATGGTAGAATTCTCGGTAGGTGGGGGGAATGGGTTATGAAATAAGAGGAACAAATTTGAGAACCATCAATCTGAGACTAAAGTTTCCTTCTCTTGAAGAAATTGACCTTTTCCCAGCATCTCTGTTTGATCCCAGTCTCTTAATATTCCTTTCCCTTCAGCCAGTCTCAATATGTATTTATTGCTGCTTTCTAGATTATTATGTCTCTCTCTGTCACCAAAAAAGCCATGTTCCCCAACTCTGTCTCATTTTACCACAAGCACCATCCAACAAAGATGGAGAAAGGCTGCTAATTGACTGTACATGGTTTTTAATACAATTAATTCTCCTAAAATAGTGTTCTTTAAACTGTGAATGAATGATTTCTGGTGACTCATCCCCTTCCTTATGAGAACATGCTAAAATATCATTCTGCAGAGATGAAAACAGAGTAGGAAAAAGAAGAGAAACTATTTTCGAAGTTTATAAAATTATTGAGATAGGATGAACATGTATAAAAATGCCTTAAAGTTTGAAAAAACTAAATCTAGAAAAATAATGGAATACTTTGTATAGTTGATAGTACATTTACAGAGTTTGTTATCCTGAGATGTATTATATTTCATTTCCTCCGTAGATCTGTAATATCACTGATGGAGTTATGTCTTTCAACAGTGAATATCATAATTTATCCACATCTTTTCATTCTAGTCTCCATCTATGTCCTCCAGTAAATCTGTATCATGTTTTATACCTAAATGTTGCTTAAAGTTATCCAATCCAAGATTGTCTGTCTTTTATTCTTTTTTCATATAATCAGTCCACCTCCTTTTCCAGTTCTACTTCTCCTAAATCTTTTTTTTAATTTATTTTTTGTTTCTTGCATTTTAGTTACAGCTTATTTATACCCCCCACATATCTCTCTATTGTCTTTTGGGTTACGTGTGATTTGGGTCTTTGGAAATTGTGGTGTTCTATCATTTGCAGTCATAAAGCATCACTGGAAGAATATTGGCATAAAATATGTGGTTTTGTTTCAGAGAAAAGTTTGAGTTCGTTGAGAAGATTTTAGAAAAAAATTCTAAAAATTCATTCTGTTCCCTTTGTCTATTAAAATTTGAGCCAAGCTTATTACCCATCTGCAAAATCTGTCAAAATCATGCCCTGGACATCATCTATATGTGTTAGACCAACTCTCTTAAAGGATGAAGGATCTCATTTCAGCCAAGTCAGTCAAAAACATTAAGCCCTACTCTGTGCCACACCCTGTGCTAAGCACTTGAGGATACAAAGAAAGGCAAAAAACAGTCCCTGACCTTAATTAGAGAGCTCACAATCTAATGGAGGAGACAACATGAAAACAACTCTATACAAACAGGAAAAAAAGTGGAGGTAATCTTAAAGAGAAGACAGGAGAATTAATGGGGGAGGGAGTGTCAGGAAAGGCTTGCAGTAAAAGGTGAGATTTTAGCTTGGATTTGAAGGAAGCCAGAGAAGCCAGGGGGCAGAGATGAGGAAAGAGGGAATTCCAACCCGTGAAAATGCCCAGAGTCAGGATGTTGGAGTGTCTTATGGAAGAACAGCAGGGAGACCATAGTCACTGATTGCAGAGTGTTAGGGGAAAAGGGTAGGTTATGAAGGGCTTTGAATGACAAACAGAAAATTCCATATTTGGCCCTAGAAGGTGGCTAAATGGCACAGTGGGTAGAGTGCTGGGCCTGGAATCAGGAAGACCTGAGTTCAAATCCAGGCTCAGATACTTACTAGCTGTGTGACCATGGACAAGTCATTTAAACCTGTTTGCTTTTGTTTCCTCATCTGTAAAATGAGCTAGAGAAGGAAACGGTAAAACACTCCAGTATCTTTGCCAAGAATTCCCCTACTGAGTTAGACATGACTGAAAGAAGTGAACAACAACAGAGGGTGAGAGGGAGCCATGGAGCTTATTGAGTTGGAGGGAAGGGTGACATGGTCAAACCTGTGTATTAGGAGGATCATTTTGACAGCTGAGTGGAGGATGGATTGGAGTGAGGAGAGACTTAGAGAAATCATAGGATTCTTCAGAAGGTTGTGTGGAAGCCTTGGAAGCTAGGCAGAGTAACATGAAGAGATCTGTGCCTAAGGAAGAATAGCCCATCCAGCAGTGATGTAAAAAGTGGACCTCATGTCTGACCTGTTGCATAGGAATTGGAACTGTACCAGGTTATAAAACCCAAGTTTCTTAGCATATCTTATCCAGTTTCCTTTTGGGAAATATTTATTACAAAGCACAACTTCTGCATCTTGGATTCAGGGATTTGAAGAGCTGAGGTAAGCAAATCTGAAGCTTGGATTAGGATGCAAAACTTCTTGGCATTATGTGCCTGTAATTAGTGTTTTATTTCCATCTAGGCAGAGGGGTCATGACTCTTTGACTTAAAACCTAGTGTCAGGTAACTTGTTTTGAGCAATACGTGACTTGTTCTGTGAAACAACCTCTCATTGACTGTCAGAAGTGCCAAGTCAGGAGACTTGGTCCTATCAGAGTCTTGCTATGTGACAAGAAAGAAAGTATTGAACTTAACACCCAGTTTTCCCAGCAGAATAGCACTTGCCTCTAATTTGTACGGGGGTAGTTTTTAAGGACAAATGTGGCAATGCCTATGAAATTGCCTTGAGTTCCTGAGAAAAGACATGTATAAATAGCCACAGTACTATTTTTTTGTGTTTAAATTAAGACAACTTAAGGGAGCCAAGAGGTGGGAATGTGTCTTTTACTCCCTTTCAAAAACTTTTTTATTAAAGTTTCCTCAACCTAAAACATTTCAGTTAGAATTCTTGAAGAAAACCCAGCAAGGACTTTCCCTTAAGTTCTTACTAATAACCTTGAGAGACTTGGATTTGCTCCTTTGGAAATATCCTTACTGATAACATTTAAATTTATCCATTTGCTTTAGAATGTTTCTGTATACGTGCTAAATGTTGACAAAATTTTCCAAATTCTTCTGGTAAATTGTAGTCCTGAATTTTGCAGTTTGTAGCAACAGTCGATTTAGATTATTCCAAAGAAACCAGGGTGTTTGGCCTTTAAAGGCACATATGAAGAACCTTCTAAATTAGAGCTTAATGTTAGAAATGTATACGCCCACTTAATTCAGACTTCCAAGGATAGTGCATGTATATGTGTATTCTTTTGTAAAGATTTGGATAAATCTTTACCAAGGCAAATTTTTACAAGTCAAAAAAGTCTGACATTATGTTCGCTGTTCCATCCATAGTCCTTCACTTCTGTAGGTTGGTACTTTTTGATCTCTCTTCAGAACCAAGCTTATTATTACAGTTTTACAGCATTCATTTTAATTGTTTTGTTGTTCTTTCCATTTATATCATCTTTGTGGTCATTATACTGTTTTCCCAATTCTTATTTCACTTTACATCAGTTCATAAGTTTTCCCATGCTTTTTTTTTGGTCATATTTATCATTCCTTACAGCACATATTCTACCTTCATTCACTACCATACCTTGTTTAGACATTCACATCTGCTTTGTTGCTAGTTCTTTTTGCTACTCCAAAATATGCTACTCAATATATTTTAGTGTGTATGGGGCCTTTTTTTTTTCTCCTTGACCTTTTTTGGATATATGCCTAGCAACAACTAAAGGTTTCTGTTATTGCCTACTGAATTAAGATTAGATCCTGTTCACAGCATTCAAAATCTATCACAGACTTGCACCAGCCTCCCTCTCTAGCCTTTTCTGGTATACTAGCCATACTGAGCTAACCTCTATTCTCCTTTCTTGTACTGTCCTCTCCTATGCCTATGTCTTTGATAACATTGGCCCCTTTACCTGGAATGGCCTGTTTTTCCCCTCACTTCCTAATCTTTTCCTATATCCCTTCTCCACACTTTCCCTTAAAAAATATCCTCAGGTTCCATCGCAGGTGCCACTTCCTCCCTGACACTTTGTATCCTCTAGATGAAAATGATCTTTCCCCCTCTTCAGATTTCTCATAGAACTTTGCCTGAACCTATCCTTTATTATTTCCTACACTTGCATTTTTCCACTGTCAGACTTCAGGCTCCTTCAGCTTGTAAATTTTTATATTCCCAGGGCAGGAAGGGTACCCAGATTCACCATTTTACTGTCATCTTTTGATGCCTCATTCTCACTCCACATTCAGTTGCCAGATTTTGTCATTTCTGTTCTCCTTCCCTTCCCTTCTCTCAAGACAACTATTGCTCTACTTTTCTTCCTCAAGATCGTTTATCTGTACTATTGAAATAGCTTTCTATTTAGTCTCTATACTGCAAATTTTCCCCACTCCAGTCCGTCTTTCAGGTAGCTTGCAAAAGTCATATGGGTGTGACCATGTCCCACTACAACTCAGTAAAATCCTGTGGCTCTCAGTCACTTTAGAATCATATATAAATGCTTTTGTTTGAGAGAGAGAGAGAGAGAGAGAGAGAGAGAGAGAGAGAGAGAGAGAGAGAGAGAGAGAATAGGGAGTTCTCCTTAAGTAGAGCTCTTTAAATGGAGGTTACTTGCTTGAAATGTGATGGATAGACTGGTAGGTGGGGGTTGAACTAGATGACCTAGATGAAGTCCCTTCCAACTGCAACAGAAAAGTATTATTGACTTGATTTAATCTGAAACTAAACCAGTGTGAGTGAGAGTGTAAATTTTTGGAGATAATATTTTTTTATTTTTGGGTAGGGGTTATTTGAGACATACTTTTAAAAAGATTTTCCTTTAAATGCTAACTGTACCTGCAAAAAGTTATATTTTTCCCTCCCCTCTCCAGCTCCCATTTTCCTATCTGTTGAGTCACTTTCCTTCACTGGGTCTCAGTTTCTTCATCTGTAGGTGAGAGTAGATAAACTGTACAGATTCTTCCAGTTCCAAAATCTGAAGACTATAAGAACAATTCATTGCAGCCTCAACAAATAGGCACTGAAAAAGTACTTACCAGTAGATCCAACAATTCACTTAAAAATGGAAAAGGAATTAACAATGTGAAACTTTTGGCCATAGCTCCACCTTGGTGCTTCATTGATTATTATATTCTACCTTTAGGCACCTGGCTTTGTAAATACTTACTTTACTAGGATCACCTGACTATGTCTAGTTCCAAGAACTTTACATGGCACCTAGGAAGATCTAGGCTGGAAACTAAAGAAGGTTATAAGTAGGGAAGAAATGTTGTAAAAGCATATTGTTTCTTTCTTATGGTTTCTTCTCTTTTAAGAATATCCCTTGGGGCAACTGGGTGATGCAGTGAGTAGAGCACTGGCCCTGGAGTCAGGAGGATGTGAGTTCAAATCCGGCCTCATAAACTTGACACACTTACTAGCTATGTGACCTTGATCGAGTCATTTAACCTCAATTGCCCTGCCTTCCCCCCTGCAAAAAAAAAATAATATCCCTGAATATTTAAGTTTATGATGTTTTTGTTTCTTTTCTCTATTCTGTATTTGTGTTCTGGTAAAATAAATTTAAAAAAATCCCTGCAAATCACAAAGTCATCAGGGTTGCAAAATTTCTGAAAGAAAAGTTCAAATATTCCTTGCAGAAGAAGAAAATTAAATAGCAAATTTTAACTATTTTCAAAATTACTGAGTAAGTTTTAGTAAACATAATTCGATACATTCCAACAACGTAACATGCGTCTAAATGCAAGAGTTTAAGGAAACTTGGCAGACAGTTAGACCTAAATGAGACAAAATAAAAACTCACTTTTTAACTTTCCACTAGGTTTTAGATTTCATGAGAATTTGCACTTGTAGGGGAAAACCTGTATTTGGCAGATTCTCTTAGCCTTATGATACTGGATTATAGGACACATATGCCTAAAATTATAGGATATTAGAGTCCTGGGAAGACTTCATTGATTTAAATTCACAGAATGTATCTACATTTTACATGCCTGTAATTCAAATCTCCGTTATACTATATAGAACATGAATTTACTAGAACACATGTAAACAGGTAAGTGGACTTCAGAAAGATTGCAGCAGGGAAATTTGAAACTGTCAGATACCAGCCCCGCTACCTTCAGCCTTCCATGTGATTTACCTTTTCTTATATTAGTTCCTCATTAAGGGATCCCCTGTCTCTCCCACAATTATAAATAACAAATAACAGGCTTCAAGATTGTTTTAAATGACTATCAAGGGAAGCAGAAATGTACCATGTAATGCATAAAGCACTATGTGTTATTGTAATAAAATATTTACACATGTGAATAGGTTTTTAGATAACAGAAGGGAATATAGGTAGAAGCAGGTTTATTGTGCAGGTAAAAATATTATAAGTTCTAAGGTTAAACATGAAGGTGATTTTTGGCATCTATCAAATGTCTGAAGATTTTTTCAAGCATTTGCTTTATTTTTAAAGTAGAAACAAATAGTAATAAACTGTTCTGAAGTATTGTGATTGCTGTTTCCTGGGGTTCCTTTTGGTTTAATTATGGTTAATAGTATAAATGTTTTTGACATATGAATGTGATATTTAAATATGACAAAAGGTAACATAATATTCTATTTAACCTTGGTCATTTGACCTTACTGCCTTTTATTTTAGGAGAATGACATCTTCCTGGGCTGGGAAAAAGGAGCATATAAAAAATGGGGAAAGAGTAAGAAGAAGTGCTCAGATCTAACTCTAGAAGAAATGAAAAAACAGGCTGCTGTCCAGTGTCTTCGCTCTGCTTCAGATGAAGTAAGTCTACAATTTTAGAGTGCTTTTTAAGAACATCATGTTTACTTATGTTTCATATCAACATTTGAATTTGAGAGATATTATAAGATTATTTTATAATAGTAAGTAATCGAGACTTCTTATGTTTTATTTCAAAAGGAATTTCTAAGGCCCTTCAGCATCACAAAACAATGAATTGATTTTTGGAAACCTGTTGCCTATTTTGTTAAATACACACTTGTGTAAGATAGGAAGTCAAATGAGTTTATATCTGTTTTTTTAAAAAGCATATGGCTAGACAGTAGTTCATGTTAACTGAGGTTTTAGTTGATTGTAAGTTCGATATAAACCAACAAAATACAACTAAAAAAGCTTATTCTATCTTAAGTTGCCTTAATACCTATAGAGCATGTAGAATTATGGATGTAATAGTTTTATTTTACACTGAGCTGATCAGCTCCCATCTGGAATATTTGGAGCTAGAGCCTCTCTAAAGAGGGTAACCAAGGGAGTAAGCAGAAGAAGGTCATGCCATATGAATATTATCATCAATAACCTCATTTGGTTTTCACAACAACCTTGAGAGATAGGTGCTATTATTATCTCTGTTTTACCATTGGGGAAACTGTGGCAAATGTCTTGCCCAGGGTCACACAATTAGTAAGTGTCTGAGACTAGTTGCACTCAGGTCTTCCTCACTCTGGGTCTAGCACTCTTAATCTCCTGTGCCACCTAGCTACCTATATCTATTGAAAAAACTGTGTATGTTTAGCTTGGATAAGAGACTTGGGGACATGATCCAAATATTTAAAGACTTATTAAGTGGAAGAGCAATTCAGTTTATTCTGCTGGGCTCCAAAAGGGCAAAATTATGAGCAATGAATGGAAATTATAGGAAGGCAGATTTCCATCACATAAGGAAGAACTTCTAACAATTGGTGCTTACCCTTGTTTTTACTTTCCCAAGTGTCCTGAATATAGTACCTACCTAGCAAGTCCCAAAGCTATTTACACAGAATCTTGAATTGGAGCATAGGTGGGATCTATAGAAAAATTTCCTATGATTAAGGCTCATGAATAGTGCAAATGCCTTATCTTCTTTTCTTCCTGTTACCCAGCCTCTTATGGAAATGAAAAGTGAACTGCAGAGAATTGTTTCAAGGGCACTTAGGATAACCTGTATCAAAGATCATTTTCGAGTTTATTATTTAATTCCATTCTGACCTGAACCGGGGTAATTGAATTATGGGGGGGGGGTGAAGATGGAATACTAACATTTAGATTAGAAAATTACACAGGATAAGAAGGTATGAATGGTTAGGATCACAGATCCTTTGGAGTATTGTATTACTGAAGTAACATGCTGTCAAACCCTGAAAATAAATGACCAAAGAGTCACAGAGATTATGCAACCACTGTTAACTCTGAAGAAAATGCCAAACAACTCACAGAGGTAATATCCCAACTGTTAACTCTAAAAAATAAAATAGGAGGAGACCTAAGACAGTGAGGCTAAACCTTGATTGATTCATAGACAGACAGACAGACAGATAGATTGGATGGATAGATAGATAGATAGATAGATAGATAGATAGATAGATAGATAGTTAGTTAGTTATGGCTACACCGTGAGCTGTAGCTGTGATAATGAGGGTGTAACTGTGTAACTGCAACAATGAGGCAAGTTTGATTCATAGCAGGTCTTCATGACTGGAACATGGTTCCTGCAGGTGTTTGTCTGAGCTCAGGGACCACCTGGTGCTGGTGTAAAACAATTCTGGTACTTTACTGGAGGCAGAGTTCATCCAGAGGGTGAGCTCAAAGGATTGTTGTTCTGCCAAGCTCAGGGCACAACTTGCTTGCTGGGCCTTAGCTCTGGAAAACGGGGGGGGGGGGGTCTTCTAATAGTAAAAAGAGAGGAGTAAAAAGATAAGGGTAGTCTTGGCATGATGAGGATCCTGACAATGCTAAAACTATGAAGCTCCTGTCTTGCCATTTCTCTCCACCACATTACCAATGACCTTTATTCTCACATTTGAAACCTTGGTATTAGCATATTGCTGTTCATACTTACGCATTTACATTTAATTACTTTCAAACTTTCCTACACATTTTCTCATCTCAGTTTCCTGATCTCTAGACTCCCTAGTTCCGCCATAGTATAGACCTTATTACCAATAGACCTTATTACCATTGGTAATTACCAAATTACCAATGCAGTATAGACCTGCATTACCAATGCAGTTCCAATTACTGCATTGGATTTGTAACTAGTCTTCCTAACCCAGGAGTGGGGAACCTGCAGCCTCAAGGGCACATGTGGCCCTTTAGGTCCTCAAGTGCAGCTCTCTGATTAAATCCAAACTTCACAGAACAAATCTCCTTAATAAAAGGATTTATTCTGTAAAACTTGGACTGGGTCAAAAGGCTGCACCCAAGGAACTAAAGGCCACAGGTTCCCTACCCCTGTAAACCTTCTTTCACACCATTTCCAGATTATTCTTTTATTAGCACAGAACTGGTCATGTCATTCCTGGCTCAAAAAACCTTCAGGATCCACTTTTGTCTACCAGAGGAAGACCAGATTACTTAGCCTGGCGTTCTGGGTCCTCCACCCTACTTTTTCAGCATTATTCATAGCCAAACTAGATTACTTTCTCACCATACCCATCTGTCTTCTGTATGTCTCTGTTTTTGTGAACATACCACCAACCTTCTTGACTGCTTGGATTCCTCTTCAGCTTCTCACTCTCCTCACCCTACATAGCCAATCAATTGCCAAGTCTCGAAGTTTCTACTGACACATTTCTCTCAGATTACCATCCTGTTCACCTCATGCCTATACTGTTGCATTAGCCTCCTAATTAGTCACCTTGCCTTAAGCCTCTTATTTCTCTAGTCCATTCTCCACACAAATGCTAAGATGATATTTCTAAAATATAAGTCTGACCATATTACTTTCCCTGCGCAGTAAACTCCAGGAACTCCCATTTTACCTCTAAGATCCCATATAAACTCCTCCATTTCATATTTTTAAAAACCTAGTTCCAGCCTAACTTATTTCACATGACTCCCCTTCATGTACTCTATATGGTCGAGCTCAACTGGCCTTCTTGCTTCTTCCCAGATGCCATTCCATCTCCCATTTCAGTGCCTTTGCATAGATTGTCTGTCCCCCATCCCTGGAATTTATTCCCTTATCCATTCTGACTCTTAGAATCCCTAGCTACCTTTAAGACCCAGTTCAAGTATCCCCTCCTATATTAATCTTTTGCTTGAACCCGTCAGCAGCAAATGCCCTCCAAAGACTGTTTTTACATATATTTTATACATATTTACATATACATGTGTTCTCTCTCTATAGAATGTAAATGCCTTTATATCCCCAGCACAGAGTACCTGATTGGTGCTTAGTAAATGCTTGTTGATGAATTGATTACTATTCCATGAAAAAGCCCCAAGCATGTTCCAGGTCTTGCTCACACTGTTTTCTGTGCCTAGAATACCTTCTTTGTCTCACTTAATCCTACTGCCTTAAATGTTACCTTTTCCATGAAGCCCACTTGGTAATGATCAAAGAAAATAACATAGGTAAAGTGTTTCTGAAAACTTAAAGATTGAAATAAATGTTAATATTTTAATCATTACTCTCCAATCTCTCTTACTTCTTTCAAATACATAGCTTAGTTACTTATACTACTTATTTGTGTGCAGCATTTCCCCATACTAGAGTGTAAGCTCCTTGAGGCGAAGATCTGCTATGTTTTATCTAACTTTTGTCCTCCCCGTTTCCTAGAACAGTGTTTTCTACCTCTTAGAGGAAGGGGGCAGGGGAACAGACAGATGGACCAGGAAAGGCCTAAAGAGGGCAGGACTTGAACTGAGACTGAAGGAGGCCAGGTAAGGTGGGAAACAGCCAATTAGGGAAAGCATTCCAAGTATGGCGGCAGCCAGTGCAAAGGAGAGACAGGAGAGAGTCCTATGTGAGAAGCAGCAAGTGGGCCAATGGAGTTAGATCTCAGACTGTATGAAAAATCATTTTTAAGGGAGGGAAGACTGAAAAAAGGTACAAAGGGACCTGACTGTAAAGGACTTAGAATGCCAAGCAGAAGATTTTATATTTGGTGCTAGAGATTATTAATAGAGTGTCTTCTGAGTTTATTGAGTAAGGATGTGACATGGCTACATTTGTGCTTTAAGAAAATCATTTTGGTAGCCAAATGGAGGATGGATTAGAGTAAGGAGAGACTTTTGAAATAAGAAGACCAATTTAGAAGGCTAGTGTAGTCTAGGCAGGAGAAGATGAGCCCTTGAATTAAGATAGTGACTAGGTGAGGACAGGAGGGGACATATATAAGAGATGTTGAGAAGGTAGAAAGTGACAAGATTTGACAATAGATTATATATGTAGGGTGAGTAACATTATCAGTTGTAATGAGAAATCATTTTCTTCAACGAGATAGTTAAATTAAATGGCCCCTGAGATCCCTTACAACTAGGAAATTCTATGAATCTGTGAAAAGACTTTCACTATTACAAAGTAGTAGCCTTAGAAGCTTTTCTTCACTTTGGTATTTCCTTTGTAATATGTAAAGATCCATATAAGAGTCCTTGTTAGATACAACAATAGAGATAATTTTGTTCAGTTATACTTTGATTATCACTGTTAGGCAGAATATAAAACAGACATGATCACCTGAGATATTAGCCATTGTCATGGAGGATGGCCCCTGCAGAGCCCAAATAGAATAGATGGTGAGTACATCTAGCTGTTCCTGTTTTTATAAGATGTTATGCTAATAGTATCAAGCGCTGTAATTCTGTTGAGCCTCTCAAATGAAGTCTATAATAATAATGACAATATTATTTATAATTATAACTGCTGGCATTTACATAGTGCTTCAACGTTTTGCAAAATACTTTACATAACATTATCTCATTTAACATAACCACTCAAGTGTTCAGCCTAACAATTCACACAAGAAAATCAAAGTAGACTAAAAGTGATACGGAATTATATGGACAGTCCATTGAGCTGATCCATCAGTAACATATATCTTGGATAGTCACTGTGGATCAACACTGATCAAATATAACTAAATAAGAGAGACCAGCATGCATTCAAGAAATTATGTGACGCCAACAGCCCTGAACTGATCCCTGAAACCCCTCCCCCCCTTAAAAAATACCAGTATGATTTCATTTAAAGTATATGGCTGCAAATCATAAGACATAACAAATTTCAAAGAATAAAATCTTTGGATAACTCAAAGCAAAAGAGGTTAGGGTTTGGTGGGTGTAAATAGGCCATAGCAAAGTTATCCAGAATGCCTTTCTAACGAGAAGTGGCATAAAAGCTATCTTCCAGGACGTCAGAATCAGAAAATGGTCTAGAAGAAAATCAGGTGGATTATAGTATAGAGTCCTACACTGGTACCCACATAACATTAAAAGCCCCAGAAGAAGGTATCTAGCATGTTGGCAGGCTCCCCATAAAGGATTTAATAGAGACACCTTCAATTTCTCATTTATTGTATAGAATAGAAGGCATGGATGTTTTGTTATATATATACACGGATGAAATCAAGACTATAAAATTATGATGGAGTGCAATTGAGAGGAAAATATGTTTCAGAATAAGTTATAGGAGATTTTGTGCTACATTAATACTGTTTTATTTATGCCTATAAGAAACCCAACTGCCCAGTCCATGTGGCTGTAACTATTTGTAGCAGTTTATATCAATTTCCAATATATAATGTCTAGAAGGATATAGTTTCTGAAATGGTAGCTTCAAAAACCTTAACCTGCAAAGTAATATAGATGTTACATAAGGTTGAACATTAAACAAAGTTCTACATTCAGGTTGATCTGTATACCTGTCCCTCCCCTGCATGAGAATCTCTAGTGACCTCTTATTGCCTCTAGCACAAAATGCAAGCTCCTTGCCTTGTCATTTAAAGCCCTTCATAGTCTTATTTTCCTTATTTTCCACCACTCACCTTCACGCAAAGCCAAACTGACCTACTTGCTCTTTCCCTGGGAACTTGGCATTCTGTCTCATGCCTGACCAGTGCTCCTTCTCTTTTGGAGTCCTTTGCTTCCTTCAAGGGTGAGGTAAAGTGACACTTCACATTGGATGCTTATTCCCCTAGTTATTTTTCCTATAACAGTACAAAGTAGTGGCCTTAGAGGCTTTTCTTCAATTTGGTATTTCCTAGGTATGTGTAAAGATCAATATGAGAGTCCTTGTTAGATATGACAATAGATAATTTTGTTCAGTTATACTTTGATTATCACTGTTAAGCAGAGCATAAAACAGACATGCTCACTTGAGATATTAGCCATTGTCATAAGGATGTCCCCTACAGATTCCCCTAGTTATTTTTATTTTTCTTATTTGTTTTGTATTCTTGTCTAACTACTGTTTTCTATTCCTCTTCTGCACTCCACCACAATCACAAAAAAAAAAGTTCCTTAAGGACAAGGACCATTTTGGTTTTGTCTTTCTAATCCTGGTACCTGGCGTATTGTCTTACACTAGGTACTTAATAAATGCTTGCTGAATTTAACTGAATAGGGTATTTGCTGTCTATTTCCTAAGGTTAACTGCTTCATTTGAAGCAGCTAATTATAGTAATAATTTAGAAGATTTCAGTTAAAGTTTTTTAAAAACATTCTTGATAACACATAGGCAAGTTCAGCTTGCAAAATGCCAATGAATAGACAGCATAGTCTAGTAATCCCTTTGAGTTTCATAAACTTGATTTTACTTTCAAAAATACCTTGGTGATTACCATAGCTCCCAAACTAAATGACTGCCACCACTTCATAATTTAAAATAAAATGCAACTGAAATATGTTAATGGTAATCTACTGTTATACCCTTGAGCATAACTGATATTGAATGTAGGTATGTTTTTTTCTTCATTCCTTACTAGATGTAGCAGAAGACATAAACTTGCATTTGACCTTGTTGGTTTTAGTCTAATACAGTAATATAATCAAGTAGCATACACATGTGCTTGATTTTAATTGGCCATTGGCACTTAAAGAGATTTGAAGAAGGCATTGTAACTTAGTGGGTCAGTGCTGATTTTCTAATCCTGGGCAGCCTAGAAACACTAGCTGCAGTTTCTCTTTGTGGCTAATTGTTGCTTTCAGGGAACCAGGATTTGAAAACATATCATTATATATGCATGTCATCAGTATTTTCCAGGTAAGTGGATTTTGTCTGACCCTCTAGGGTCTTTCTCCTCTTTTAACCAATACTCACTTCAATAGTAGCGGCTAAGAAAGATATAGAAATTGCAGAGCAACACAAACCTATTAGACACAATTGTTCTAATCTACATTGATAGTAAGATCAAGACTGGGGGTGGGAGGGAGTGTTCTTTGGAGTTGAGGACTACCCTTTTACTATGAGAGTTCTCTCTTCTCTTGCCCATTTCCTCCCACTTGGTCTAGGTAGTAGTTGCTAAGGATAGAAGGATAGAAAGGTTTACATTCCAGTGAGCAGTTTACTTGTATTTAATATTTAGGCACATGAGATAAAAACAAAGATTATGCTTTATTGCATCCACATAAAAATTGACTTTTTCATGTGCTTTGACTCATATAAATATATGTCAGTAAATGAGGATAGTACTCTTAATATACTTTTCTTAAAATAAATTTCTTGTTGTTCAATACTTACACTACAGATATCATTTGCAGTTTACTAGCTGTGCTGTGAGTCATCACATAGTAGTGGGTAGGGACCTGGCTTTCATGCCAGGCAAGTCCTGCCACTGGCAAATACTGGCTGTGTGACTCTCGGCAAGTCCCTTAACTTCTCAGTGCTCTGGCAGCTCTCTAAGACTATAAATCATAGGAAAAGTACCAGTTACCTTGGAAGAAGAAATTTCCTCACTTACGAATTTCTTAGTCCAGTGAAATCACAGGTTGGGTGCCTAATCCTTTTCTTGATGAAACAATTAACAGTAATATGGACATTATTCTGTATTTTTTTTAAAGATATTTCCTTTCACTTTAATTTGCTAGCCCATTTATTTTGTAGTGACTGTAAATGTAAGAGTTAAGTGTCTGCTTGAAATGAAGAGTAGTTTGCAGTTTAATTAGTTCACAAGGCTAAGCATTTGATTCACAAAGAACAGCTGTCTGATCCCTTCAGTCAGTAACAGGCCACATTCCAAGAAAGGCAATCTGGTGCACTGCAGTTGAAATGCCTTCCTTGGCCAGATTGTCCAGTGCACTAACACAATTATTTAAAATATTTTTTACCTGAACATAATTTCAGACTTTTTATTCCTTGAATGTATTTATTAAGTAGTTGAATGCAACATAACTAAAAATTGAGAATCTTTTCCAAGAAAATGGTGTGTATCTACTTAAATATGCAAATACAGGAATATGTGTACATGTCAATTTATATATACATAAAACCCCAACTAATTCAGATTAATTATAATAAGATTAATAACAAACTACATATTAAACAAATGAAGTGTTATTTTATTGAATAAAATTAGACATTAATGAAAGATTTTGACAGATATTTTTAAACTTTTATTATACAGAGAAAATAAAACTCTCTTATTTATATAGTACTTTTAACTTAGAAAATTTTAGAACTAGAAAGAACCTTAGAAATCCAGTCCAAATCCTTCATCTCAGAGATGAGGAAACTGAAGCTAGAAACTTACTTACACAAGGTCATATGGCAAGTTAGTGGGGGAAATAGGACTTTGCTCTGTGACTTTACATACTTTTTCATTTCATTGGATCTTCCCTCTGAGATAAGCAAGGAAGGTAAGTTTTATTTCCATTTAATACATGGATCTTTTGATATAATCTCATCCATATCTTACTTAACAATCCTTCCCAAGACCTACGTTACCCTTTTTTTCCTTTTTGCACCTTTCTCTCTTATAGTCAGTCACCAACATTTATTAAGCACCTACACAAAACTAAGAGCTGTGCTAGGGACTGGAGATAGGCAAAAAATCAAACAGCCTCTGTTCACAGAGGCTGGATAGAGGATATGGATAGAGGGAGATAGATGTGTATATACATCTCTCTCTCTCTCTCTCTCTCTCTCTCTCTCTCTCCATATCTATCTAGTGGGAATGTATGTATATACCCAGAATAAGTACAACAAAAAAATTCAAGATAGTTTGGGCACCAGTAGTTAGTGGTGATCAGGAGAGACTTTGTTTAGAAGGTGGTCCTTGAGCTAAATCTTAAAGGAAAGAAGAGATTCACTGAGGCAGAGGTGAGGAGGGAGTATACTCCCAGGAATGCTGCTCCAAAGCCATTTTCATGCCATCTTCTTGCTCTCCAGCCTGTCATTCTGCTTCTATCCTTGGACTCTAAAGTCTTGATTGGTGAGCTTTCACTATATCTAGCCTGACCTAGACCTGCCATATTGCTACTTCCTGGGTATCTTCATGCCATCCTACCTTATGGATGGCCTCCAGCATCTCTTTGATGGGAAGGTTTGGGGAGAAAGAGAAGTTCTGTCTAGATATGCTGAGTTGGAGGTGTCTTCGAGACATTCAGTTTGAATTTTCTGATAGACAGTTGGCGATGTGGGGCTAGAGCTCAGGAAAAAGACTGGAGCTGACAATAGGGATTTAGAAGTCATCTGTACAAAGACAATAATTAAACCCATTATACTCTTTGGAACTCCCAGTGTTACAAGGAAACATAGATGGACAGCTCTCAACACAACACAGTATTTATTATACAGGCTTTCTTGAAATGGATGTTTATTGCTATATATTTTGAGTCCTCTTATGTTCTGCTATGCACATGACATACTTTTTTTCTCATTTGGTATCTAAGTTTCAATATTTAAGTTTCTAGTATGTTTTTTTTTCTTATTGTATATTTAAATTTTGGTAATAAAAAATAAA
Source organism: Phalanger gymnotis (assembly GCA_028646595.1). NCBI lineage: Eukaryota > Metazoa > Chordata > Mammalia > Diprotodontia > Phalangeridae > Phalanger > Phalanger gymnotis. The sequence continues at coordinate 402,934,590 of CM053623.1, forward strand.
CTCTTAATGTGTTTTAGGCAAACTCCTCTGTGACCTCAAACTAATCCTACAGTATTTCTTCCATCATTCCTCATTTACTGGAAACTCCCGTGCCCCGCCCCTGAAAATATCACTGCAGATCTCTTCAGGGCAACTCAATAAACATTTGCTAAATGACTGTGCCCCGTGCCAGGCATACGAAGATGAAAAACAGTCCCTACCATCAAGGAATCTATCATTTAGTGAAGGAACAAGAAATTCTCATGAACATCTATGTTTTTAATTGATAGAAGGGAGCTCAAAAAAGGTTTCATGAAGGAGGTGAACTTGAGCTGGGAAGGTTGTTATAAAGAGAATAAAGTGCTCATTGAATACAAGGGAGTACTGCTAGTTGTTGACTTGTGGGGAGCCTGTACCAGGCATTGGAGGTGGTGTGGGCATATGCACAGCCATAAGAGGGCACAATGTAATTATGCATAAATAGACTATAATAGATAGTCGAGTTTGGCTGGAATGCCAAATATACTAAGGGGAAGAGTATTAAGTTGAAAAAAGTAAGTTGGAGTTAGATTGTAGGTGGGAGAGAGGAGCACTTAAATGCCTTGTTAAGGAATTTTGAATTTTATTTGGTGTGCAAAGGGGAGCAATTAAAAGGTTTCTGTGTAGTATAGTGAATGATGTGATCAGACTTGTACCTTAGGAGCGTAACTCTGGTGGTGGTATGAAGGATGGATCAGAGGAGAGACAAGTTAGAGGTACAGATGACAGCTAAAAAGCATTTTGTTACTCCAAAGCACACTTGATAAAAGCCTGAAATAGAATGTTTATGATAAGAGTGGAAAGAAAAAGACAAAATCAAGAGATATTGCATAGGGTAGCTACAATCCCCTCTCTAATTTCTCCTTTACTGGTAAACATGAAGAAGTTAGTCTATATCGGATACCTCTAATTCCCCCTACACTCATATACTCTTTCTTTGTCCTCTTCAGTCCTAATATTCTGCGATTCTGGGTTTTAGCCATCACTGGTCTATCGAAGTCTCTTTCAGAGGCCTAATAATTGTGAAATCCATTGGCCTTTTTACAGTGTTTTTTTCCTCATTAATCCCTCTGATTGACTAATCTCTTCTTTTGGATACTCTGTCCTCTGCTTTCAGCAGACTATCCTGATTTTCACCCTGTCTAACCATTCCTGGGTCTCCATTGACTCTTCATCCTCTTCCAGATCCAGTGTAGGTAGAAATTTTTCAAGGGTCTATCCTGTGTGTGTGTGTCTGTGTCTGTGCGTGTATACACACACATACCCACACATATATATTTTATATGTGTGTATATGTATATATGCACATATTGTGTGTATATGTATATATATATGCACATATATACATATACACACACATATATGTGTGTGTGTGTGTGTGTGTGTGTGTGTATATACATATATATATATATATATATAAGCTATAAGGATGTATATCTCCAGGAGTCTTTAGAACTTCTCCACCTAAAAGTCTACCAACACCTAAAAAATCAACATGTCCAAAAAACCTAGCTTTCCTCTTAAACTGTTCCCTTTGTGAATTTACTATGCTTGCTGCCACTATTTACCACTAATACTTCAGTATTAGACATCTTGGTGTTATCTTTGTCTCTTCTACTACTCTCGTCTCATACTCAATTACCATCTGTTTATTCCACCTACATAACATATTTCACTCATTCCCTTCTCTCTGTGTCTACTGTTATCACTTGAAAACAGGCCTTCCTTATTACCTATCTGTACTTTTGCCGGTCTTCTTATTTCTATTCCATCCTCCATACCATCCTTCATATTACTGTCATGACATATATTATTATATATAGATTATTTCCATTAAATTCCTACTCTAGTTCTTTGTAGCATGAAAGTGAACCCTGGATTCCATATAGATAATGCCAGTAGTATACAAACTGGTAGCTCCTACATTTCTTCAAACTAGAAGGGATTTGTGTGGGCCTTAGGAAAGACTTCATGTCTGTCATTCAAGAGACCAGACTTGATAAGTTTGGTAAGCCTTCTCCACAGGTTGGCCACAAAATGACAGCTTCTTCAACCACAGTAACCCTCCAAGACAGTTATGGAAAGGTTGTGATCTGTATGTCTCAGAGAATGCTAACACTCACCAAATCAGAGATTCTTGAAGTAATGAAGTATCCCTAGATCTAGCCATGTCACTTATCTGCTCCTTAACAAGTAAAGTTTAGGTTCCTTTGCTTGGCATTCAAAGCTTTCTACAAGCTGTCACCTCCATACTTTTCCAGCCTTCCTTCATGTTACATGCCTTTCTGCACCCCAAGCTCCAGAGAAAATGGGCTATTTTTTGTATCCCCCCCGCCCTTGCCCTCCTATCCTCAATATGCCCTACACTTTGTTGCTTCTATGATTTTTCTCCTGCTGTTCCCAGAAGTGTTCGTAGGATCATGGACTTAAATTTAGAAGAGACTCAGGAAGTCACCTAGTCTAGCTCCTTCATTTTACAGATGAAAAAAAAATATCTGGCCCTATTTACTCTGCTGAAGCCTTCAAAATCACCTTCACAATTCCTTTTCCTTCTTCTGCTCAAGTTCTTTACCTGTTTCTTTCTCCCTAACCTTATGCTTTATTTTATAGGAGTGGCGAGATATTTTTGAACAAGTTGAATGAAATGGCCATAATTGTGTTCTAAGAAAATGACTGTTAGCTATGTGAAGGACAGGTGGTCCAGAAAAGAGACGAAAGGAAGGAAAACTAGTAATGGATTTAGTTAAGAGAGAGGTGATAGGGGTCAGAATTAGGGTGGTAGCACTGTGAGTCAAGAATGGTGAAATTTTGTAATATTGTGGATTTAGAATCAGCAGGGTTTGATTTCTGATTGGATATGTGGGGTAAAGGTGAGGGAAGAGTTAAATGGGGCTGAGGTTTTAAGCTTAGGTGACTGGAAGGATAGAGACATTTTTAAAAATAATGAAGTTGAAAGAAGGGACAAGTTTTAGGGGGAAGGAGGGGTAAGAAATTGCACTTTTGGACATCTTAAGTTCCAGGAATCAGCAAGAGAGACTTTTTTTTCTGAAAAATCATAATAAGGCTTGTCCTTCTCAAGCTCTGTGGTACTTCTTTGCTGTTTTTCAAATATCACTAACGGTGGCTTAACAATTACATTCTCTAGGTCTTTCAGTGATAGAATGATAAAATTTGTTCAAAAAAGTAGCTCATTTGGGCTAGCTGACCAGAATTCATCAAAGGCAAACTAGGTGTTTGTGTACTAGCTTATTTATATTAGCCATTTTGTCCTGCTCTTTGCAATTAAAAAATTCTTTCTTCTTTGGGGGGGGGGGGAAGCAAAATTATAATTAAGCATCTCTATCTTTTCTTTATTGTCAGTTATCCCACCCACCCTAAGCAACCTTCCCATTCCTTTGATCCTCTTCTTTCCTTCAATATAATTTTTTGAAAAACCACTCTTCTTATCCCTAACTTTTCTCATCCACATAAGTTCATTTTGGGCTTGACATTCTTGCAAGACCATGCCATGCTCCTCTATTTTTCTTTCTTACTGGAATTTTTTCCCTCCTTGTCTAAAGAATATCATGCTTGAGAGTTTCCCTCTTAAACTGACTTCACCTGTAGAATTTAGTCCATGGGATCCTATCTATTCTTCCTCTGAAGGCATTGAAATCTCTGCTCCCAAAAAATAAGGTGAATGTCAAATTTTGCCTAAATTTTCTCTCCTTGTTAATCAGAATTCTAGGAGACAATGGTCAGGTCCTCCTGCCAATGATTATCAGATACAAAATAGAATTCCCCAAATTTATTTTTCTGCCTTTTGAAGGATAAAATTATCATGGACAAATCAAGCTCTGCTTTTGGCATACAGATAATTCCAGCAGCTTGTCTGGACAGTTGAATTCCCTCATCACTACTGTGCCCTATCTCTTTGCCAGGCTTGTGATCGGTTCCTAATCTGTTTCTCTTTTCTGTCCAAGTAGTCTGTAGTACACTCCCATAACAAAATCAGTTTTGTTTCTTCCTCCATTGACCTTTGCCCAAATGTGCTCCACCGTTCTTTCCCTCTCTGCTTTACACTAAAACCATAGAGTATGTGTGTCAAGGGAAGCAATGTATAAGAAGACTGGAAAAGTAGAAAAGGGCCAAGTTATGAAGATATTTAAATGACAAACAGAGGTAAATATGTTTGATCCTCAGGGTAACAGGGAGACACTGTAATTTATTGAGTAGGTACGGTGTCATAGACCCATGCAGACCTAGGAAAATTACTTTTAACAGCTGTGTGGAGAATGGGTTGGAGTGGAATGAAATATCAGGCAGGGAGTTCAATTAGAATACTATTATAATAGTTCAAGCTAGAGGCAAAATGAACTAGGGTAGTGGCTGTGCGAGTGGAGAGAAGGAAGACATATTCTAAGGATACTGTAGAGAATGAAATTTTAAGACTTGGCAACTGATTGAGCAAAAAAAAAAAAGAAAGAAATTAAGGGTGAAACCAAGATTTGGAACCTGGATGACTGAAAAAGTAGCAATGTCTTCAACAGTAATAGGGAAGTTCAGAAGAGGGAGAGGTTTTGAGGAAAATATAAAAAATACATGTTAAGGTTGAGGTACTTATAGGATATCAAGTTCAAACAGCCCAAAGGCAGTTGTTGATGCAGGACTGGAGCTCAGAAGAGAGGCCAGGGCTGGGTATAGATCTGAGAATTATGAGTGAGAAGTTTTAAGGTATCATGGAAGAGAGATCCCAGCACATAGTCTTAATCTTCTAAAAAAAAAAAAAAGCAGGAAGTAAGGCCAAGTGGGTCAAATTGGGCTTTGCAACTGCCTTTGGAGAAAGTGTAATAGAGATGAATTTTGCTGTGCATTGGTGAAGGTCCAGGTGAAGTTAGATGGCATGATTTTGTAGTGGATTCAGTCATTGTGTTTTTGTAATTTCATTTAACAACTCAGGAATAGAAGCAAAGGAGGTAAGATGAAGGTTATGGCCAAAAAAAGTACTGTGAGTATGTAAAAAAGTATAATGCATAGTCCTTACCCTCAAGAAGCTTACAATCTAGTTAGGGAAACAAGACATATAAAATTTAAAATTGAGTATAAGGCAATAGGTACAAAGTGTAACTGAAGTATGTATTAGTGTGTAGCCACCAAATGAAAAATTAAAGAAACTCAGTACTAAAAGGAAAATATAAGTTGATGTTCAGTTGCGTCCAGTGTTCAGTTGTGTCCAACTCTTTGTGAGCCCATGGACCATAGTATGCCAGGCCCTTCTGTCCTCCACTACCTCAAAGTCTGTCTAGGTTTATGTTCATTGTTCCCATGACACTATCTATCCATCTCATTCTCTGTCATCTCATTTTCCTTTTGCCTTCAATCTTTCCCAACATCAGGGTCTTTTCCAGTGAATCCCATCTTCTCATTATGTGGCCAAAGTAGTTAAGCTTCACCTTCAGTATTTGACCTTCCAGTGAATAGCCTGGATTAGTTTTTTTAAGTATTGGCTGATTTAATCTCCTCGCTGTCCAATAGACTCTCAAAAGTCTTCTCTATTACCACAGTTTGAAAGCAACGATTCCGTAGCACTCAGCTTTCTTTATAGTCCTACTCTCACAGCCATACGTTGCTACTGAAAAAACCATAGCTTTGACTATACAGACCTTTGTTGGCAAGTTGATATCTCTGCTATTTAGAATCCTTGTCATAGCTTTCCTTCCAAGGAGCAAGTGTCCTTTGATTTCATGGTTGCAGTCACCATCTGCAGTGATCTTTGAACACAAGAATACAAAATCTGACACTTCTTCCATTTCTTCTCCCTCTTTTTGCCAGGAAGTGAGGGAGCCCACTGCTAAGAGCTTAGTTTTTTTGATATTGAGCTTCAAGCCAGCTTTTACACTCTACTCTTTCACCCTCATCAAGAGGCTTCTTAATTCCTCTTCACTTTCTGCCATCAGAGTGGCATATAATCTGCATATATGAAATTATTGATATTTCTCTCAGCAACTTTAATTCTGGCTTTGGATTCATCCAGTCTGACATTTTGCATGTTGTGTTCTGCAGATAAGTTAAATAAATAAAGTGACAATATACAGCCCTGTCATACACCTTTTCCAGTCTTAAACCAATCAGTTCTTCCATGTTCGGTTCTAATTATTGCTTCTTGGCCCACACACAGGTTCCTTAGGAGACAAGTAAAATGATCTGGTATTCCCATCTATTTGAGGAGTTGCCACAATTTGTTGCAATCCACACAAAGGCTGTAGTGTAGTCAATAAAGTGGAAGTAGGTGTTTTTCAGTAACTCCCTTGTTTTCTCCATAATCTGGTGAATGTTGGCAATTTGGTCTCTAGTTCTTCTGCCTTTTCAAAAACCAGCCTGCTCTTCTGATAATTCTCGTTTCACATATTTTTGAAACCTAGCTAAAAGAATCTTAAGCATAACCTTGCTGGTGTGTGAAATGAGCACAATTGTTTGGTAATTTGAACATTTCTTGGCATTGCCCTTCTTTAGGATTGAGATGTAAACTTATCTTTTCCAATCCAGTGGCCACTGTTAAGTTTTCCAAAAACATAAAAACCATCTGTAAAATGAGTGTATTAGGCTTGATGGCCTATAGAGTACCATCAGGCTCTAAATCTATGATCCTATGATCTAATCCAATGTCTTCATTTTATAGATGAAGCCAATTTGCATGTAATAAGGATATTGTATAATCCCTTTTATTGGGAAAGTATCTGATATTTATCCTTTCAGCTTCAACTTTTCCCCTACAGCTGCTTCCAGTTTTAAGGAACATTGCAAATGTGCTTAACTTTCCTTTATCGGCCTTTGTAGTGGGTCTTGACCACTTCAAAAAAACATTTAAGGGGAAAGTCAGTTTCATAGTTCTATAGCAAAATCAACCATTCTGGGGATTAGGTTTTATTTGGTTTCTTGTTTGTAATGCAGTAGTGTAAGAAAGAAAAGCATTTGCTAAACTACGTTCAAACGTCAAGGTAATATAGGAATCAGGATCTATAGCTGCCACTGATTTTAATGTGCCACTGCCCACTGGTTGGAAACCCCCTCTACATTCAGAAATAATTAACCAAAAGGTATTTAAAAAAAAAAAGGAAAAAAGATATGTGTGTGCTTGCGTGTGTGCGTGTGTGTGTGTGTATAAACCACACCCCCACTAGCCTGCCATACAAAAAGAATGAAAGCCCAAGAATTATTGTATCATATAAAGGGATGTTAGGTCTTCAACAAAAATCGAGTGGTATAACTTAGCTATTTAGTATCTAGCTGTATATGCAGTGGAATTTAACCATAAGTCATCTCTAGATATATTGATTAGGAGGCCGATATTATATTTATAGTATTCTTATGAACCTGCACAAATTGCAGGACCCATTGCAAGTACCTCTTGGTTGAATTCAGTCATATAGTCTGTGTCTTTGATTATAGCTATCTTATGGTGTGATGCAAGGTTTGGTTCTTAGTCTCGTCTTATTCAATATTTTTATCATTAACTTGGATGAAGATGTCAAAATTTACAGATTATTCAAAGCTGATAGTGATAACTAATACCTTAAAAGACAGAACGAAGATTAGGAAAGATCTCAGTGGGCTGTCACTGTGAACCAAATTTATTAGAAAGGAATTTAATAGGATAAATGGAATGGCCTACATTTTAGGTTTTTAAAAAAATGAAACAACTTCTTCAAGTACAGAATGTGAAGGATCTGACTAAATAGCTCATGGGTTTAAAGAAAACTAAGGCTTTTTGTGGAATGCAAGCTTAACAGTGTGATATGGCAACCAAAATAGTGCAGTTCTTGGCTACATTAATAGAAGAGGCAGCGGCCTCATGTGATAGAAAGGGCACTAGTTTGTAGGCAGAGGGTGTGTGTTCACATCACTAGCCTCTCTGGGTCTCAATTCTGTCATATTTTTAAGTATTGTAATAACAAAAGATTTTCGATAGACCTGTTCTAGCCCATAGTAGTTAGACTACATCGAAGGTATTGTTTTATTCTGGGTAACTCATCATAAGAGGAAATTAGTTAAACTAGAACTTTTCCAGAGGAATGTCTGGGAACCAGAAGAGCTGAAGAATCTAAGGCTGTTTAGCTTAAGGAAGAGAACCCTGAGAGGTACATGACCATTGTCTTCATATATTTGAAGGGCTGATATTTGGCTCCAAAGGACAACATTTGGAGTTAGGAGACCTGATTTTTAATCTATGCTCAGATGCGCACTACCTGGAAAGGGAATGTGCCATCATTATGGTTAGAGTGTTGGACTTCAAATTGAGCAGATTTGGTTTTGAATCCTACTTCAGAAGCATATTAGTTGTGACCGTTCTCAGTTCACTTAATCTCTTTGATGTCAGTTTCTTTTGTAAAATATGGATAATAATGGTTGTTAGTCTGTTATATCACAGGTTTGTTGTGGAGTTCAAATGAGATTCTGGACATTATGTAAAGAGATTAGCAGACCTTAAAAAACTATAAATGTAAATTGACTATTCTTATTCTTACCATTCATGTTATTGCCTTTGTGTAATCTTAGTGAAGTCTCTTCCCCTTTCTGGGCCTCAGTTTCCTACTCTGTAAAATGAGAGGAGTAAATTAAATGAAGCCAAATCCTTTAGGCCTTTTTGTTATAAGAAATACAATTTTGGATTGATATTAAGAAGAATTTTTGCAGAACTAATCATAGTTGCATTGGGCTACCTCACAGATAGCTTCCCATGCTGTTTAATTAAGAATTGTGTGATCACTTATTAGGAATATTGTTTAAACTATTCTTACATAGAATGTTAGAGTAAATGACCTCCAAGTTCCCTTTTAGCTTTAAAATTCTCTGCAACTACTTTAGTACATGAGTTTACATAAAACTTCTTGTAAATCTTAAAGCACTAGTAGGTAAAGGTCAGCTATTATTACTATCTTATGTCATGGGGTAGGGAATCTCTGGTCTTTGGCTTAATTTCATCTGGCCAAGTTAGGTTTTCTGAAATTGCCTTTTAGTACTACTACTCCAAATAGAATCAACAAATGTATTTGCTTAAGTATCTGATAGAGTTTTATTGGTAAGATACTGATTTTCACACCATGAGAAGCTTTCCTATTAGTACTTTATTCTAAGATAGCAGTCTCATTAAAGGAGATAACACACACTAGGGCTGTTGTTCCTAACATGATTTGTCAGTGAGGTAAGTCTTAAAAGCACCAGTGGCAAGTGATACTTCTGATCACAGGAGGACTGGGCTTCACTAGGTGATAGATTCTAGTGACTTGATAAGGGCAGCTAGGTGGTACAGTGGATAGAATGCCAGCCTGAAGTCAAGAAGACTCATCTTCCTGAGTTCAAATCTGGCCTCAGACACTTACTAGCTGGATGACCCTGGGCAAGTCACTTAATTCTGTCTGCCTCAGTTTCCTCTTCTATAAAACAAGCTGGAGAAAGAAATGGCAAACCACTCTGTTATCTTTACCAAGAAAACCCGAAATAGGGTCATGAAAAGTCAGACATGACCAAAAAACTACTGAACACACACAATGTTTTTTTAAATTTTTTTTTAATTTTTAATTTATAACACTCGGTTCTACGTGATTTTGTGTTCCAGATTTTCTTCCCTCCCTTCCTTCCTCCCTTCCCAGGCTGGCATGGTAGCCTATATATCTTCTACGTATAACTTTGCATTCAACTTATTTACATACTAGTCAAGTTGTGAGGAACTATGACAAATGGAATGAATCATGAGAAAGAAGAAACAGAACCAGAAAAAAAAACCAAAAAAAAAACAAAACAAAAAAGAGGAAAAAAAAAGAGAAAAAAAGACGAGTATAAAGTATGCCTCAATCTGCATTCATACTTCATAGTTCTTTCTCTGGATGTAGATAGCATTCTCCATCGTGAGTCCTTTGGAGTTGTCTTTGCATCTTATGTTGCTGAGAAGAGCAAAGTCTATCAGGGTTAGTCCTCACAGAATCCATATATCTGTGGTTGTGTATAATGTTCTCCTGGTTCTGCTCCGCTCACTCAGCATTATATCGTGTAGGTTTTTCCAGGTTGTTATGAAGTCCGTATCATCCCCATTTCTTATAGCATAATAGCTTATAGCACATTACCTTCATATACCACAACTTGTTCAGCCATTCCCCAATTGATGGGCATCCCCTTGATTTCCAATTCTTAGCTACTACAAAAAGAGCTGCTACAAATATTTTTGTACATATGGATCCTTTTCCCACTTGTGAACACACACAATGTTAAAGGGATCCTTGCTTAAATATAGATTGAAGGAGATGACCTCTGAAGTTCCTTCCAATTCTGATATTCTTTGGAGAGATTTTGACCACGTATGGAATCATAGGGAGACATAGGGTTTTGGTTCCTTGGCGCTAGATGGAGACTATAAGGGCAAAAGCTTTAGAGAAGGAGTAGGTGGGCAGGAGTTATTTCTTCCCTACTCTTTTTTTTTTTTTTTTTGTCCCTACATGTCTTCTCTGGTCTGTTACTGCAATTGCTGTTTCCCCTGCCTCTTCTTTTCTAGTTCTCTTTTCTAAGTGTTTCCTTTTCCTTCAGTTGAACCATAATATTATTTTTAGCTTTTTGTAAATTAAATAAAGATTGTTCTTGATTTTAAAAGCAGGGTAGTTGGTTTTGTTTTGTTTTGTTTTTTACTTATGTGTCTTTGGATTTTTTTCCTCTGTTGGATAATTTGCTTTCAACAAGTGTGTGTGTGTGTGTGTGTGTGTGTGTGTGTGTGTGTGTGTGTGTGTAGTTGATTTTGAAAGCAAATTATATATGTACATTCCATCACAGTCTTTTTCACATATACACGACTTAGTGAATGACTTGAACTAAACACAGATATATGCAAATACTGTGAAAATTACTAAACTACAGATTACTTGCATTATATATTGAAGGCCACCTTCCCTCAACTTTCTTAATACCATAAAGTAGGAGTGACAAACTATTGCCAGGTTGGTGGCCTGTTTCTTTTGACCTTGGGAGCTAAAAATGATTTTTACATTTTAAATTCCAGTTTCTCAATCTCTGCCCCTCAGGAGCATGAGTATATATGTACATATATTTATATGCATGCACTAGCATACACCTCTAGCATAAAAGTACTTCATACTTCATTATCTAGGTGAGCTAATGGACTCCAGACAAATAGATTCTGGTACCTAGGTGGCAAGTTTATAAGCAGCCTGACATTTCTATAAACAGGTCCTTTTAAATTTGTGAGACTATCTCTTTTAATGATATGTTCCAGTAGCACACCTAGTGGTCAGACTTGGTTACACAAAGGAGAAATAATATAGAAGACCCAGGAAGGTGTTCTAAAATAAAAAAGGATTGCACAGGGTAACACATTAAGTAATAACATTAAGTCTAACTAAAATAGCATCACATAAACCAGAAAATATTAAGTAATATAAATTTTTAAAATTAATATTTTCCCTATTCTACTTTGAATAATGTATCTTTAAAAATAGCACATCTTGTATAAAATAGTAGAGACATAGTTTATGTTCTTTTTACTGAAAATCTTCTTCCTTTATTAGCTGGTATGTTGGATGAGGGACCAGGGAACAGATGGCTATGGCTCTTTTAGCAGTCCCATAAGGTCTCCATATCTGGTACTTTAGCCAGGCCATGAAGATCTGTCTGCACTTGCTAGATAATCTCGTGGCCTCCTGCCTCAGGACTGAAGTTGAAGTGAGCTATGCTGTCGAGACAAACTGGCTCCCTGGTCCTACCAACTATAGGCACTGTTACCTTTTTTTGCCTGTTGCTAGTCCTGTCTGTGACCAGGTCATAGCTATGTTCAAGAAGGAGACAGTGAAAAGGCAAAGAAAGACAGGAAGGGGAGAAGGAATAAAGAGATCCAGCAAATCTGCAAACAGGAAGTAAGAAGATAGGTTCTAGTCCTGGCTTTAACACTTTGTCCATGTGGAAACTCTTAAGTCATTTGACTTCTGAGCCTCAGTTTCCTTATCTTTCAGATGGAAATAATATTCTCAACTAACACAAAAGGAGATTGAGACAAGGCTCAGTGACTTGCTCAAGATGATAAATCCAACTAAAACCTAAAACTTCTTTCTCCTGACCTTTTGTCCGAGCCTCTTTCCAGTGCATCAACCGTCTGTCACCAGCTACTCACTTGTCCAAAATGCGGCCTCCCTACAAGCATAGAAATTTACATAAATGCTTTAGTAAACGAAGCCGAGCTACCACAGAGCTCTCACTAAAATTGCAAATCAAAGTATGTTGTCTGTTGTTTCAATAAAAACCTAAGGTTGGACAGCCCTGCTGGAGAGGATGTAATTTGGCTGTCTTTGTAAGCAAGTAGATATCAGAGTTTCACACATTAATAACAACCTAGCTTGTTAACCTACTTATTGTATTTGTGACAAAACCAACTGTTAGTCCTGCCTTCCTTCTCTTTTATTCCCCATCGTATTAGGTAAAGCTAGATCCTTAGTACCATAGATTTAGAGCTAGAAGGCATGTTAAAGGTCATCTTTTCCAGCTCCCTTATTTTACAGGCGAGAAAGCTGAGACCTGGAAAAGTTAAGTAATTTGTCCAAGCTTTAGAGCTCATGATTCTTTTCCTGGGATCTTTCTCCTAGGCATCTTTACAAAGTTCTCCACCTTGCTCCCCACCCCAGAAAAAAAAGAGAGATATTGGTTAATTTTGCATTCCAGCATTTGCTACCTCAGGAAATTTATTGCAGAGTAATTCTTTCAATATTTCCACTTTGGTCATCACAATGATGTAGATCTAATTTGGCCTTTAGTTTAATTTGGCATTTGTATTTCTGTTAGAAATAATTTTTCCTTCACAAAATAATCATATTAAATGCGTAATTCTATAAAATAATCTCTTAAAATAGCCAAATCTAATTCTGTATTTTAATAGACTATGGTAAAAGGTGAGCTTTGGGGAAGAATGGGGCAAATATCATTAAGGGTGAGGAAATAATTTTCTTTTCCAAGGCCACATTCATAAAAAAGAAATTTAATATTTCTGAGTAGAGAAATTTTAAACATTTAATTAATTTTTAAAGAATCACTAGAATTTTATTCAATAATGATTACAAATAGCAAATATATTATTCATTTTCATATTATAAGCTGCTAAGGAAGATATTTTTAGGGAGAGAAAAGAGAAGCAGAAGAAAGAGAGGGGGGAAAGATTTGGGAAGGGGCAAAGGAAACAAGTAGTGGGAATGGGAAATAAATGAAGAGGAAGAAAATATAGGGAAAGTTGGGATAGACACAGGCACACCCAGGTTAAGCTGTGGAGGACAGAAACACAAACACACATGCAAGGGAAAAAAGTGGGTGATGGGGGGGCAAAACACATAGGAAAAAAAATTAGTAAGTTCCAAGATGAGTTTTAGAGAGTAATTGTTTGCATTCATTGAAAAATAGTATGACCAAGCCAGTTTACCTTTAACTTTTAAATGTAACTTATCTAAGTACCCGGTAGCACAATGCAAGATTATGTAGGGCAGGGCTGTCCAATCTTAGCTTTTTATTGAAACAGTAGACAATATATTTTGATTTGCCATTTTAGTGAGAGCTCTACAGTAGCTTGGTTAAAGCACTTATGTAAATTTCTGTGCTTGTAGATGGGCTGCATAAATTTCACTGAGGCCCCCAAGGGCCGCATTTTGGACACTCCTGGTGTAGGGTTTTAAATGTCAAAAGGTATAGTTTGTATTTTCTGTGGAGGAAATGGGGTGCCACTGGAGTTTCTTAAGCGGGGCAGTGACATGGTCAGACCTGTGCCTCAGAAGAATTAACATGGTAGCTGTATAGAGGATGGACTGAAGATGAAAGAGTAGGAGCAAAAAAACCAACCAGGAGACTGGCTCTGCTGTGGATTACTGACTATTGTATGAATATGTTCACTAAGTATAATGAGGTATGACCATATGGTCCATATATGACCATAAGGCACTTAAAGGGAGAAGCAAGGGCTTTGTTTAGTTTTTGTGGGTATATCATAATGCATAACCACAAACATTTGTTTATTTATGTATATGCTATGAATGTGTACTATGTACAGTGTATTGAGTGTATATTGTGTAGAAAAGCGGGAACAGGGCCACGCTTGGAGTAAGGATCATCTGAGTCCAGTTTCTGCTTTTGACACATACTAGCTGTGTGACTATGAGCAAATCACTTAGTCTCTCAGTGCTCCAGTGACTGGCTAAAAGAAAAATACCTGTGAGTTGCTGATCTACACTAGAAGAGGGAGTTTCCACATACCAATGAAAGAATAATTAAAACATTTTCAAAGGGACACAGAGGGAAGGGAGCTTCATTATTCAACTGACAATGTTCTCCCCACAGTTACCAGTGATCTCTTAATTGCTTACTCTCACACCTTGACCTCTCTGTAGCTTTTGACAATTGACCATCACCTTCTGGATCCTCTTCCCTCTTCCCTCTGGCTCTCTCCTGATTCTCTTTGGCTTACACCTCCTCATTCTCCTTTATTGGTTCTTCCTCTGTATCTCTAATAGCAAGTGGCCCCCCAACACTATGTCATGGTCTCTTCTCTTTTCACTCCATGTTCTCTTACTTGGTGATCTCCTCAGCTCTCGTGAGTTCAATTATCATCTGTGCAGTTGGTTCTCAGATTTATATACCCAGCCCTATTGCTGGGCACCTTTTCTTTTTGAGCCCCAGTCCTGTATCACCATTACCTTTTGGACATCTTGAGCTAGATGTCCCATAAGCATCTCAAATTCAACATATCCAAAACAGAACTCATTATCTTTCTTCGCAGTGTCTCCCTCTGAACTTCTCTGTCACTGTTGAGGGCAACCATCATCTTCCCAGTCACCCAGGCAGTCAACCTCCATGTCATCCTCAACTCCTCATTCTCACTTACCCCACATGTCCAGTCTTGCTAAGTCTTGTAGTTGTTAACCTTTACAGCACTTACTGTATATACCCCCTTCTCTGTGAACACAACCACCAGCCTGGTGCAAGGCCACTGTACCCTCATGCACAGACAGTTTCAATAGCCTAGGCCTCCTGGCCCCAAGTCTCTCTCTGCTCCAATCCAAACTACACTTAGTTGCCAAAATGATTTTCACAAGTGCAAGTCTGCCCATATCGCAACCTTTCCCTCTTCATTAAAGTCTAATGGTTCCCCATTTCCTCTAGGACCAAATATAAACTGTCTTTGCCATTTAAAGACCCTCAGAGCTTCTTCCTACATTTCCTGTTTTCTTCCCCTCTCACAGCATTCAACCAGCAGGCTACACTGCCTGTTCCTTGAACATGACACTCCATCTCTTGACCTTATGCCTTTGCCCTGGCTGTACCCCTTGCCTGGAACATTCTGCACCTCTCCCCTATGCCTCTTAGCTCCTCTGTCTTCCTTAAAGACTCAGATCAAATCTTACCTTTTGCAGGAGGCCTTTCCTGGTCCCCAAGATACTAGTACCTCTCCCTCTCAGACTAATTTCCCTCAATTCTATATCATCTTTTATTTACCTAGTAATTTACATATTATCTCCTGCATTAGGATGAATTTTGTGAAAGCAGGGATTATTTATATATTTTTCTTTAAAAAAAATGACAGCAGTTCATCATTTCTTATATAGTCATTCCTCTTCCCTGTTCTTTTCTTCCTTATCTTGAAATGTTTGTAACTTGATGGCTGTTTTTATAATTTTCTTTGAAAAAATAAAGGACAACTGGACTTGTAGTCAAAAGAACTGGATTTGAATCTCAAATTTATCACCAAAGGGCTATGTATCTATGAGCAAATTATCTTAACTTTTAGGGCCTTAGTTTCCCTCTCTACGGAAGGGATACTTTAAATAATTTTAAGATACCTTTTAATTCAAGCAATTCTGACTCTTTGAAGAATAAAACAGCAGTCTTTGCTTTTGTGGAAAATATTAGAGTAAAATGCAACACTGTACTAGAATTTCTGCCCTTTTTGTCCTCCTACACATACAAGATAAGTACTTTTTTATTGCTTTTGATAGTAGTAAGACAATGTAGTGCCTGGCAGGGAGAATGTTGGTTTTGACTTTAAATAAAACTATGATTTGATCTGCACTGAGGATTCAATGTTTACTTGTTCTAAATTTAAATTCACTATATTTTTCACACAAATATAATGTATACCACAGTATATTCCCTATTCATGATCAGGACTGAAAAAGATTAATAACAAATAGAGTGCTTAATTACTTCATTAGAGCCTTGATTTATTTGCCTTTTCAGACTTTGACCCTGGTAGCATGAACCTGCATAAACCTAAAGATTTGTGGCCTAATTCCAAATTGTTAGCCACCTCAGTCCTCTCTCTCTATGTTTCTTGAAGGCCTTCTCTCCTGCTTCTCTTGCTTTAAAACACAAATTCCTGGACCTTAGAATAAGAACCCCAGGTAATGTCTTTCTCCTTCCAGTTGTCCAATAGATGTCTACATTAAAATGAAGAGAGTTCATCATCTCCTTACGAGCAGCCATTTCTCACTTGGGCACTTGTCCCCAGGGACTGAAGCACCTGATACACTATGTTAAAAGGACTTTGCAGGAGACTTCATATTTCTGTCTCTTCATAGTTTGTTCTCTTTCCTCTCCTTTCTTGTGCTTCTGAAGAGAAGAAAACAGGGAGGGGTTGTTCTGTCCACACATGTCCCTAAGCATTTGCCAAAGTTCCACGGGCACAAAACTAGGAAAAACTAACTAGATAAGGTGGGATTCCTTTCCCCCCACCGAGCCTTGTGATGATCTAAACTCCTGCAGAAATTAAGAGCAGTTTAAAAAATAGTAATATGTCAGATAATAGCTCATATTTGCAGTTTACAAGGAATTTCAAGAAATGAGAGATTTGCAGAAAAAATGTAGACAATTTAGAAGTTTGAGGGAGGCTTGAAAGAAGAAGAAAGTGAAAGAGAATAGGTATATTTTCAGAAAAGTACTAGTTTTTGTCCCTTGCCCAGCATATGAGTAAATTTCCATATAGCCAAAATTTGGGGTTGATTTAGTAATTAAGTAAATGTTATCATACATGAAATATGTGGATTACTGATTTTCAGGAAATTAGAGAGCAATAAAATGCATTTAACACCAAAATATGAGCAGCACCAGAACTTAGGGCATGTACATAATTTTTAATTCAATACTGAAAATAATTCAGGTGGTTGAATGAAAAGGCATTTATTAAGCTCTGTGCCAGGCATTGTACTAAGTACTGGGGATTCAAATTAAAAAACAAGATAGTCTCTGCCCCCAAGGAGCTGATATTCTAATAGGAGATGATAAGACAAATAACAGAGTAGTATTATAGTGACAGAGAGGTGAGGGTGGTGGGGGGCTCCTCATGGTATGAATCTGGCTGCAGAGTAGCAGCAGCTACAGCCAAGTGATGGGCTATGTTCTGGGCTAGTCATGATGAGGGCTCCCCAATCAAAACTTCAGGGGCCCAGGGGAGGAGGGTACAGTGTCTTGATCATTCTTAAAATGCTTACTTTGTGATACTATGCATGGGGTGGTCATATGATAAACATTAAAGTATTTTTTTCAAGCCGTGCTCTTTGGTTGTTTGTCTTCTAGGTAAACAAGAGACTAAATAGCATATGAATATTTGCTTTATTAACTTGGTCCCTAGTTGCCCTTTATAATTATTCATTCCCTCTGAGAAATTTTGCATGTGAATCACCAACCAATCAGCTGAAATCATACATTTACTCTAGAATCCTGGCTAAATGCATCTAGTATGTTGACAACAGTTGCTAACGTCTCCCTTCCTCTCCCTCTTCCCCATCATATTAACATTTCCATTAGGAAGCACTGAATTGCAATTCTTGGTATACTCTGCCTCCTCCCCTCCTAGTTACTTGTCCATGTTTCTAGCTATGTCAGTGCGGTAACATGGTATTTTAAAGATAAAGATAAATTATTTAGAATGCAGAAACAGTCAAGGAAAGAAATCAAGAATATACGTATAAAGCTTGTTTTTAACCTATGCTATTAGCATAAAATCATGCTTAGAGTCAGTGTATTAAAGCAAAGCGAAGTCTTAAAACAAAACCATCCAGTCTTGATTGATAGAATAGTTACATTACTGTTTGGTATGTAGCGAAAGCCTGTGATAAGTCACCAACAATTATATCAACGTTCAATCAATTGTAATAAAAATCATTTGAATAAATTTAACCTCTTTGAGATGATGTGACACTGAGCTGCAGGCATTTGAGAATGCCAAACCAGAGGAATAAGCGATCCCTAGAGGCTGGCATTCTGCCCCAGAGACTGTTTTTTAGCCCAGGCGTGCTCTACAGAACAGAATGCAGCATGTCAGCTGACACAAGTATTAGTTTCAGGATCAGGAGGAAATGGAGTGTAATTCCAAAAGTTGTCACTCCTTGAAAATTATGGTAAGCCAATTTTTTCATACAGAATTATTAAGTTGGAGTGATGGCGACATTTGGTGCTAACGTCAGCCACAGGTTCTTCTTTTAGGTTTTTAATGGTCTTTAGTGGGCAGCAGAGTAAAAGTGAGAGAAAGATTTGGGGATCTTTTCCCTTTCCCCCTGTCTGTTTCTCCTTATAAAATCTATTACATCTCACACATGAAATGTAACTATTGATTTTTAATGTTCATCTTTTCATCGTAATACATTTCTAGCTTCTTAATCTGTGTAACTGTATGATTGCTTATTTAGGTTATTTTTAATACCAGTGCTAAGTCATTTTAAGTTAAGCAAATGGTGTAAACTTTTATTTTTAGACCTTCAAGGTTCCAGTGATGGTGATGAGTTAGAGAAGTGCTTTGTCATGTATGCTTGTTCTAATTGTTTTAAAACTAGGAAGACCTGTTTAAGCTTGTAGTTTAAATAAGACTTTTATCCTCTAAATGTAAGCCTTACGACTCAACTTTCATAGAAATCTATCTACCTATGTTTATAAATTTTCTGGATTTTATTTCTCCCTGGTTTTTTTTAAGAAACGTAGTCACACATATTACACATTCTTTGATGAACAGATATCTAGTTTCTTGACTTTTTAAAAATTGGCTTTCCCTCCTCATATTATCAAGATTTTAGCTATTGGTTTCTCTTTGCTTTCTTTAGTGTGGAGTCTACCCTCAGCCTTCCCGGTTATTCCTAATTCTATCACCCTTAAAATGCAGTTAATTCAATAATAGATTTATAATTATAATTATATATAATTATAAATTTTAATTGAATGTACATAAAAATAACCTACTGACCAGTCAGATGTTTGTTCAAAGTTTCTGTTCTGCTGTCTATGTATTCTGTTTGTTGCTTTTTGGTTTTTGTTTTACCAAAAGTTAATTATATGCTTCTAGAAGTCAGGGGCTGGGTCTTTAAAAAAATTGTTTTTTGGTTATCATGCTTATTACATGACAAATGGATAGATACAATGTATACTTTTTATGGACATATAATTTTATCCATATTTTATTTATATAATGCCTTACTTTGCCCAGTGAATGAGATCATGTTCTTTAATAATAACAACTGACACTTATACATTGCTTTAAGGTTTTCAGAATACCTCATATACATTATGTTATTTAATCTTTAGAACACCTTTAGGTAGATGAAGTTTTCCCAACTTACAGACAATGAAACTGGGCCTTAGGGAGTAAGTGACATTCCCTGTGATCACCTTGCTTGGCTCACAGGGGGATTTGAAGCCAAGTCTTCTTGATTCACTTATGCTTTCCATAATCAGGCTGCCTCCAGGAGATTTTTTTTATTTCATGTGATTCTCATAACTTTATGAGGTAGGTAGTGTGCCGATATTATCATCCTCATTTTACAGATTAGAAAATTGAGTCTCAGAGAGTTGCCTGAGGTCATGTTGTTAGAAAAGAGACAGCATTTGGATACAGTCTTCTGAACCCAACTGTTACACTCTTTCTCCTCCTATTTAGCATCATGGAATAGGGCTATAATGAAGAGAACGTATAAAATCTATCATAAAAACATTGTGTTTTCTCTGTTTGATTGTGGTATTGTCATTTACTTTGAACAGAGGTTGCTGTGTTGGGGCCACATTTTTCTAGTTCATTCTATTCCATTTGAATGTATCGTCTGATATGATAAAATATTCTCTGAATACCAGGTTCCAAGTCATGTGTTTTCCCAGTTTATCATTTATTTGGCTTTTTTTTTTTAGCAAGTAATTTGCACCAGACCCTTCAGGATGCTGCCTTTCATGAATGTTTTATATCCCTGCCAAGCTTCTCTCCAGACCTCCAGATGCACTTGTTGAGCTCAGCATCTGACCAGGTCACCCCCCTCACTGCTCCTGGGAAGGGGTGTCCAGCAAGGGGAATGTCATGCTTTTTGGGTTGGCAGGTTTCACCAACAAGAGGCCAAGCAAATTTAAATGGGCTAGACATACTAGGAAGATAACATATTTCTAACTATAGATATATATTTATTTGTAAGACGTGAGAATTATGTACCAGTAAGTATCAAAACTATACTATAATTATATTATATACAAATATATAATATTTGTATATAATATATTAATATAATAATATTAATTATAATATAAAACTATACTATAATCAAAACTACTATAATTTTCCAAACTTTATAATTGGTCATAACTTGTCTATTTTTGTTCTTATACAGAGCTCTGGGATTGAAACTTTAGTGGAGGAGCTCTGCTCCAGACTGAAAGACCTTCAGAGTAAGCAAGGTGAGGGACTCATATTTGCAATGAATGGTTCTAACATACAGTAGGATCATAGATCTAAGAACTTAAATTTGTTATTACCTTGTTATTACTGATCAAGGAAAGCATAGACAAATTCTTTTTGATAAGTACCTGTCAGTGAATCAACAATGCAGCGCCGTGCTGTCTATGGTTTTCAACAATAGTGATAATAAAATTATATCCTTTATCTTCTTCGTGATGATCTAGGAAAGCCCCAGAACCCAAATTGTTCCCGTTGTTGGCAGCCATTTAATTTTGTTTGTGTGATGACCTGGAGTGGCAAAAGGTTTCTTTTTCTTAACCAAGATAAATTAGCTGCTAATTTAGTTTTGTAGCTAACTTTATTGTTTCATTTTAGAAGTAATTTGGAATCTGACAAACTAAATTATCAGGAAGTGGGAGATATATGTGTATATGTCATGAGTCTCCACAGTACAGGGGACATATATACATACATGTGTGTGCATGCATTTGCACACACCCCATATGACTCCTTTTGCAAGTATTAGAAGGAACAGGTTCCTCACAAAGCTAAGGAGCTCTTTGTCCCATTGTTTTTCTCATTGTTACTGACTTCCCATATTTGCCACCTGTATTCTTGCCTCATGCCTAAAACAACATTAACATTTGGCATTTTATCAGAGGACACAACTGGAGTCATGCTGGGAAGTCCCTTTTGCTACTTACTGCAATAAAATGTCTGTATTGTCCTAGACACTAAGTAACTCTTAACCTGTCATATTAAGACATTTCCTTAAACATTTTAATTGGTTAATTTTAGCCAATATCTGGCATTGTAAAGTCCATGTATCTTCAGGATTTCAAAATGGCGAAATAACATTTCCAGGATTTGAAACAGATGTCTATGTCTTAAATCTCTAAGTCAATTTTATATCAGGAAAATTCAAAGGACTTTGTATTATCTAAATATACAAGCATATACACAATTAGTAACAGACACAACTTCTGAAAATCTCTAGCCTTTAATTAATGGCAGTTTTGGCACAAGAAGATAGCCCTCAACAAACATGACAAGTGTTTTTTTAAATTATTGTTTCTTTTTAAGTAGAGAAAATATAACCATGTTCTAGACAAATAATAATTTATATAACTTCTAATTGAGAGTTTTTGTTAATGGTTAATTCATTTAATTTAATTAAATGAATGTTTAAAAAGTGAAATAAAAACATTTTTGTTTTATAACAGAAGAGAAGATTAATAAAAAATTAGAGGGATCTCCTTCTCCAGAAGCAGAAATATCTCCCACAGCAAAGGATCAAGTGGAAATGTATGTGGAATTTTATTTCGGTTGTTTGTTTTTGGAGGGGAGAAGGCAGGGCAATTGTGGTTAAGTGACTTGCCCGAGGTCACACAGTTATTTCGTGTGTTAAGGGTCTGAGGCCAGATTTGAACTCAGGTCCTCCTGACTCCAGGACCAGTGCTCTACTCACTGCGCCCCCTAGATGCCCCTATTTTGTTTTTAAAATGTGAATTTAAGTTGGTTAAAACCAAATTAATAGGGAAGAAAAAGTGTGGTTTTTAGTTTTCACATTTCCTGGAGATCCTGTTTATATGTACACATTTCTTTTCATGTTTTCTATGTTAAGTATTAAGGTCAGGTTTCCGATAGGAAGCCTCCACTTTTCCACCTGTTGTTATAATAAGTTATGTTTAATTGTGTGGAAACAGGAATTTATGTTTTTTAAAAAGCAGAACAAAATATTTTATACCTATTTCAGCACTGGATTTCCTTTTCTTCCAAGAGAATTAAAATGCTTCAGACAATTACTTCATCTTAAATAGAAATCAAAGCTAGATAAAAGAGAAGTATTCTTCTATATTTTCAAATAGGGAATTTGAGGGTTAGACCAAATTGCCCAAGGTGATATGGTAAGTCTTTAGTAGAATTTAACATAGAACCAGATCACCTGATCATCACTGTAGTTGCATCAATCACATTATGTCATAAGACTCAGCAGCTGTGCAGTACATGATTAAAATAAGTGCTGTGTTGAATGAGTTTTCTAATAAAACCACTGCCTTCAGAAGTCCATTCATATTAACCTACTCTCAAATGTATTTGTTGGTCAGATGATTTCATCCTACTGTGAAGGTGAAAAGCTCACATACAAAGTACACATTTAAAGAGCAGGAGAAGCTTGGATCGTCATTAAAGATCTTGCAAAAGCTCATCTTTGTAATTGTGAAAAGAGAAAAATCACTCATTTTGATAATTCTGTTCGTTTTTAAATTCCAGACCTAGTCTCTATAAAATATTGACTGTGTTCTCCAACTTGACAACAAGTCAGTGATGAATTCCTTTTGAGTACGGCCTTACAGCTAGCTGCTCCATCACCAAGTATTAATATTCTCAAGATTACACTTGAAGAAAATCAAAAACCTTTCTAAAAATTATTTGTGACTTGTTAACGTGTGCAGTTGTTTTGCTTTATACTTTTCAAAATGCAGTATGCTATTGTCCAAACTTCCAGCCCTACAGTAAAATTAATTTGCTCATTCAGCCAATGTTCAGGTATCTCCTGTGTACAATATATTGTGTTAGGGGCTGTGAGGAAGCCAGAGATAAATGAAATTTAGTTGCTGAGTGGTGACCCTCAGGTACTGTATGCAATACTTTGAGAAAAAGTAAAAAAGCGATTATATATAGGATTGGTATAGTGGAAAGAACACCAAGCTTGAAATAAAAAAAAAAAACTTGGGTTCAAATCCCAGATTTGGATCTTATAGTTGTATGATTATGAATAAGTCATTTTGCTTTCTGAGCCTCAGTTTCCCTATTTACAAGATGGGAAGAATTGCCAAGGTTGTTGTAAGAGTAATGTTTTGTAAACTTTAAAGCATTGTGTTAAAATGATTTTTAATTGTCAGTAATGTTTTAATGGACTACCTTATATCTCATCACCTCATGCTTGAATTACTAAAGTAGCTTCCCTAACTCTGTCCCTTACCTATCTGTCCTGTATACTCCTGCCAGATAAATATTACTCAGACATTGCTTTTTTCACTTTGTTGTCCTAATCAGAAACCTTCCTTGGTTTCCAGTTTCTTACTATTGAAAAATAAAATTTTTCTGCTTTGCTTTCAAGTCTCTCAGTAAGGGAATTCTATTCTATGTTGTTTCCTACTGTACCACTGGCCCTATAAGAATTGTATTATAACCAGGCAGATTTCCTAAAAGCTTCATGAATGTGGCATGTTTTTGTCAGATCATGAGATTTAGAGCTAGAAAGCTATTTGGTTCAACCTCCTCATTTTACAGATGAGGAAACTTGAGGCCAGAAGAGTTGGTGGCATATCTAAGGTCACATGGACCTTGTAGCAGAGCTGGTATTCAAAGCCAGGTCCATTGAATCCAATCCAGGGTTCTTTCCACTACACAATAGCTGTCTCAATAACTTTGTTTATATTTCTCTTGTGTAGCATGTTTTCCCCTTTTATTGCTCCAAATTCTACCTATTTGTTAAGGCCTAGCTCAAGTCCCACCTCCTCCGTGTGGACTTTCCCTGCTTAGTCTAGCCCTGGGTGATCTCTTTCTCCTCTAGAATATTTGATGATAGTCTGTATTGTATTGTTCACCATTACTTCATGGGTATTAGTCTTATCACTTCAGTCTAACTTTAAGCTGCACTTTAAGGATGGAGACTGTATCTTATCTTTTGTACTCTTCACCTAGGGCAAGACTGGAAACAGAAGGACTTATGTGATTTAGCCTTAACTATATTTCATTGTATTCTAATTCCTTAAATTGGTTATTTGTAAGTGGTATATAGGTCATCCCTTTTACTGGAATACCCAATTTTCTGATGCCATTCCAGATAAGGGAGAATTAATCATGCTTATCTTTTTTTAAATGCTAATTTTTGAAAGTTTCTTTACTTTTAGGTACTACGAAGCATTTCCACCACTTTCTGAGAAACCAGTTTGCCTGCAAGAAATCATGACCGTATGGAATAAATCTAAAGTTTGCTCTTACTCTAGCTCATCCTCATCATCCACAGCTCCACCAGCCACCACAGACACATCCTCTCCCAAGGATTGCAATAGTGAAAGTGAAGTCATTAAAGAGAGAAGCAATGAAGTGTCCAGCACTGTACATGAGCGAATCCAGCTGAAAAAAAATAAAAATGAGAAAGAGAACAAGTTTAATAATGGCACAATTGAAGAGAAGCCCGCTTTCTACAAAAAGCAAACCCGACACAAACCTGAGGGAAAAATTCGTCCTCGATCCTGGTCTTCAGGTTCTAGTGAAGCAGGCTCAAGTTCAAGTGGTAATCAGGGAGAATTAAAAGCATCAATGAAATGTGTTAAAGTGAGGCATAGAACACGAGAGATTCGAAACAGAAAAGGGCGAAATGGTCAAAGCAGGATTTCTGTGAAGACCAGTGAAAGGGCTGAAAGAAAGTTTCATGCTGGAAGTAGCAGCAGCAGTAGCAGTGGGTCCATCAAACAGCTGTGCAAAAGGGGCAAAAGACACTTGAAAGAAATTGGAAGAAACGATCCTGGCAGCACAGAAGGAAAAGATCTGTACTTGGAGAACAGGAATGAAAAAGAATATAAAGAGGAGCCATTATGGTATACGGAACCAATTGCAGAATATTTTGTTCCTGTGAGCAGAAAAAGTAAACTTGAGACTACATACCGAAACAGGCAAGATACATGTGATCTAACATCAGAAGCAGTAGAAGCATTGTCAGAATCAGTGCATGGTCTTTGTATTAGCAACAATAATATTCATAAAACATACCTCGCAGCAGGTACTTTCATTGATGGTCACTTTGTCGAAATGCCTGCGGTTATAAATGAGGATATTGACCTCACTGGGACCTCATTATGTTCTCAACAAGAGGACAATAAATATTTGGATGATGTTCATCTGTCAGAACTAACACACTTCTATGAAGTGGATATTGATCAATCCATGTTGGATCCTGGTGCCTCAGATACGATGCAAGGAGAAAGTCGGATTTTGAATATGATTCGACAAAAGAGTAAAGAGAAAACTGATTTTGAGGCAGAATGTTGCATAGTGTTAGATGGAATGGAGTTGCAAGGGGAAAGTGCAATATGGACAGATTCTACCAGCTCTGTTGGTGCTGAGGGGTTAATCTTGCAAGACCTTAGTAATTTAGCTCAATTTTTGGAGTGCTGTTCATCTTCAAGCTCTGGTGATGCAGATGGGGAAAGTTTTGGAGGTGATTCTCCTATTAGACTCTCACCTATCTTAGACAGCACAATGCTTAGTTCACACATGCTTGCTGGCAATCAAGAGCTCTTTTCAGATATTAATGAAGGGTCTGGTATAAACTCTTGTTTTTCAGTGTTTGAAGTGCAATGCAGTAATTCTGTTTTACCATTTTCTTTTGAAACACTCAACTTGGGAAATGAAAATACAGATTCTAGTAGTAGTGCTAATATGCTTGGAAAAACACAGTCTAGGTTGCTAATATGGACCAAAAATAGTGCCTTTGATGAAAATGAACACTGTTCCAATCTTTCAACAAGAACTTGTAGTCCATGGTCACACTCAGAAGAAACACGTTCAGACAATGAGACTTTAAATATTCAGTTTGAAGAATCCACGCAGTTTAATGCAGAAGATATTAATTATGTAGTTCCCAGAGTCTCCTCAAATTATGTAGATGAAGAACTTCTAGATTTTTTGCAAGAAGAAACTTGCCAGCAAAATGATAGAACTTTAGGAGAGATGTCTAATTTGGTTTTCAAAAAAAAATCTAAACTAGAATCTGTCTGTGGTATTCAGCTAGAACAAAAAATGGAAAGTAAAGACTATGAAACTACACAAGTTTGTAGTGATAGCAGTCCACCAGGAGATGGCTACAGCTCAGGGGTTATTAAAGACATTTGGACAAATATGACAGACAGGAATTCTGTAGCAATGGTAGAAATAGAAAGAATAGATGATGAGTTGTTTTCAACAGATGTAAATAACTACTGCTGCTGTTTGGATACTGAAGCTAAAATGGAAACCCTCCATGAGCCTAATAAGGCAGTGCAGAGATCAGAGTACCATTTATGGGAGGGGCAGAAAGAGAACTTGGAGAAAAGAGCATTTGTTCCAAGTGAGCTATCTAAGGTAGATGGTGGCGATTATACCACACCCTCCAAACCTTGGGATGTAAACGAGGATAAAGAAAATGCATTTATTCTTGGTGGAGTTTACGGAGAACTCAAAACATTTAATAGTGATGGGGAATGGGCAGTAGTACCACCTAGTCACACAAAAGGAAGCCTACTACAGTGTGCAGCTTCTGACGTAGTGACAATAGCTGGTACGGATGTCTTTATGACCCCAGGAAACAGCTTTGCACCAGGTCACAGGCAGTTATGGAGACCATTTGTATCATTTGAACAGAATGATCAATCTAAGAGTGGGGAAAGTGGATTAAATAAAGGGTTTTCTTTTATCTTCCATGAAGACTTACTAGGAGCTTGTGGTAACTTTCAAGTCGAAGATCCTGGGCTCGAATATTCATTCTCTTCCTTTGACCTAAACAATCCATTTTCACAAGTTCTTCATGTAGAATGTTCATTTGAACCAGAAGGGATTGCATCTTTCAGCCCTAGTTTTAAACCTAAATCAATCCTCTGCTCTGATTCAGACAGTGAAGTTTTTCATCCCAGGATATGTGGTGTTGACAGAACACAATATAGGGCTATAAGGATTTCTCCAAGGACTCACTTTCGCCCAATTTCTGCATCTGAACTGTCTCCAGGAGGAGGAAGTGAGTCAGAATTTGAATCTGAAAAAGATGAGGCAAATACTCTTCCTTCTCAAGTTGATGTGTTTGAAGATCCACAAGCAGATCTCAAACCCCTGGAAGAAGATGCAGAGAAAGAAGGGCATTACTACGGAAAGTCAGAGCTTGAGTCCGGAAAATTCCTTCCCAGATTGAAAAAATCTGGAATGGAGAAAAGTGCTCAGACATCACTGGATTCCCAGGAGGAATCATCTGGGATTTTGCCAATAGGAAAGCAAGATCAGTGTTTGGAGTGTAGCATGAAAGAATCTTTAGAAACACAGCATATAGAAAACTCAGAAGTGAATTGCAAAATATTGGCACCTTGTGAAGAAGAAATAAATAACTTTTGCAGTTGTAAAGCAGGTTGTCAATTCCCTGCATATGAAGATAATCCTGTTTCTTCAGGAGAGCTAGAAGAGGTATGTATTTGTGTGTGTGCCTGCACAAGCACACATGTGCTTGCGTATGCATACATGGATACAAA
>CM053623.1:402963100-402980932 GCA_028646595.1 Phalanger gymnotis
TAAGGACCTACTGATGGATTGTACATCTTCAGTCCAAAGATCAGCTAGTTAAGTTCAGAAGGGTTTTTTTTTAAACCAGGGGGTTGACCACCAGGTATTGAATTTTTTTAGCTATAGCATTATGAAGACCATCTACATGGTAGAAGGACTATAAATCTGCATTGGTTGAAAGAAATTATGATAAAATCATAGATCTTTGAAATTTTAAAATATAACACATAAAAACTAATTTATTAAATAGATATATTTATGGATGGTTTTTAGTGTTACAGAAAGTACTTTTGCTTTAAAGAAATCTTTGTCACTGGGCTTATTTAAATAGCAAGCTCCCCTGTGTACATTTAAGACATTCAGTTTGTATAGAAATAAAGCTCATACATACTCAAGAACATATTCTTTAAGTAAAGCCAAAGTATAGTCAAACTCTAGTTGATGTTCCCTAACATCATTTTTGTAGTAATACTATAACTATCTTATAAGCATACCCCAAATTCCAATGTAACATTTTTACCTAGTCATCTGTGACACAGGTAGAATGGTCAGTGACAGTCCAAGCTTGCTGCCACCCTGTAATAGTTCACTCGTCCATTTATTTTGACGGAACCTATTAATAATGATTGTCAGGGTATTCTTATGTACCTGTACAAAGTTTTATGGAAAATGCTACTAATATTTTTATTGCATATTATTTTGGGAAATTTTGCATCAGTTTTAAGAAATTCCTGTTAATATATTTTACTGTATTTCATTAATGGTAGTTCTCATTTCCTACTAATATATTACCAAGAAGTGATTTGAAATCCAATTGATTCTTTGTAGTAACAGTTAATAGGCTTTCATCTGCTTTACAGAACGATAGATTGTCGCGTTACTTTTTAAAGCATCCATGAGCATGGTGATTCCTAAGCCCTCCGTAACGGCAGCTTTTTTGAGAAGTAATCGGGTGTGCGCTCACAGCTGTAATGAGAGAATAGGCGAGTGTTCATCACGCAGCCATCGTTAGGTGTTAAACAACAGCGACACGGCCAGAGAAGGCCTGATGTCCTGACAAGGCGAGGGCAATCTAGAGGAAAAGCAGGCGTGTTTGTTTTCTGTTCGTCTAGAGTAAATAATATTTTAATACTTGAAATTTCGTAACCATTATAAATTACCATTATTCTCTCTTAATGTTTATTATTAATATAATCTCTATTAGCATTAATCTCCAGTGACAACTCTTAGCATCAGGAATTTGCCATAGTTTATGCCTTATTTTTGAAACACTAAACTGATTCTTTTTTAAAGTTACATTTTATATTATTGTCATGATGTGTTTTTCCATAAGGGATACTTAATGATTTAAGGATTAGAACTGTCATAGATTAAAAACTGAGAGTTTTGAAATTTAGATCAACATCCTTTAAGGTCCACTAATAAAACTTTCATCTTTCGTATTTGAAATACAATTACTTTCTTAAATTAGTTCATTAATTCACTGTCGCCTGATCTTATAAGCTCTACTTTTTTTAAATTACTAATTCTGAGCGCTTCTTTAATTACCTTGGAATGGTATATGAGTATTAGCCAATTTGTATTATTTTCATTTTATGCTTCATTGCACATTCACCTAAATCTATCTAATTTAAGTATGTAAGGATCATGATCCCATCAGAATTTCAATACCTTTGTGTTAAACTATACTTTTAAGCATTTCATATTGTGTAACAATTCAAATGTCAACATTAAGAGTTCAGTAAATAGATCAAGAATTGGTCCCTGATAGTCCTCAGTATCACAATATCAAATGTGATTTTAGAGCTGAAAAGAACTTGAGAGACCGTCTACTTCACCTCCTTTATTCGATAGATGAAAAAACCGAGACTCGGAAGGGTGTGACGTTGACTGTGCCACACGGCTAGTTAGTAATAAAGTTGAAGTTAAAACGATGGCCTTCCTGCCTACTAATCTAGTGCACTTTCCACTATACCATGTCTGTTTTAGAGCACATCTTTAGCTTTCTCGTATCCTATATAATTTACCTGCTTTTTCTGCATTTTAATTTTCTCTCGCTGAATTTGTCTTAACTTTTCAGTCCATCATCAGATAATTAAAATTCCTAAAACTGTATTTTAAAGCAAAGTAACTAAATAACATTAACTGCATGGGATAACTGACATTTGAAGTAGTATGGGGGCCATAGAGTGATATTAGTTTCTTTTTATTCATCTTATTCAACCATTTTTTGTATGTTTCATATTCTTCTCATGGATTTTAGTATTTCATTTGGCTTCACAATGGAAAGAAAAGAAAAATGAGACCCCACATTATACTTTCTAGTTTGTCATTGTATCTGTGTGCTAAGTTTGTCAGAAGTCCTCATTTTTCTAGAAAAGGCCTTAGCTACCAATCAGATGTCAAGTAGACATTTTGGAATCATCCAGTTATTTATATTTTTACAGGACTTACGAGCAATTGCTCTGGATCCCTCTGACACTTCATCTTAGAACCACAGAATCATAGAGCTGATTGAAACCTTCAAAGATTATCTAGTCTAATCCCTTCATTTTATAAATGAGGAAGCCTGTTCCCCAGGAAAGTTGAAATACACTGAGGTCTTATAAACCAGTTAGTGACAGAGCAAAGAGAACAACACAGGTCTCCTTACTCCTAGGACAGTGTCTTTTCTATATGTTACACAAAAGAAACCTGGTCAGCTTTACAGAGCCCAAAAGATAAACCCTTTTTTAAAAAATTCTTGATAAAGGGAATTTTTTGAGGGTGCAAACCTTTCTTCAAATGTCAAGTTTCTGTGCTATATGGAAGAAAATGGAGGATTCCGTCAGTCAAAAAGCATTTATTAAGCACTGTGTTCCAAGTGCTAGGGATACACAGAAAGGCAAAATGGTCATCCTTATTCTAAAGGAGCTTGTAGTCTAATGCGGAGACATCTTGTAAGCAACTGTGTCCCAGATAAGATGGATATCAGATAAATTGGAAATAATCAGCAGAGGAAAGACACTAGCATTAAGGGAGATCAGGAAAGGCTTTCTGTAAAGGGGATTTTAGCTAGTACTTGAAGGAAGTCATCAGGTAGAGATGAAGAAGAGAATTCCAGACATGGGAACAACTAGTGAGAGAGCATGGAGTCAAAAGCTTGAAGATCTTGTTCAAGGAACCAGTATCATTGGGTTGCAGAGTATTTGTTAAGAAGTAAGGTGTAAGAAAACTTACCTAGGAAGGGTCTAGGTTATGAAAGGGCTTTAAAAGCCATATGAGATTTTATATTTGATCGTGGAGGTGAGACGGAGCCACTGGAGTTTGTTGAGTCGGAGAGTGACGTGCTCAGAAGTGTAGTTTAGGAAGATCAGTTCGGCAGCTGGACTGAAGTGGGAAGATATTTGAGTCAGGGAGCCATTTAGTTATGTTAGTTATATTTGTTTTATAACTACATTACAGGAGACTTTTTTTAAAAGACTTTATGAAATTTTAAGAATTAAGTGAATTCAATTGTTTGGGAAAATGTATGCCTCTTCTTCATTTAACTCAATTTTGCTAAAAATCTGGAGAATATTCTTCAAGGATTTATTAAGCATCTACTATATGCTAGAGACTATGGCATAGTTGCTCCCCTCAAGAAACTTACATCCCATGGGGGTGGGAGGACGGGTGGTATGATTTGCGCATAGATTGATTATAATGGAGGATAGGAGAAAGGGAAAAGAATAGGTGGCACCTGAACTGAGACTTGAAAAAAGTGAAGGTTCTAAAAGGTGGAGATGAAGAGGGAGTGAATTACAAGGTCAAGGTGCAGCATGCACAGATGCATATAGAGGGTTGGGAAGGGATGTTGGATCAGGCAAAGGGACTAATACAATAATCCAGGGACTATTACAGTAATCCAGCTGAGAGCTCATGACAGTGCCATGTGACTACAGGGAAGAGCACAAATTTGAGAAATGTGGTCAAGGTTAAAATTCACAGACTTTGGCAGTGACTATATGTGCATGGTGAGGAAGAGAGGTCATAGATGACTGAAGTTTCTCCTGTGGAGAATGGGGTGGTACTATCAACCTAAGGGAAGTTGGATAAAACAGTGAGTTGAGGAGGAAGATAGTGAGTTCACTTTTTCTGGACATGGGAGTGGGATGTTCTCCTGGCACCAAAAGGTATAGGTGTCTAAAAAGCATTGGAGATGAAAGACTAGAAGAAAAGATTAGAATTGGATATATAAATTTGTGAATCATTTGTATGGAAGTGAATGTTGAAAAGTAGGAGCAGAAAAGATTGCCAAGAGTATAAAAGTATAGAAAAAGGTCCAGGACAGAGCCTTGGAGGACACTTAGGGAGCAAGAGGAGAATGAGGAACCAAGAAGTAAGAACAAGAAGGTACTGTCAGAAATAGGAGAACTAGGAGAAAACAATGTAACTGAATCCAAGGGAGAAGAAAGTATCTCAGAAGGAGAGGATGGTCAGCGACATTGAAATCTGTTAAAAGGTCAAGGACAGTGAGATCTGAAGAAAGGACACTGGATTTAGCGATCAAAAGATCTTTGGCAATCTTTGAAAAAACTGTTGCAATCAAGTGCTGGGGTCAAAAAGAAATCAGATTGTAAGGGCTTGAGGAATGAAGAAGTGAGGAATCCAAAGACAAAATCTTAGGTATCAGGAAAGGTATTCGAAATTCAACATAAAACTTCCTACTCATTTACAGAATTGTCTTTATCTGCACCTGGAATGCTTCCTTTAGTCTGCTTGCTACACCTGAAGGAAGACATGAAATGAAGCTAGAGAAGGTCCAAAAAAGGACAATTATAATGAATGAATGATCAAGGAAATAAAAGGGTACCCATATGGGAACTGAACTAAGATTTTAAAAAAGGTGGGAGGCAGCAGAGACTGAGTTGTTTTGTCCTCGTTTCCGAACGATTCTTAAGTATGTATCTGGGATGAAAACAGACTTGTTCACCAAATCAGAAACCTAGAACTAACTTTTCCTTCTCAATGGTGCCCAAAGCTGTGAACTTAAAGCCAGAAGATCTGGGCTGCAGTTCATGTCTTTGGACCCTCACTTTCTCACCTTCACAATGGAGGTAATATTTGTGCTACCTACTTCACAGCGTTGTTATAAAGAAAGCATTATGTAAACTGTAAAAGGTATTATATATTCATATTATAAACAGGCAAAAATGGAGTAAAAAATGACACAGTAACAAACTTAGGGAACTTATTGCTTCTAGGAGGTGGTATAGTTTCAGTAAGGTTTCCAGTAAATCAGTAATTGCTCTCCAGCAGATAATATATATTAATTAATCCAATAATAATAACTGAAGAAGGAAATGGCAAGCCACTCCAGTATCTTTGCCAAGAAAACTCCATATAGGTCATGAAGAGTGAGACTACTGAAACGACTGAACAACAAAAAGCAGGTAATAGCTAAGTCATATCTGTTCTGAGATTGTAATTTTTTCCCCTCATATCTAGTTTGGAACATTTATTTTTATTTAAATATTTTATTAAAAATTAGACACTGAACATCAAAACCATCAAGTAAAACTGTTTAGTAACTCGCAAGTCATGTCTGACTCTCTATGACCCTGTGGACCAAAGTATGCCAATACTATCCATGGAGTTTTCTTGACAAAGATACTGGAGTGGTTTGCATTTCCTTACAGTTTATTTTACAGATGAGGAAACTGAGACTTGTCCAGGGTCACACAGCTAATAAGTATCGGAGGCTGGATTTGAACTCAGGTCTTCCTGACTCTAGGCCCAGCCCTCTATCCACTGAACTATCTAGCTGCTTAGTAACTACTTACGTTTTGATCCATATCAAAGTATCATGCTTATAATAGTAGTTTTTCAGTTACTCTGAGTTTCCATCAGGATTCTTTGTTCATTCATTCTCATTCACTTTTATAGTGTATATGCCATTCTTCTGGTTTTGCCTTTTTTCTCCAAATTATTTCATTACAAGTCTTTACAGATGTCTTCGTATTTTTCATACTTAGCTATTTTAATTGCTGTATAGTATTCCATTGTGTTTAATGGACTTCATTTTATTGAACTATTTCTCTGGCTTTTAAAAATTTAGATTGTTCCCAGTTTTTGTGATTTTTATCTATAACATAGTTGAGTCGATAGCTCTCTTTTGATGACCTTTTCAGAGTCTCTTTGCAGCACTGTAACTGTGGCTCATAAAGCATGATTATTTTTGTAACTTTCACTGTATACGGCCAGATTGCTTCCAAAAAGATTTTACATGTTTGCAGTTCTACCAGGAATGAGTGAGTATACTTGTTTTCCACAACCCCACTTTTAATTTGTTTTTTTGCTTCTTTCTTTTTCTCCAATTTGATGAGTGTGAATTTTTGCTTAAGAATTGTTTTGAACTTTGTATTTTTGGTTATTATTCACAGCTGAACATTTTTTCAAGTAATTATTAATTTACATTTCTTCTTTTGAAATCTGTTGTGGACCAGGAAATCACCATTCCTATTTCGAGTATATTCCCAACCTTTTGTGGTAATGTCACAAAAGATATAAACCATCTCTTAAGGCTATTATCAGATATTAAATGAATTTACCATTAGTCTCACCTCTAGAGACATCTCTTATGTAAGTTTTTAATGGTATTTCACTTTATGTTTTTTGGTTTTTTTTTTTTTTTTGGAGAGGGGGAAGGCAGGGCAATTGGGGTTAAGTGACTTGCCCAGGGTCATAAATCTAGTAACCGTGTCAAGTATCTGAGGCTGGATTTGAAGTCAGGTCCTCCTCACTCCAAGGCCAGTGCTCTGTTCACTGCACCACCTAGCTGTCCCAATGATATTCCATTAAACAAAATGTTCCTCTGAAAACATAAAAGGGATGGGACAAGTCATAGCGTGTTCATTGTAGTTTCCTTGCTTGAGAGAATATCCAGGCTTACCCTTAAAATTGTGATAAAGCATAATATATACATTGTTTTAGTGGGAAAGCACTGGCATAGGAGCCAGAATACCTAGACTCCCTCTTCACCTCTACCCCTTAGATTCCTAGTTTTCTTCAAAGCTCATCTCAAACGTGTGTTCTATATGAAGCCTTTCTTGATCCTCCACCCCTCAGTTACTAGTCCTTTTCCCCTAAAAAATACCTTGTATGTATTTTGTAAGTATTTGTATATGTGTATGTTGTGTCTTCTGATGGAATACAAGCTCCTTGAGGGCAGGAGTGGTTTCACTTTTCTCCTTGTATCCCCAGGTTACAGTGTTGGGAACCTAATGAGTGTTTAACACATTCATGTTGACAGATCAGTTGAATGAAGTACTTATCAAAGGCTTGCTAATGGACTGTGCTGAGCTGTAGGGATTCAAATAGAAAAGTAAGACAGTCCCTGCCCTCCAGGAGCTCACTTTCTAAAGGGGTGGAAACAATACAAATGAAGAATACAGCTACAAATGGAATGGGAAAGTCCCATCATCCTCCAGTTGCAGCAGCAAAGCAAATGTTAGTGCCCCTTCTTTAATATCATTTCCACTGATAAAATCCCATCAGTTTTTGATGTTTGCACCATTGGACAGTGTTAAGGACTTTGGCAGCAAGAGCTTTAATTGCTGGGTCAACTGTGGCCAGTGACCATAAGCACTAGCAAGAGCAGTAGCCAGCTACATCTCCACAGATGCTGTTTCCAAGTATGCTAGCTGAGGGCATTGGGCTGGAAGCATTTCTACTCCCTGAACTCATGAGTTCAGGATCCAAGCCTGTCCGCATCAGAGTCTGAGGGAAGATGGTGGTTAAGGTAGTGGTGGTGGTGGTGATCTGACGTGCCTGGTGTATGGTGCCTTGCTGCTTCAGCTAGGCTGGCTTGCTGGCCCATTCTCCACATCAGTCACTTCCCCATATGATGGCTGTGAGGGCTGAGCTAGAAGCAAGGCTGGTGGTCTGGGAGGTTCTGCCATTCCCAGGGCTTCTGTGTCTACCTGACTTAGCAATTGATCAGCAGTTGTGGCTGATGGTAATGAGGGAGGTGGGCTCCCTCTCCATAATAATTTTTCCCCTCTGTGACAGCTGTGCTGCAGAATTAGTGTCTGGGAGGTGCTTTTTATAAATCAGTGGTAGTTCTAGAGGAGAGAGAAACTGCTGTTTCCAAGATTGTTGGGCTCAGGATCCTGGACTGTTCCCATCATGGTCATAGTGGACTTCCAGCTCAGTAGTAGTCAAAAGTCGGCAGCCAAAAAAGCTAAGGTGATTTGAGGTGTGTGTGTGCATGCGCGTGCGCATGTGCCGCATGCACACGCACATACACGCACACATACACACATACGTACAACTACCCTTAGAATATTAAGAAGGTTTTCATTATACCAAGCATAAGTTTATAAATTCTACATTTTGCTCCTTGTTCTGGACTCTGAGGCCAAAAAGAACAAGTTTAATACTTTTTTCCATGTGATAGCCCTTCAAATACTTGAAGACAACTATCATGTCTCTATTAAGTCTGCCATCTTTCTTTCTCTCTCTCTCTCTCTCTCTCTCTCTCTCTCTCTCTCTCTCTCTCTCTCTCTCTCTTCTTTCCACACATACACTATATACAGGGTGTCCATAAAGTCAGCGCGCAATTTAAAATACTTATAACTTTGTAACTACATGTGATAGAATCTGTAAAAAAGCAAAAGAAAGAAGAAATGCTTAATTTTTTATTGTTCTTGTTAATTTTCAACATGTCCACCATCATTACTAATACAAAGGGTAATACGATTCTGTAGTTCGTGGAAAACATTTTCAGGCTGATTTTCAGTAATGCCAGCAATCATATCAGTTATCCCAGCTTGCAAGTCTTCTTTAGATCAAGGTTTGGTTGAATAAACATTAGTTTTCACATGTCCCCACAAAAAGAAATCCAATGGAGTCAAATGTGGTGAACATGGAGGCCAAGAAAATGGTAGACTTTAGACAATGGTGGTAGATTTTAGTTCAGCCAACCAGAGAACACAGTTTACTTTCTCTTCTAATGAAGCCATAGGTCAACAGTAATCCTGAAAAATAAGTAATTTTTAAGTTGAATTTCTAAAAATAAAATAAACATAAAATTTCTAAAGACAAAAATAAACTAGATACATCAAGCTTTCTAATCCTTGTTACAGATTCTTTCTAACACATATAGTTACAAGGTTATAACTATTTTAAATTGCACATGAACTTTATGGACACCCTATATACAAAAATTATGTGCAATATAATATACATACTATATATAATAATATGTGTAGTATATATAATTTTGCCTATGTCATGTAGTGTGAGATACAGTGGAAAAGTAGGTTTGAATAGAAATGTATTTTGTATTACTATACATGTATAACCTATGTCAAATTGCTTGCCTTCTCGGGGGAGGGGGGAAAGAATTTGGGACTCAAAATTTTAAAAAATGTTTAAGTTGTTTTTATATATAATTTGGAAAAAAATATTAAATTAAAAACATAAAAATAATTAAGTGCCTCCCCCTCAAAAAAAGAAAAGTAGGTTTGAGTTAGATTTGGAAGGGCTTTACTGTAACTATATGTATGTATTTCTGTATGTATGTATATTACAGTATGTATTACTATACTATGTAGTATATATAGTGTATAGTATGTGTAGATGTATGTGTGTGTACATGTGTGTCTGCACGGATGTATTAGTCCTAGACGAGAAAGAGTATGTGTCTAGGACTAAGGAAGTGATGGTTCTACTGTATTGTACCCAGTTGTAGACATTGATAAAGTGGTGCCCTCAAAGGAGGGCAACCAGTTTGGAAAAGGGCCTTGAGTTCATACTTGATAGTGTTTGATTAAAGAAATTGGTAATATTTATCCTAGAGAAGAGATTTATTGGAGACATGATAGTTATCTTCAAGTATTTGAAGGGCTGTTACATGGAAAAATGATTAAACTTGTCCTTTTTGGCCTTAGAGTCCAGAATGAGGAACAGAGTGTGGAATTTACAAAGTAGCAAACATAGACTTGATGTAAGAAAAACTTTCCTAATAATCTGGAAATAGTGGCTTCTCTCTCACTGGAGTTCTTCCAGCCAAGGCTAGATAACCACTTGTTAGATATGCTGTGGGAAGTAATTTTTGTTTTAAGTATGGATTAGATTACATGGCCTTTTGAAAATCCTTCCTACGCTGAGCTGCTTTGATTCTGTGCTAGGTTGGCTATAAGCAAAGATGTGAGGGAAGGCATTTTAGTTATAGAGAGCAGTATAATAAAGCATGGAGGAGGGAAAGTTTGATATTCAAAGGTCAGCCTGTAGCAGAGTTTTGCTAGGTCTTGGAATTTGAAATATGGTGGACAAGTAGGTTTGAGCTAAATTTTGAAGAGCCTTTAATGCCAAGCAATGGACTTTATTTGGCAGACAAAAGAGGGATACTGAAAGTTTTTGAGTAGCAGAGTGAGTTGAACAAAGTTATGCTTTATTAGGAAAATTGATCTGGCAGTAATATATATGATGGATTGGAGGGGGAAAAACTAGAGTCAGGGAGACCCATTAGGAAACTGTTGGTAAGCAGCCTCAACTAGAGCAGTGGTAGTAAGAATGAAAAGGAAGGGATAGAATCTTCTTTTTTTTAATTTAATATTTTATTTTTCCCCAGTTACATGTAAAAACAATTTTAACATTCTTTTTTTCAAATTTTGAGTTCCAAATTCTTTCCCTCCCTTCCTCTCCTCCCCTTTTAATTGAGAAGGCTAGCAATATTACATAGGTTATGTATGTGTAGTCATTCAAAACACATTTCCATGTAAGTCATTCTGTGAAAGAAAACACAGAGATAAAAAAATAAAAAGTATCTTTGCTCTGACTTCAGGCTTCACCAGTTCTTTTTCTGGAGATGGACAGTAATCTTCATCATGAGTCAAGAAGGGTTATAAATTCCATAGAAGGAATAAGATGTAACAACTAATTGGATTTGTTAGATGTGGGAGTAGGAGGAATTAGAGTTGACTCAGATTATAAGCATGGATGAATAGTGATACTATTGGTCAGAATAAGGAAGCTTGGAAGAAGAAATAAGTTTTGAAGGGAAAATCATGAATTCAGTTTCAATTGTTGAATTTCAAATGCCACTGGGATATCTAGTTGGTATATACAGCGAGGCTCTTTGAAATGGCAGTCTCAGGCCCAAGAAAAAGGTCAGAGCTAGAGATGTAGGTTTGGAAGTCACCTACATAAAGATAATAGTTGAAAATCCGAGTTAATGAAATGTGTAAGGAAGAGTGAAGAGAGAAAGGAATGGCACCAAAGATAGAACCTTGAGGGAAGGGGGTAGCACCTGTGTTCAAAGAGCTAAAACAGAAAGAAAAGTTAAGAAAGGAGATAAAAGTGGAGCAGGAAAAGAGGCACAAGAAAAGAATCAGAAAATATTACAGAAGCCAAGAAAATAGAATATCAAGAAGGGCATGGCAAATCATTTCAGATGACACAGAGAAGTAAATAAGGCTAAAGACTGAGGAAATACCAGAGCATTTTCCAGTCAAATGGTAACATTAGAATCCAGATTTCAAGAAATTGAGGTATAAATGGATGG
This sequence comes from Phalanger gymnotis, assembly GCA_028646595.1. Lineage (NCBI taxonomy): Eukaryota > Metazoa > Chordata > Mammalia > Diprotodontia > Phalangeridae > Phalanger > Phalanger gymnotis. The sequence continues at coordinate 402,974,622 of CM053623.1, forward strand.
TGAGGAAATGGAGGCATTCAGTATAGACCACCCTTTGAACAAGTTTGGCAGAGAAAGGAAGAAGGAGCAATGGGAGTTGTCCTTGAGGGAAGCTTTTATTTTTGTTTTCTGGAAAAGAGAAAGTTGAGGATGACACAAGAAAGAAGCCAATAGAAAGGAATATTGAAAATACAGTTAGGGAAATTATAATTGAGTGACATTAGGAGATGGGAGGCAATAGGATCAAGTACAGGTGGAAGAGACAGCTTTGGCCAGGAAGGCCACTTCTTCCTCAGAGACAAGAGGAAAAGAGAAGATGGATGAAGACAGAGAAATTTTTTAATATAAGCACATAAGAACAAAGAGATGGAGGGTTAAAGGACTTGCTGACCTTGATAGCTTATATTTATGTAGTATTTTAAGATTTATAGAGTGTTCAGCATCTTCAGTGCGGCAACAGGAAAAAGATTAGGTATTATAAGAGAATAGGATAGGGAGTTCATGAGGCAATGAGCTGTAGTAGAAAAGATCTCAAATTTAGAATCCAAAGATCTGGTTTTGAATCCCAGCCCTTCTACTTACTAGTATTAATGGGAACAAATCACTTCACCTCTCTTTGCCTCAATTTACTGATCTGTAAAATAAGTCATTTGGATCAGATGATCACTTCCCCCGCCCCCCACCCCTGCCATGATCTCTTAAATTCTCTTCAGGCTCTAGATCTGATGATCTTGTAAATGGCATGTGAAAGGGTTATCAAGCAAGGACTAAGAGTCTAAGACCATGCAGTATAGTTTATAGTGGATCAAATCCTGATTTTTCTGCTTTATTTTATCAGTGTGCTTAGCAAACCCAGGCACATGCATATGGTGAGTGTTATATAGGAGTGGGAATTAGCAGGGCTAGAATGATGGAAAGTCATCAGAGCAAAAAAGATCCTCTGATAGTGAAAAGCCTGCTGTTGAAATGAATATCTATGGAGTTTAGGCTGGGTAGGGAAGTAAGAGAAGCCAAAACAGAGGTAGTGCATTTTCACAAAACAGAAAGTCAAGAGTATGAAGAATATGTACAACACCAACAAGGGAATGGGAGACAAAACATAGAAGAATTTCAGAGGAGATAGTATGGAATATGATTTAAAAGGAGAGACACCTGTCTTCCAGTAGGGCCTCATAGTGGAAATCTCCATGGAGCCAAATTATTTTACAACTAGAGCTCAGACACTCAGGCATTCTATGGATGGATGTTGGTTTTTCACATTTTCACCATAGGTTTTTATTGTATTGTTAATATTTGCATCCAGTTTCCAGTATAAGAACTTTGAAAGAAATATTTACTTTATATAGTATCATTTCTTTTTCTCAGTTTTCTGATATTAAGGATCATGGAACCATAGGTCACATAGTTCTAGAACTAGAGGGGATCCAGAGGCCATTTGGTGAAATCTCCTCATTTTACAGATCCAGAGGCCTTTTGATCAAATACCTTCATTTTATAGAAGAAACTGAATCCAAAGGAGGATAAGTGACCACCCATGGTCATACAGCTGGCATAAACATAAACATAAAAATGGGATTTTTCTCCAAAGCCAAGGCTCTCTTCACTATATCACAAATTTCCCAAGTATAGTAGTACATCTATGAAGTACTTCTTAAAATCAATATTTTATACATATTCTAGTACTATACCAAATTCACCTCTTAAATAGCTTCCCAATGTCCCATACCAGTGGTTCTCCCAGTCTTTTCTCAGGACGATCCCTTTTTAAGATAAAAACATTTATGACAAGATAATAAATTTTATTATTAGTATCCAGTAATTGGGAAAATCTATATAATGAGGAATTCAGTATTATGTATTCAGTAATACTTTTAAATGAATTTGTATTTCAATGGTATCTTCACATATTTGAAAATAATACATATGTTTATGGCATATTATTCAGTCTACAAAAGGAATATTAACTTATTTATGGATCCTGTAGAATAACTTCACAGCTCACAGGTTAAGCATATTCCCTTGTTTGGTAGGCAGTTTACTTGAAGACTTGCGAAATAGCTTATCAATTTAAAAAGTATCAGTCCATGAATATGTAACAGTAGTTTAAATACTTCTTTTGTCCTTTGAACAAACTAAACAATTATTTGTTATCCTTAATTTTATTAATCTGTTTAGTGTTTTATTCCTCTTTTTTTGTCAGCTTCCTGCTACAAATAAATTTGACAAATTTAGTGAAGCCCAAATGCCTTATCGTTTCTTGTTCTTTATTTTCTTCCACTTATAACTAAAATTTGAAACAGAATCTCTACATAAAATGTTGTTAGCTTGGACATGCTCAGTAGGCAGAATATATTTATCATGTTTTTAAAATATTTTTGGTCTTTTTGTCAAGCCACATAAAAATTCAAAAATTTTTTGAAAAGAGTTGTGATTTGAAAAGAGTGTACATTTATTGAACACTAATGTAGAAAGCCTTATGTAAGCACTATAAGAAGGCACAAATGCAGATATTCATTGTCAACTTCCTAACAGTTAGAGCTGTCTGAACATGGAATAGATCGCCTTGGTGCAAAGTAAGGGATGGGCTGCTGAACATAGTCTTCCAGTGAGGCTGAATGACTATTTGTGGGTATTATATAGGTAGAGGAGATTCATGTTTGAAGTAGGGGTTAAACTGGATGACATCTAAAGTCCCTTCCAACTATAAGATCATATGGTTCAAATCATTTCATTGTATTTTGAGGTTTTCTTTATTTTAATTTTTTCATAACTTAGTTGAATATGGCACTCAGTTATCTTCTTCAGCCACAGCCAAAGAATGGAAAGTTAAATCATCTCTTCCTCCTTAAATTCTCCTAGAATACTTCATCTTGCTCTCTCTTTTATTCCATTATAATCTACTTTGTGTTATTTATTTTAGTGCCTATCATGCCCCACTATTAGAATATAATTTCCTTAAGGATAAGAACTATGTAGTTTCTCATCTTTGTATCTTTCCGGTGATTACTACAATATCTTGCAAATAATAAGTTTTTAATGAATGTTTATAGAATTAAAACTATAGGGGCTTCAGGGGTTAAGTTTTCTCCCTATGCTTTATATGTGCCCTATACTCTCATACCAGAATTGGAAGAAGTATTTCTATCTTAGCTTTTTAGTGTACCATGTGAAGACTAAATCTCTAACCTAGGCAGATTTTCAAATCCCAGCTTTATAAGTGAATGTGATCTGTGTAAATCTGAAGGGACTTACGTGACTGGAACACACCCATTTCTTCCTATAGTGAAAAATTTTTGTTTGTATTCAAAGTGTTCTTATCTTGTCATTAGTTCTTACTAGGTGCCTAACTCATTAAAGTAGCAGGTAATTTCTCAGGTTCTTTTTCCCCAATTATTTCTCCCTAAGAAGTCCTCAGTTATCCTTTAATTAAGCATGCCTAGCAGCTAGCATTTACTAAAACTTTAGGGTTAACAAAGTGCTTTCTTAACACAAACCTGCATGTGGTATTAGCCCATTTTATAGTTGAGAACATTTAAACTAGGTTCAAAGAGTCATGAGCATAAAGACTCATGAGCATTCACACTACTAATAAACAGTACCTCATGCTGCCTCTCCTTAATCTGTTATCATCTGGTACATCTTTCTTATACAATAGGTAGCAATCATGACTATTCTTGTTATTTTCTAATTATAAACCAAAATATTTTCTCAGAGAAAAATTTCCAGGATTTTCCTTTGTTTTTCAGTACTAGACTCCTGCCCCTTTTGTGGGATGCTGATTCATTACTATATTTGCTTTTATCTAAACAGTTTCCTATATTGAATACTGATCTGCAAGGAATGAGTGGCAATCAAGAGAAGCAGTGCTGGTGGGGAAAAGCGCTGTACTCTCCCCTTTTTCCTGGATCAGAGTGTGAAGGTAAACAGTCTTACAGCGAGCACATGAGTAAATCTGACGCTGAAATGTACATCAAGTATTAACTAGATAGAGTGTACACAGAGCATACATGGGCCCTAGACATGGCATGTGCATCACTCTCAGAGTTCACTTTTTTACCGTAGGGTGAAAAGATCAGCACCTAACTTAGCCTTTTCTATAGCTGTATTATTTAATTCACACAGATACGGTAAAGAAATTGCATTAAATGTGCACCCATTTTACAGATGGGGAAACTGACATTCATAAAGTTCAAATGGCTTGCCCAAGGTCACATAGTGAGTAGGGAAACTAGGATTTGAATCTAGATCTTGTACCTCAAAGACTGTACATATATTCTTCTTGAGGACTGTAGCTATTTTCTGCAAGCTTACTCACAATAAAGCAGCTTTTTCAAAAGTATCATGTTATCATTTTGTTCCCAGTAGGTAATGGCTGTGCTTTAATCCTTAAGTTTTTCTTAGCACATTGTAATGGAGTTTCTTCTGTCTTTCTGCCAGTGACCAATCCATTTTTGATTTATAACAACTGGTTTGACAGTTTGTTTCTGTATATCCTTTGTGTATATCTCTAGCCTGTCAGGAAAGGAAGTTACAAATATAGCTTGTGTTCAGAACTAATCATCAGAGTAAAGCCCAGGGTCTTAGTTTGTTAATCTTATTTTTCCACTTCTCAAAATCCGGCACATTGGCAACATGGTTGACATAGCTCAAGTTGGATATGCAGTCTCCATTTGGCAAGTAATCATGTGCTGCCTTGTGACATGTTTTCTATTTTGTCTGTTATTTATAATTTTTGTTGTTATTTGACTTTGCACATATTTAATGTATATGTCTTCACCTAAACTGTAGGTTCCTTGAGGGCAAAGTCCATATCTTAACATTGTTGATATTTCCTGTAGCATGAACTACTATGCCTGTCACATAATAGATATTCAGCAAAAAATCTGTTGCTTTTCTTTCATATGATATAATAGAAATAACTTTATTAAAAATTCTGAATGCTTTACCTAGAGGTTTGTACTATGGCTGATTAATTTAGTTGGTGAGAGCAACAGGTTAGTAAGGCAGATTTAATCCCTATGTAGGACAATTGAATTTTTTTTCTTTTGCCTGCAATCACACACTACATCCTTAATCCTATCCAGGCACTTTGAAATGTATGCTTTTGGCCATTAAAGACCACCAAGTGAGACAGTATAGCTCAGTCAACACTTTCAAAGTACGTTCCTTTATTGTTGGCAAGTCATTAGCACAATCTTTATATGCATAGTGTATCTGTAGAATATAAGATCTAAAAGTGATTTTGGAGATGGTGTATTCAACTCCCACATTTTACAGATAAGAGAAACTGATGCCAAGAGAATAGGACATGGTTTGTCCAGAGTCACACAATTTCTGGCAAAAATAGGACTGGAATCCAACTTTCCTGTCGCTTCTTCCGGTGCTTTTCTGTTAACCTATACCCTATGCCATGTTACTGTATAAAGAATCTGTTGGTATTCTTCCAGTGTTCTGGTTTTTCACCAGTTGGTACATGGTGAATTTGATTATTAACCTGTTAACCTTACATCTCTGGTTGTACATGCAATTTCTCCAGTACATGCTTGTAGTAATTAAATCCTTAAAGCAGTGTTAACTGCAAAGTAGAATACCCCTTATATACAAATTTAACTTGTACTGAATTAATAATAGTGTATAGTCTTGAATGAGTTATGCTTAATTTGTTATAATGAGTTCAGCCACTATAATGTTTGACAGGGAGGAAAAGCATTCCTGGAACCCTGGCATTGTGAAACATTCTTATAGAAATAGGCGTTCCTAGTAGGGACTGGATTAGAGTAGTCATGAAATAGCAGGCTCTCGGGGGCCAGAGCCAAGATGGTGGCTGGAAAGCAGGGACTAGCATGAGCTCCCCACCAAGTCTCTCCAAAAACCTATAGAAAATGGCTCTGAACCAATTCTAGAATTGCAGAACCCACAAAACAGCAGAGAGAAGCAGGGCTTCAGCCCAGGACAGCCTGGATGGTCTCTGGGTAAGGTCTATCCCGCACGGAGCTGGGAGCAGAGCGGAGCAAAGCCCAGCTTGGGCCGCGCAGACCAACCAGAGTAGGAGCTGGTCAGAGCGAACCCTAGCACCCTGAATCAGTGAGCTGCGGCAGTTGCTGGACTTCTCAACCCACAAACACCAAAGACAACAGAGAAGGTTAGTAGGAAAAGCTGCTGAGGACAGAGTGAAAAAAGGAGTTTGTGGTTTGGCCACTGCCTCAGGGGGAGCGGAGGTGGGGCAGCTACAAAACTACAGCTGCAGTTGCTTCTGGCCCCAGGCCTACCTGGTAGGAGGAATTAAGTGGCAGATCAGAGCAGGAGTGCAGAGCCTGCTGAAGATCTAAGTC
>CM053623.1:402981432-403012590 GCA_028646595.1 Phalanger gymnotis
GGGGGGGGGAAGGAAGTGGGGAGAAAATCTGCAATTCAAACTCCTGTGAAAATCAATGCTGAAAACCAAACATGTCAAAAATAAATTATAAATAAATAAAAAGTGGGGGAAAAAATGTAAGCTCCTTAAGGGCAAGAACTTAGTCACTTTTGTATTTCTTCAGTGCTTGGCATAGTGCCTGGCACGTTAATCTTTTTTCTCATATTCGTTTATTGGATTTGCACAAAGTTGAGAGGAATAGCTAACACAAAGAATTCTGCATCATACCTTATTGAGAAAATAGAAATTATTCAGTTAGCTCCCTCTTTTCCCTACTTAGACGTCATCACCCATGTTCCTTCACTCCAGTCCCCAATGGAAAAGTGGCTCTTCCTGTTCATTTCCTCCCCACAGATTGCTCTCACAATTAGCCCTTTGCTCTTTCTAAGCACCACTCTGCTTTCTAATTGGCATATTCCCTGCTGCCTGCTACAAAGATGCCTGTCTCCCTGATCCTTCAAAACCCAAATTTAAACACACCATTCAAGCTACACTCCTTTACCTCTAACTTTTAGGAGTCAAACTCCTAGGAAAGGGCAGTCTATACTTGCCTTTATTTCCCTTCTCACTCACTTCCCCAGCCCCTTGTAATCTGTGTTGCACCTCATCAGTCAACTGAATTCTCCAACGTTACTAATGCTCTTTTAATTGCTATAGTCAATGACCTTTCATCAGGTTTTATTCTTTTTGGCTTCTCTACAGCATGCTATTCTTTCTTCCTGAGCAAAAGTTGAGGAATGAAGGCATCCCAGGCATGGAGGATAGCCTGTACCAGGTTTTCAGGATTCCGTCTCTCTTGATTCTTTTCCTACCTACCCGGGCGTGGTATCTAGAAGTCTGTTTTAAGTAGGTGAAGTGACAGCAGAGAATCTCAAAATCACCATCCGTGTCCTGCCTCCTAACTGTCAGTAAACCGTATGGTTCTGTTCTAGACCTTTTCTTTCTTCGCGCTCTTCTTTCCTTTGCTGATTCTATCAGTTCCCAAGGGATTGGATATCATTTCTATGTAGATGACTCTTAGATCTATACATCTTGCCCTAATTGATCTCCTAAGCCCCTGTTTTATATCACCAACCACTGATTAGATGTTTTCAACTGGATGTCCCATAGGTATCAACATGTCGAAAATAGAATTCATTATATTTCTCTGTTTTACATCAGAAGGACCACCACCCTTTCAGGCGTTCAGGTTTTAAGCTACTCGGTCATCCTCAACTTCTTATTCTCTTTCACCAATTAGTTGTCAAATTGTATAGCTTATGTTGCTATAATATCTCATGTCCATCCCCTTCTCTCTAGTCACATGGTTCAACCACCTTGGTTGAGGCCTGGATCATTCCTCTCTCTCCTCTCACTTGGATCATTGCAAAAGCCTTCTAATTGGGACTCCTTGCATCCAATCTCTTGGCTCTGACTCACAGCTGAAACTTTGTTTTTAATAATTTTTTATTTCTATCATCTGTTTCTTGCATCATCATGGTTATTCCAAAGATCCTTCCCCCTCTCTCTCCCAGAAAGTCATCTCATATAACAAATTTTTTTGGGAGGACAAAGAAAAAGGTCAATAACTGATGGATACATTGAAAAAGTCCAAAAACACATGCAGTGTGTAACAATTGTAGCTCTCCACAAAGTGGTGCGTTGGAGATATCTTCTCATATCTCTTCGTTTGAGTCCTAAGTGATCTTAATATTTTTGTTACATTTGCTTTTGATTTTTTGGTGTAGTGTTCTTTCCATTTACATTGTAGTTACTATGTATATTGTTTTATTTGTTCTGCTTACTTCCTGTTAATCAGTTCATATAGGTCTTTCATATTCATCACACACATCATTTTTTACATCACAGTAACATTCCTTTACATTCAGATACTACAATTTGTTTAGCCATTCCCTAGTTGATGGGCATCTACTTTGTTTCCAATTCTTAGCTGTCACAAAAGTGCTGCTTTAAATATTTTGGAGTATATGGGAACTTTTTTCCTATCTGTGGCTTCCTTGGAGTATAATCTGAGTAATGAGATCATTAGTTCAAAGGATATGGACATTTTAGTAACTTTATTTTCGTAATTCCAAATTGCTTTCAAAGATGGTTGTACCATTTCATAGCTCCATCAACAATGTATTAGTGTGCCTATCTTTCCACAGCCCCTCCAACATAGACTTGCCATTTTTTGTGTCATTTTTGTCCATTTGCAAAATGTAAGACAAAACCTCAAGAGTTGTTTTGGTTTGTATTTCTCTTATTTTTAATGATTTAGAGGATTCTTTTATATGGTCATGAACACATTACAATTCTTTTGAGAACTGTTCATATCCTTTGACCACTTATCTATTGGAGAATGACTATTAGTCATATATAATATATATATATAATTTATATGTGAATTATTTGTATATCTTGGATGCCAAACCATTTGTCAGAGCAACTTTATGTAAATATTTCTTCCTATTCAGTCACTTCGTTTTTCATCCTAGGTACATTAATTTTGTCTTTATAGAAGCTTTTTAGTTTTGAGTAATCAAAATTATTTATTTTACCTTTTGTAATTGTCTCTTTTGCTTGTTTGTTAAGAACATATCTCCTACTCATAACTGTATATGATCTGTTACTCTTCTGATTTTTTAATAATACAATCCTTAATATTAAGGTTACATATCCCGTTAGAGTGTTTTATAGAATGTGGTGTAAGGTGTTAGTCTAAACTTAATTTCTGCTGAATTGTTTTCTATTTTTCCCAGAAGTTTTTGTTAAATAAGGAGTTTTTTCCTTAGATAATTTATATTTTTCACTTTGTTAAACACTAGGTTATTGAGTTCTCTTCTTTCCAATTCTACCTTTCTAGTCTGTTCCATTGATCCAACTCGATTTTTTAAAACTAATACCAGATAGTTTTGATGACTGCTGCTTTATAATATTGTTTGAAGTCTGGAAGGTGTTATTCCCTCTTTGTCACTACATATTTTCATCGTTTCCCTTGATGTTCTAGATCTAAATCTAGATCTAGATTTTTTCCAAGTGAATTCTATTGTTATTTCATCAAGTTCTATAAAATATCCCTTTAGTAATTTGATTTTGTTGCTCGATCATTTTTCAGTTAGGTATGACTTTTCATGACCCCATTTGGTGTTTTCTTGGCAAAGATACTGGAGTGGTTTTCCATTTCCTTCTCCAGCTGATTTTATAGATGAGGACAAACTGAGGCAAACAGATAAGTGACTTGCCATGGGTTACACAGCTAGCAAGTGTCTGAGGCCAAATTTAAAATCAGGAAGATTCCTCTGAATTCCAGGCCCAGTGCTGTATCCACTGGGCCACCTAAATGGCCAGTTTTCATAAGAGTCACATTTGTTATTTTGGCACAAGGTAACCACGAGCACTGAATATTCCTATTTAAACTGCTCTTTATTTCTTTAAGGAGCACTTTGTAAATGAATCTCTATAAGATTAATGTGTGTTTTGGTAGATTGATCCCCAGGTATTTTATGCATTTTGTAGTTATTTGGAATGGGATTTCCCTTTCTGTTATTGTTTTTTGTGTTTTGTTATTATTATACATAGACATGCTTTTGATTTTTAAGGATTTATTTTGTAACCTGCATCTTTGCTGAAGCTTTTAATTATTTCATTTTGTATTTTGACTGATTCCTCAGGATTTTCCAAGTAAACCATTGTTTAAACCAGGATATCCTCTTGACCTCTCTTTATGCCTTTAACTTCTTTCTCTTGTCTTGTTGCTGTTGTTAGCGTTTTTAGAACTATATAAAATAATAGTAGGGATGGGGGCATCCTTTCACTCATATATTTATTGGAAATGGTTCTACTATCTCCATAGTACTAAATAAGTGCTTATTATGATATTTAAGAAAGAAAAAGATCCCTTTATGTTTATGCTCTGTAGAATTTTTAACACAAAAAAGGTTGTGCTTTGTCAGAGACTTTTTCTCCATCTATTGACATGAACCAGCAGTGAGGTAGTACAGTGGATAGAGTACCTGGCTTGGAATTCAGAAGACCTGAGTTCAAATGTGAACTCAGATACTTACCCGCTGTGTGACTTTGGGCAAGTCCCTTAATCCTCTTTGCCTCAGTTTCCTCATCTGTAAAATAAACTAGAAAGTATCCAGTATCTTTGCCAAGAAAATCCCAAATAGGGTCATGAAGAGTCAGACATGATTGAAAGGACTGAACAACAAAAATTGAGATGATCATGTGGTTTCTTATATTTTGATTTTTAATATAATTAACTATATTGTTTCTCTAAAGCTGAACCATTTTTGCATCCCTGGAATAAACTTGGCCATAATAAATGATTTCTTTTCTAAATCATGTTAATCTGTTTGACAGTATTTTGCTTAAAGCTTTTGATTCGATGTTCACTAACGATATTGGCCTATAGTTTTCTTTCCGTGTTTTACCTTTCCCTGATTTGGGTATTAGGACTATATTGGTCTCATAAAAGGATACTGGCAACATGTTTTCTTTCTCAATTTTTTAAAACAATTTCTGAAGTATGGGTATTAACTGTTCTTTAAAAGTTTGGTAGAATTCTTCTCTGAATCCTTCAGAACCAGGATTTTTATTTCCTTTGGTAGTCCTTTTATAGTTAGATGTGTTTCCTTTAAGATTTCTGTCTGGTCTTATGGTAATTTTAGTATTTTATATTTTTAAAGATCTATTTCTTTTGTGTTCTCAGTTTTGTTAGCATATAACTGTGATGTCCTGCTTATTATTATTTTTCATTTTTTGCTATCATTTCACAATTGCTCATTTGCTGTTTTATTGATCTGATTTTCTGTTCTTTTTAATCAGATTAGCTAAGAGTTTATTGATTTCATTAATATTTTCAAAGAACCAGCTTTTATTTTTGTCACTTCTATGGCTTTTTGTTTCCATCTATTTCCCTTCTGTTTTTTAATATCTCTTCTTTTGTGCTTATTTTAGGGGTTTTTTTGGCTTTCTAATTTTTTAAATTCAAATTCAGTTCATTAATATTTTTTCTATTTTTAATGTGTGTTTGTAAAGATATGATTTCCTTCCTTAAGGACTGCTTTAGCGTTGTCCCAAAAATTTTGCTATGTTATTTCATCATTATCATTTTGCATGATTATTCATTCATTCTATGATTTATTTTTTGACCCACTCATTACTTAGGTTTTGAATGTTAAGTTCCCGTTATGGTCTGATCTTTTGTGATCTCTGAACCAATTACTATTGTGTTGCGGTCTGTAAAGGATGTATTAATTATTTCTGACTTTTTACATTTATTTGTAATATGTCTATCCCCTGCTACATGGTCATTTTTTGTAAAAGTCCCATGTGGTACATTGATATATGTATATTGTTTTACTGTTCCATTTAGAAGACGTAAGAAGTCTTTTAAAGTCTAGTTTCTTTTTTAAGCATAATAGAGTTTTCTTATTTATTCCTTTTTAAAATTTTTTTTGTTGTTTTTGCTTTGTCAGATAACATAATTTAAACATCTGCTTTTTTAGATTCATTTGATACATAGTAAATTTCTTTTCATCCCCTCAATTTCATTTTGTGTATAACTTTTAAAATATATGCATATATACATATATATATTTCTTGTAACCAGTGGATTGTAGGGTTTTGTTTTCTTATCTAATCTGTCACTTGTTTTATTGCATTGTTTAACCCATTCACATTTAAAGTCATGAGTTAGGTTTATCTTTTCCTCCATCTTTCTCATTGTTTTATTTTTCAAGTTGTTTTTTCCTCTCTTTTGCTGTATACACAGTAGTATGTTCCCTCAGTTACTTTACATTAATCCTTTTTTAAGTTAGCCCTGTTCTCACTGGCCTTCTTCCCCTCACCTCTGATATCCTCCTCTGGTTTGGTATCCCTTTCCTTTTGGAGTTTTGCTTATTCCTTTTTCTTTCCTGCTTTTATCTAGTTATTTGTCTTTCCTCTTTTTTTTCTAAGTCAAGTAGATTCCTCCTTTTCCTCCCCTTAGTTTTTTTTTTTCATTTTTGTGCCTCTTTCCAAGATAACCATTCTAGGCTCTCCCCTCTTCTACAGCTTGCCCCATGAATTTCCCTTTTCCATTATGCCTCACTCTAAGAACAATTCCAATTCCAATTATTGTAGGGATAAGACACTGTCCTATGGTAGTGCCCCTCCCCCACCTCTAATCTATGTTTTCCCCTACATTCGCCTAGAAATCTCCTTCTGTCCCTGCTTTCTTACTCCTCCAGGTGCCAGTTGCCTCCAGGGGTTCCAGTTCTCCTCTTCCAAAAACAAGTAGATTTTTCACATATCAAATCCCCCTCCCCACCACACCCCCACCTCGCCTTCACCCCCCCTACCCCATCCTCATTCAGAGTAAGGTCCTATCTCCCTTCACTGACCATCTCTCTTCACTCACAGGAGCATTCATCAATGGGACCCCCCTCCCATCACTGAAGCAAGACTTCCTTCCTTCTTTTTAATCTTTATTCCTGCCTCTTCCTTTACTCTCCCATAAACTCTTCTCTTTCTTAGACTGTAGGGGTTACCTTCCTCATTTGTAGCCCTTGATTTGACTCTGGCATATCACACGTTCCTGTCTCTGCTTTCCTCTCCCTAACCCCACCCCTTCATGTATCCTCCTATGTTGTAATGTAGTCCTATATAAAAACCTTAATTCACCTGCAGGCAGAGTATCACCAGATTCTGTCCATAATGCCCCAGACCTTTCTCTTCACTGTTACCTCAACCAAATTTCCACCTGCACCCTGTCTCCCTGTCTGCATATATATATATAAGCAGTTTCTTACTGGTCTCTATGTTGTCACTCTGTTGCTGTCCTTTAGCTGCTGCATTTATTTAATTCCTCCAGCATTTCTGTTGTTTGGAGTGTCGAAGAAGCAAATAATCTCTTCAGTTCTGATTTTCTTCCTAAAAATGTTTCAAACACCTTTTTATTATTGAACATCCATCTTTTTATGCATGGTTAAGCTCAGATCTGCAGAGTTGATCACTCTGGGCTATATCCTGAGCACCATTGCTCTTTGGAATACTTTATTCCATTCCCTTGTATGTTTTATGGTGAGTGCAAAATAGTCTTCTGTAATTTGAATTTCCTTTCCTGTGAATATGAAGGTCTTCATTCAATCACTTGTAGAACTTACTGTTTTATAATTGAAGTATTAAATTTAACAACTATGTGTCTTGGTGTTTGCAGCCTTGGGTTTCTTTCTGTAGGCTATCTATGAATTCTTTCCATTGGTCTTTCATTTTCTATGTTTAAAAGATCTGGGCAGTTTTGTTTTATTATTTCCTTCAATATGTTGTTAAGGATTTTTGTCCTGTCATGTCCCGTCACCTGAGAGACTTCTGATTCTTAGGTTGTCTTTGTGCATCCTCAAGATCAATATGTTTTGCTTGCATAGTGAGCATATTTTCTTTTAATGTTGTTGGGTTTTTTGGCTTCTCTTCTTCTAGCTTGTCCTTTATTTCTGTATATTTGCATTACCAATATATTTTTCCTCTTCTTCGTTCCTCTGGTGAGATTTTTCATTTCAGATTTCAATTTCTCTCTTCTGCCCATTATTTTGCTGGTCAGGACATAAATTCTGCTCTCACAATCTCATTCTTTTGAGCCACTCAGGAGTAGCCTATTGTAGTTCCATGTTCTCATGTCCCACAAGGTCCTCTGTCTCATCAAGAATTGGATCGTTTTTCTTTATTTTTTTTTCAACATTCAAAGATGCCTGAACTCATCATTTATTGCATCTGGAAGCCATATTTCCTTAGGTTGTTAATGTTTTTCCTATTGATCTGTCTGCTTCTGTTCAAGGTCTCTTACTTTTCTTCTTCTGAAATCTTTGGTAATTTTAGGCTCTCCCCTCACACCCTCTGATGTTCCCATATTCACTTTCTGACTGTCCACTCTGATTAGCCTCCGTGAACGCTAGGCAATTCCTGGTTCACCAACTTAGGTCTCTGCCTCAGGTGACCTTTGGGTGGTCAGAACTGGCTCCAACTAGATGCTGGGCTCTTTTTCTTGGGTTTAATGAAGTACCACGCAGCCTTTCCCCACAAATTCGCATACATACACACATACACACACACACACATCCTCTGTTCTCCAGCCTGGCACTAGAAGTGCAGAGCTTCGCAGCACTGTTCACCCCAGTACTGGCAGTTCAAAGGTTGGCAGTGCTGATGCTGAAGGCTTTTGCTCCTAAAGGGTTGTGGCTGACATGGCTGGCCTACAGCCAGCCTAGAGCTGGGATATCCATGGCTCTGGAAAAAGGGAGGTGGAGGGACCAAATTGAAGGGGTGAATTTTGTGGTAAGCCTGAGTCACGTCCTTGGTTCTACCAGTACAGCCTCACTACTTGTATTATGGAGGTGGGAGAGGTACTGAGTGAGCTCCAGGTCAGTGAGCATCAATTCATTGGTTTGAGGTTGTTGTTTTCTTTAACCTTATTTTAGATTCTGGGGGTCCTAGACCATGGAGACAGCTGAAGTTACCTTATCCTTGGTACATAATTTCTGTTTTGTAGAGGTTTGAGAGGCCATGGGGGCTCAGAAAATGTCTAGTCCACCATTTTCTTGCTCATGTGACCCGGAAATCTGAAACTTCTTGTATGTGATATCTCTCCCATTGCCATGTGAGCTCCTTGAGAGAAGGGATTGCCTTCACAGTTCTATTTTTATCCCCAGCTCTTTCCACAAAGTAAGCACTTTCATTCATTCATTTAATCCATCCCTTACAGAACTACCAAATCTACATTCCCAAAGCCCAGGTGTGACATGTCATTACTCTGCCCACAAAGCCCCAGTGGCTTCTAAACTCCACTGTTCGGCATTCACAGCCTTTCACAATCTGACTTTAGTCAGCCTCCTCAGACTTATTACAGATTACACCCTCCATGAATTCTACCCTTCCTCACATGCAACATTCATTCTCCCATCTCTTGCAGTCTCTTCTCACTTCCCCCTCTCAGACAACCCAACTTCATTCAAAGTTAAGTTCCAGTGCCATCTCCTACATGAAATTTTTTCCAATTCTCTCACCTGTAGTTATATCCTTACAATTATTTTGTTGCTTTTGTTCCAAACTAGAACCTTTACTCTGAGAGAACTATGTTAGGCACTGAGGTTAAGTGACTTGCCCATCATCACACATCAAACCCATGACAGGCAGGATGAACCCAGGCCTTCCGAACTAGGAGACCAGCTTTATATTCATTACATTCAGTTTACATTATACTGTATACATTATACATTACATTGTACATTATATTCACTTTGAATAAATCTTATATTTATTTATAAGCTTCTTGCAGGAAGGCTTGTTTTGTTTCTGTCCTTAAATGCCCTGACCCACAGAATATAATTAGGAATCATATTCAACCTCAGTAGCTGGTAGTTTCCAGGTTCACTCTCTTCCTCTTTTTGAAAATTGGGAGTGGCCTTTCCAGTAATTGTCATAACTACTATTTGACATGGTACCAGAAAGGCTAGCTAAAGCAATAAGAAGAGAAAAAAAGAAATTGAGAAAATAAGCAGAGACAAAGAAGAAACAAAATTATTACTTTTTGCAGATATGATGGTGTACTTAGAAAACCCTACAAAGTCAACTAAAAATTAATTTAATCCATAATTAGCAAAGTTGCAGGGTATAAAATAAACCCAAGTGAATCATCAGCATTTCTGTATGTTACCAACAAAACTCAACACAAAGATATAGAAAGGGAAATTCCACTGAAGATAACTACAGAATGTATAAAATACTTGAGAGTCTATCCACCAAGACACACACAAGAACTATATAGCTACAACTCTAAAATTCTAAAATCATTATAGAAATAAAGACAAACCTAAATAATTGGAAGAAGAATAATTGCTCATGGATAGGCTGAGCTAATATAATAAAAATTACAATATTGCCTAATCTAATTTACTCGTTCAGTGCCATACCAAACAACCTACCAACAGATTACTTTGATAATATAGAGCCAGAAAAATAAATTCATTAAGAAGAGCAAAACATTAAGAATATCAAAAAAAAAATAAGGGGGGGGAATGGGAAAGAAGAGGACCAAGCAATTGTTCCATCATTTCAGTCATGTCTGACTCTTTGTGACCCCCATTTGGGGTTTTCTTGGAAAAAATACTGGTATGGTTTGCCATTTCCTTCTCCAGCTCATTTTCCAGATGAGGAAACTGAGGTAAACATGGTTAAGTGACTTGCCCAGGGTCACACAGCTACTAAGTATCTGAGACCAGATTTAAACTCACGAAGATGAGTCTTCCTGACTCCAAGTGAGGCCCTCTATCCTCTGCGCCACTTGGCTGCTCCTGGACCTAGCAGTACCAGGTATCAAACTATACAAACAAGGCAATAATCATCAAAATAATTTGGTACTGGTTAATAAATAGAGATTAATCAGTGGAACAAATAACATACACAACATACAAAAGCAAACGAACCAAACAGTCTTGTATTTGATAAAGACCCCAGTTACTGGGGTAAGAACTCACTACTTGACAAAAGCAGCTGGAGTAGGGAAAGATTGTTAGCAGGGAGAATAGTTAGGAGTTTAATACAATAGTTGAGTAGATTGGAAACGAGGGCCTAAACTCAGATTTCCCCAAATACAAGTAATACCTTCCAGCTAGAACCTTCTGAGAAGGAAGGGGAAGGTGAACCTATAAGAATAAGATGTTCCCAGCAAAGAGGGCTCTAGAAAAGGGAGGAAATTTACAAGCAGTAGATGGGTGCTCAGAGGAAATGCCCAGTTTGATATTAGTTTTCTTTTTTTATTAACTCCTAAGAAGAATAAAGCACAGTGAATTTATAAATGACAGTGGAGGACCATTCTGGTGAAAAAGTCCAGGAAATTTATAGGAGGCAGGGGACTCTGCAGTATAGAACCTGGGGGGGAAGGGGGAGGAAATGTATATAAACATCACAGATCGCTGCACCAAAGCAGAAGTGGTATCTGGGAAGGAAGGAAATGAACTCTGAGGGGTGTGTAACATGATACAACAGAAAGGGCTATTTCGAGCTGTGTACCCAAAGGCCTCTTGTTACAGAGCCCTCCCTCCTATGAGGTCTGTCTCCTCTCTCCCTCTAATGGAGGACCAAAAAAGCTGTCTCTTCTTTTACACTCCATAAGGTTTTGGTGACAAAAAACACTACAAACCTTAGAGCACTGCAGAAATGTAAACCCTAACTTTTTTTAAATTTCCACTATATTCCTACCCTGCAAGACTTAAAAAAAAATCCAGAAGGGACTTGTCTGCCAATGTGAAAAGCAGACTCCCTTAAAAATTATCTCCCCTACTTCCATCAAATTCCTCCCTCCCTAGACTTTCCTGACCATGGGGGACAGTTTCCAGAAGCACTTTGAATTGGGTACTAGGAGGGAAGTATTAGCTTGATTCAGTTATGAGAATATTTCTTTTTTATTCTAAACTTAACAAAAACCAAATTAAGTGAGCATTTCCATATACAAAGTAGAAAAGAAAAATGAAATTGTACATGAAACTATGTTATGTGCAGTTTACTTTTTGTTTTCAGCATGTAATAAATTTATCATGTAACTCAAAGTTGTTCTGTGTCTTGACTTCTTTCTGGCCTTCCTTGTCTATCTCTTTTCCCCCCTGAAAATGCTTCAGTGACACTCTTTTCTTTCTTTTTGGGTTGTTTTTTGTTTGTTTTTAGGACAATTTACCTACTGGCTCTCCTTCTCCCTCAAGCTCCCCTGGGGAAGGTAGGAATAAAACCTTGTAAAATATAGTCATAGTCAACCAAAGAATATTCTAAAAGCTAAAACTAAGCACAAACTAAAAGCATAACAAAATATATTTCCACATTGGGCATGTCCAAAATGTAAATTTCATTCTGCACCATGAATCTATCACACCTCTGTCAGGAGGTTGATGGCGTGCTTCATCATGGTGCTTCTGGAATTGTGGTTGGTCATAATATTGATCAGAGATCTTAAATCTTTCAAAGTTGCTTTTCTTTACAATGTTGTTGTTAATATATAAGTTGTTCTCCTGGTTCTGCCACCTTCATTCTGCATCAATTTATACAGGTCTTATCAGGATTCTCTAAAACCATCCCTTTCATCATTTCTTATGGCCCACTAATACTCTGTTACATTTATATACCATAATTTGTTCAGCCACTGTCCAGTTGATGGTCACCTTCTTAGTTTCAAGTTCCTTTCCATAACAAAAAGAGCTACTATAAATCTTTTTTTTGTACACATTGGTCGTTTTCCTCTTCCTGAAGATGGTTTAATAAAATTGGTCTAATGTTCTTGAGGAAAAACAACTGGACTTTGAGGACTTAATTTCAAATCCCAGCTCTTCCTCTTACCAACTGTATAACTTTGGCAAGTCATTTCCTCTCTCTAAACCCATTTCCTTATCTGCAAAACGAGAATAACACTTTTACTGCTTGTGTCACACAGAGCTATTGTGAGAGAAGTATTTTATGAGTCTTAAAGTGCAATTTAAATGATCATTACTATTCCTATATTAGATCTATCTATGATACTGTGGTCCAATTTAAAAAATACGTGCAGCAGTGGTTTCATCATCAATAATAACTTATATATGTAATCCCAGTAAGACAAATTCCCACAGGGGTCCTATCCAAAATAAAGGTCTCGGTCTATACTCTGGGTCCATCATCTCTCTTTGTCAGAAAGTGAATAGTATGTTTCATTATGAATCCTCTGGAATTGTGGTTGGTCATTGCATTGGTCAGAGTTCCTAAGTCTTTCACAGTTTTTTGTCTTTATACTACTGTTGCCATGTTTAAATTGTTCTGGTCCTGCTGACTTTGCTCTGCATAATAAGTCTTTCCAGATTTCTTTGAAGTCATACCCTTAATAATTTCTTACAGCATGATAGTATCCTTGTCCTTTTGCCCACATATGCCATAACTTGTTCAGATATTCCCCAGGTCTTGAGCACCACCTCCATTTCCAATTCTTTGCCACTACAAAAATTGCTGCTGTAAATGTTTTTTGCACATATAGGTCCTTATTCTCTTTCTCTGATTTCTTTGGGGTATGGGCTGGTGCCATGTTAATCATGAGCCACAAAGCAGATTGAAGAAAAGTGAAGCCTCCTTTCTGTCATTTGAGACTCTGAAGTGCACAAGTTCTCCAATGTCTGATATTTGAAGGGCTATCTCATGAAGAGAGATTAGACTTGTCCCACTTGGCACCAGAGAACAGTACTAGAAGCTACAGGGAGTCCAATTTTAGCTTAAAATACTGAAAAACTTCCAAACAGATTTGTCTAATAATGGAATGGGCTGTTCGTGGAGGCAACCAGCTCTGGAGGTCAAGATGACCCTCTTAACAAGGATGCTTTGGAGGAGGTTCCTGTTTCCATACTGGATTGGATTTGATCTTGAGCTCCCTTCTAATTCTGAGATTCTACGATGCTGTCAGATGTATTTCCAGTTGAGAGGTCAGGAAAGGCTTGGTAACTGAGAGAGGTGAGGGAGTGAGGGGGTGGCACAGAGCCAAGATGGTAGAGGCAGCTACCCAGCCAAACTCTCCCAATATTCCCCTCCAACTTTAAAAGAACACATCAAATCAAATTCTGGATAAGAATAGCCAACAAAATATTGGAGTAAGACATTTTTCCAGCCCAAGACAACTTATGATGTCAACGGGAGAGATCTGCAACATTGGGGTAGGGGCTGGCCCAGACTGTATGTGGTGGTGGTGGGCCTTGGAGGCTGAGACAGCAGCGGCTTTGGGAGCTCTCAGTCCAGAGAAGGTAAGGGTTCAGGAGGGGTCCTTTGCTGGCACTGGATGCAGGACCTGGCATGGATTGACAGCTCCATTGCCCTTCTGGATCACAAGTTCCAGCACTTGGAAAGCAGCACTTGTGGTCAGTCACAAGGCAGCAAGAGAGCTGGTTACAGTTCTAGGGCCTAGTGGAGCACTAGCACTTGTGGCTGCAGGAGGGCAAGGGCCCTTCATGGGCAAAGACCAAAGAGCAGACCAGGAAAAGCAGTGACCACACCCCTCCCCAGGTCACACACCTTAGAAGCACCAAAAACTTACAGATACTGCCCCAGAAGTAGTTGTGAAAACAGCTGCATGAAAGTGCCTGAATTTTGGGCAGTGACATGCCACTCAAACTACCAAAAAATTATTTTATAAAAATGACAAAATTCATCTGGAAGAACGAAAGGTCCAGAATATCAAGAGAATTAATGAAAAGAAATGTATTACAAAGTAGCAATCATCAAAAGTGCTTGGTACTGGCTAAAAAATAGAGTGGTGGATCAGTAGAATAGTTTAGGGACACAAGACACAATAGTCAATGACCATAGTAATCTACTGTTTGATAAATCCAAAGACTCCAGCTTCTGGGATAAGAACTCACTATTTAATAAAAACTGCTGGGAAAAATGGAAAATAGTGTGGCAGAAACTAGGCATAGATCAACATCTTACACGCTATACCAAGATAAAGTCAAAATGGGTACATGGTTTAGATATTTAGATATAAAGGCTGATACTATAAGCAAACTAGGAGTTAACAAGTTTACCTGTCAGAGCTATGGAGAAAGGAAGAATTTATGACCAAACAAGAGATAGAGAACATTATGAAATGCAAAATGGGTGATTTTGATTACATTAAATTGAAAAGTTTTTGCACCAATGAAGCCAAGGCAACTAAAATGAGCAGGGAAGCAGAAAGCTGAGAAACAATTTTTATAGCCAGTGTCTCTGATAAAGGCCTCATTTCTAAAATATATAGAGAACTGAGTAAAATTTGTAAGAATACAAGTCATTCCCCAACTGATAAATGGTCAAAAGATATGAACATACAGTTTTCAGATAAAGAAATTAAAGCTATCTATAGTCATATGAAAATATGCTCTAAATTACTATTGGTTAGAGAAATGCAAATCAAAACAACTCTGAGGTACTACATCACACCTATCAGATTGGCTAACATGACTAAACAGGTAAATGATAAATGTTGGAGAAGAGGTGGGAAAATCAGAACACTAATGCATTGCTGGTGGAGTTCTGAACTGATCCAACCATTCTGAGGAGCAATTTGGAACTATGCCCAAAGGGCTATAAAACCCTTTGACCCGGCAATACCACTTCTAGATCTGTATCCCAAAGAGATCATAAAAATGGGAAAAGGACCCACATGTACAAAAATATATAGCAACTCTTTTTGTGGTGGCCAAGAATTGGAAATTGAGGGGATGCCCATCAATTCAGGAATGGCTGAACAAGTTGTGGTATATAAATGTAATGGAATTCTATTATGCTATAAGAAATGATGAGCAGGTGGACTTCAGAAAAATCTGGAAAGACTTATGTGAACTGATGTTGAGTGAAGTGAGCAGAACCAGGAAGACATTATGCACAGTAAAAGCCACTTTGTGCAATGACTGACTTTGATAGACTTGGCTCTTCTTAGCAATGCAAGGATCTAAGACAACTCCAAAAGATTCATGATGGAAAATGCTGTCCACATCCAGAGAAAGAACTATGGAGTCTGAATGCAGATCGAAGCATACTATTTCATCTCTTTTCTTCTTTTGTTGCTTTGTTTTGTTTCTTCTTTCTTATAGTTCCTCCCACTGGTTCTAATGCTTCTTTACAATATGACTAATACAAAAATATATTTTATATGAATGTATATAGAGAGCCTATATCAGATTGCACACCCTCCTGGGGAGGGGAGGAGGGGGGAGGGAAGGGGAGAAAATTGAAAACTCAAAAGCTTATGGAAGTGAATATTGGAAACTAAAAATAATTAAAATTAAAAAAAATAAAAGATCTATGAATGAAGGAATGAATGAAGCATTTATTAAGCACTTACTCTTTGCAAAGCACTATGCTAAACACTAGGGATGTAAATAGACAAGTAAGACAGTCCCTAATCTCAAGGAGCTCACATCTAATGAGGGCAAGACAACCTATATCGGATTACATGCCACCTTGCGGGGTAGGGGAGGAAATTTGAGACTCAAAAACTTGTGGAACTGAGTCTTGTAAACTAAATATAAAAAAATAAAAATTTTTGAAAAGACAATATACATAGAAGGTTTCAAGTAAAATTAAGATGCAAAAGTCCCAAGCGCAGTGGCAAAGCAGATGTTAATGCCTCTTTGTTAACATCATTTCCACTAATAAAATCCTATCAGTCTCTGCTATAGCACCATTTGACTGTGCCAAGGGCTATGATGGCAGGAATTTTCCTTTCTTGGTCTTTGGTAGGTGTGGCTGCAGCACCTTCAGGCACAGTTGCCAGGCTACATCTCTTCAGGGATGGCTTTCCAGGATAATGGCTGGGGGCCCTTGGCTGGAAGCATAAATGTGCCTGAGCTCTTGGGTTCAGAGTTCAAGGTCTACAAAGGTGGTTGGACTTGCCCAATGCATGCTGCATCCTAGCTCTCCCTCAGGGTGCTTTGAAAGCTTCAACTTTCCTATTTTTTGGAAACTACTTTGAAAGTGCATGGGCACTGCCTTGAGGATCTGGTCATGAGATAGGAAAAGGGTGACTGGGAGTTTTTTAAAATGTAGAATGGGCGATCAGCCAGAACAACTTTGCACTCTAAAAGGATGTCTTCTGATAACGGCCTGGCTATGGTATATGTGGTGATCTTTCGCTGGACAAATGGGTTTGACCTTGTGCTGAGCAGAAAATTCTGGTGTTACTTTGAAAGACTTTTCCCATGTTAATCATAAGCCACAATATAGGATAAAGAGGATGAAAACTTCCATACCCCTTTTCTGTCCTTTTGGCATTTCTAAAGTTTTTTCGCTTTATACCTCAGCCAATTTTCATGTCTTTATTCCATTAACTAAGAAAATAGATCATCTGTTATTCATGCCAGATAACTGCAGTGGCTGTGTGTGTGTGTGTGTGTGTGTGTGTGTGTATGTATCTGTGTGAAAGAGAGAGACAGAGACACAGAAACAGAGTATAGCATAACAGGCAGAGGGATGTTCTTAGAGTCAGGAAGACTGTGATTCAAGTTTTGTCTGTGACATATACTAGCTTCGTGACCATGACAAGCCACTTTGTAGTACTCCAGGCAATTCTCTAAAAGTGTAAGTTGCAGATGGATGGTGTGTCTACAACTGGAAAACACAAGAGAACTGCTTCTGGGAGAACTGTGATGAGGTTTAAGAGAAGTGCTCCAGGAAGAAAAGAGATAACTTATTAAGCATCTACTGTGTACCTTTTCTAAAATTATTTTTAAATTTTGTAACTCATTCATTCCTCTAAAATGAATATAGATAAATATAGTATAAATATAAATATAATATAAATATAGAGGAATGAAATTCCTCTATAAAATAAATATCTTATTTGGTCTTTACAACATCCCTGGGAGGCAGATAGATGCTATTATTAGCCACATTTTACAACTGAGGAAACTAAGGCAGGCAGCAGGTAAGTGACTTGCCCCGGGTCATACAGCTAGTGAGGGTCCAAGGCTGGATTTGAACTCAGGTCTTCTGAATCTTGGCCAAGCGCTCTATTCATTGCGCAACCCAGCCCTCTATCCATTATGCTATGGTCTGTCTGTCTTTCTCTCTGTATCTCTCTATCTGTCCATCTAGTTGCCTCCTTTTGGGAGATTATGGAACATGAGAGCATGCATGTTTGTAAAGGATTCTGGTGGGCTAACTGCACAGTTGGGAAGAGGCTTTTTGATTAGATGTGTAGCCAGAATTATGGGCCTCTCCAAAGGGGCCCAAATCATCTTCAGCCATCTCTTCCCCTCATTGTCTTCAGGCATATTCTGAAGGTATGAAGATGTCCTGGGAGAGGTCATGCTGTTATAGAAAAGGCCATGGTGCCTTCTTGACTTTCTGGTTGTTTTTTTTCAATTCTAGGTTCAGGGAGTGGAGATTGAGCATGAGAGCGAGCCACTAGAATCTTATAGTTGGAATTCAGACTGGGTGTTGCATCCAGCCCAGCATCAATACCCTTAGGAGCAGGTAGCCCCACCTAGCCAAAAGTCTGGTATGATGCTGCCTTTGGACTTGAGTTTGGTGGGACCAAGACTATGTAGGCAATGAGCCTATTTCCCTAGAGACTAAGATGGTATAAAAAAAAGTGTGCCTTCAAGGTATTAGGGCAAATACTAGTATATTTGCTTTTGCTACATCTTTGAAGTAAATGTCCCTTTCCTAAAAAGCTAATTGATGTTAAATGGAATAGAGATGCTAATCATTTGGCCCCTAACAAATATGGGGAATATGGCCAGTGGGGCTCAAGCCGAATGCAGAAAGAAGAGATACCTGCAAACACCTCAAGGAAGCCTAGAACCCTGAAGGGAGGCATAGCCTAGTTGGCTGTAAGATAGTGGGGTCAAGGCATTTTGTTCAGTTTCAGTTGTGTCCAACTCTTCATGACCCTATTTGGAATTTTCCTGGCAAAGACACTGGAGTGGTTTGTCATTTCCTTCTCCAGCTTGTTTTATAGATAAAGAAACTGAGGCAAACAGGGTTAAGTGACTTGTCTAGGATCACACAGCTAGTAAGTGTCAAGAGACCAGATTTGAACTCAGGAAGCTGAGTCTTCCTGACTTTAGGCCTGACTCTCTAACAATTGCACCATCTAGCTACCCCAAATAAAGGTAAACATACAATAAAAAACAAAAATCAATTAAAAAACAAGCAAGTCTATCAAAACCCAGGTTTGTAACTAGTTACTTGTGCGACCTTGGGCACAACCCCCATCCCCACCCCAAGCCTCAGTTCTTTAGGGTCCCTTCTAACTCCATCAGATGATCTTTAGGGTCCCTTCTAACTCCATCATTCAGTGTCTTATCTTCTATGTTCTAATTCAATTCAAGAAACACAAAGCACAAACTGCATGCAAAGTATCGTAGCATACCTTTGGGAATAAAACCAAGAAAACAGTTTTTCCTCTCAAGATGAACTGGGGAATACAACGTATTGTAAGTAGGCTGAAGATACATAAGTATAAACCAATTTGAAGAGGGAGAATACTCTGAACAGGACTAGTAAAGAAAAATTCCTGGAGTAGATGGATCTAGGCTGAGCCTTGAAAGGAGATAAGGATGAAGCAAGAGTAGGATAGTTCTTTCTCTTCATAAAGGAAATGATTCTTTTTAATAGTCTCTGTTTTAAGATTGCCTAATTTTTCCCTTGTCTCCCTTCCTTTCCCCATCCCAGAGAGCCATCTATAAAAAGAATATTTGATATTGATTCTTAAAGGTACAGCAGGTTATAGCGTCAAAGTCTGTCATACTTCTTTTGGAATGGCCTGGGCAGCAATAGCCCCAAGCTTGGTTTGAGGAGTACAAGATACTTCCTTTGGAAGAACATCATCTTTAGGAAATGAGTAAAAGTCTAGTAAAGGTTTGCAGTGACTCTGCAGAAATACAGTTCAGTAGCGGGGGAAACCTCTGGTGAAAGAGGTTTCCTGTGTGGCAGCCTCTGGCTTTCTAGATAGCCTAGGATCCAAGAAAGAGTAGATAAGAAGTATGTGGAGGGGAAGGCAGACTAGCTAGGGGTTACTTTTTAGAGCTAGACAAAGTAATATCAAAATTCATTTGTAGAAACAAAAGGTCTAGGATCTCAAGGGAAATCATGAGGGAAAAAAGTAGGAAGGAATAGCACTTCTAGACTTACAACAATATTATAAATCAATAGTGATAAAATTAATTTGGTACTAGTTTAAAGAAATAGAAAAGTACATCAGTGTAGCAGACTACATAAATAAGAAACAGAAGAAATCAAAAAAACTGTAAAAATAGTATTTGACAAATCCAGGACCATAAAATTAACAGGGGAAAGACCTTTAAAAAAAAAAGTACAAGAGATGCTAGGAAAACTGGAAAGGAGTTTAGCAGAAATTAGATTTAGATCAATATCTTACTTCACATATCACAATGAATTTAAAATAGATTTATAACCTGAAAATAAAAGGTAATATTAAAAACATTAGAAAAGAATGAGATTAGATTATGAGGGGTGAGGGTGAGGGAGGGTAGTAGAGGAGGCAATAAACAATTAAGTGCCTACTATGTGCCAGACATTGTGCTAAGACCCTTACAAATATTTTTTTCACTTAATTCTCATAACAACCCTTAGATAGAGCTTGAGGTGATAATTTGAGCCTGAAAAGGAAGGAATTTTGAGCCCTGGCAGACCCAAAGAAATTTGAACCTGAAGGTAATGGGGAGCCACAGGATTTGATTGACTAAGGCACTGACATATTCAGACTTGCACTTTGGGAAATTTAATTTGATATGGAGGATGCACTGGAGTGCAGTGATGCTTGAAGTAGGGAGACCAACTTGCAGGGGTTGCAAGAGTCCAGGAGTAAGGTGATGAAGGCCTATACCAGAGTGGTGGCAGGGTCAGAGGAGATAAGGGGGAATATTGGAGAGATGTTACAAAGATAGAAACAATAAAATTTGGCAATGGACTAGATGTGAGGGGTGAGAGAGTGAGAAGTCAAGATGTCACCTAGCTTGGGAGTCTGGGTGACTGGGAGGATTGGGGGTACCCCAATAACAGTGAAGTTAGGAAGAGGGCAGGATTTGGGGTGAAAGAGAGTGAATTCAGTTTTGGACATGTTGAGTTTAAGATATCTACAGGACATCCAGTATGAAATGTCCAATAGGTAGTTGGAAATGAGAGCGTATGTCAGGAGAGAGATTAGACAAACTCTAGAAGCCTTAGCTGTTATTTAGATTGTGTTCTTAACTTTTAACATCTTGATAACTGTATCTCAACATAATTGGTTTCCTTTGTAATGAATGCTGTGTGTTTTATTTTATTCATTTAAAAACATCATTCTGGTCCATAGGTTTCACCAAGGTGATAAATGGGTACATGGGACATATAAAAATGGTTAACTTTTGACTTTTCTCTGCAAACATCAAGGGGAAGGAGGAGAGAGGGATTCTAATTTATAGTAGAGTGGAAATAAAATTGGAATCAGACTACTTGTGTCATTTTAGGCAAGTCACTTCTCCCTCTGGGGAGAAAATATCCTAGTTTTCTTTTGTCTACAGGGTGCAGATAGCTAAAGGGAGATGGGGAGCACCCATGCCCATCCTCTGCACTGAGCTGGGCCCATCATACTTGGCAGAGACTAAAGAGCTGTCCAGGTGATTCACACTAGAGTGAGTGTGTATGTGTGTGTGGGGGGGAGGGGTGGGGGGGGGCGGTGCTCGCTCACTCCCCTGGGCAGTGCTGAGGGCTGTGGGGGAGGGGAGAAGGTATACTGTGGTAATGAGATGGACACCAGGAATGCCCATGCCTTCGCTCTGCACCAGACTTGGCCATCATACTTGGCTGAGGCTAAAGATTTGTCTAGGTGGTTCAGACTAAAGTATAATTGGTGCTTGTCAATATAGGAGCCCTGGCACCAGGGGTGCTCAGTCTTACTCCTCAGAGCTGAGCCTCCTTCAGCTTCGGACCACGTTCATGGGCTCCAGCGAGAGATCCATCTCTCCAGGAATCCTTCCTGGACGCTGAGGCCCACCTTCGTTTCTTCTTACCTACTCCTCTCCTTCAGAAGATGGCCCCTTGAGCCAAACTTGAAGAAATCCAGGGATTCCAAAAGGTGGAAGTGAGGAAGGAGAGAATTCCAGCCAAGGGGCACAACCGGGACAAAAGCATGGAGATGGGATACAGAGCATCCTGTGTAAAGAACAGCAAGAAAGCCTGGCCCTCAGAGTGCCAGGAGATGAGTAACTTGTGTGATAATAACTTTCCATCTTTGATTTCATTTTGTTTATTCTTATTATTTAGGGCTTTTTCTTCTAATTAGGAGGTTGTTGAGTTGGCTGAAATCTATCCCATGGGATGTGAAAATTTACTTAAGGCCTCAAACATTCCCCAGATAGGAAGCCAAAAAAAGAGTCAAGGTTTACCAAGTAATTTGACTGGTGGAGGATTTATGAACACAATTATGTAGGCATGTAAATCTCCTCTCTCAATCAGTCCATCACAAACTTTCTAAATGTAGCTTAATCAGTAACCTGACAGGCCTTGGGGACTTGTACTTCCATACCTCCCATAGCTTCAATATTTGTCAAGAGGCCAATCTCTTCTCCCTTAGCCTTCTGTAGCCCTTGAGATTTGAAAATCTGAGAAGAATAAGAGAATGTGGCATTTAAAAAAGCTTTCAGAACAGTACCAGCTCAGTAGAGAAAAGTCCTAAATTTGGAGTCCAAGGCCCTGGGTTCAAATCTTGTCATTGCTACTTACTACCTATGTGACCTTGGACAAATCCCTTCTCTCTGGGTTTCATTTTTCTCATCTGTAAAATTAGGTAGGTTGGTTTAAATGGCCTCTGAGGTCCCTTCCACTTCTAAATCTATGATTCCTCTGCATTGTCCTCTTAGTAATGGGTATTTCCTCTTTCTCCCTTACCATGTGTAGACTTAGGCTGATAATTGTGATATTGTATTCTTAAATCAAAACAATTTCAGAGACTACCATTTCAATTATATCCATGCATTCCCTTGGCTGCTTTTTTTTTTTTAGTAGCTTGGCTGATCCTTAGGCCTTCTTTCTAAGACAGATGACCTCTAAACTCCTTCCAGCCTGAAATCTATGATTTACTATAATCAGGGGAAAGAGCAGGCTTTTGACTCAGATCAGCCTTCAGGTGCCTCACTGCTACAGTAGGTTTTCTTTCTTTCTTTTTAAAAATACATCTTATTGATATTTT
The DNA here is from genome assembly GCA_028646595.1 of Phalanger gymnotis. NCBI lineage: Eukaryota > Metazoa > Chordata > Mammalia > Diprotodontia > Phalangeridae > Phalanger > Phalanger gymnotis. Next base: position 403,004,168 of record CM053623.1, read on the forward strand.
TTGTTATTACATCTCCTAAATTTCTCCCTTCATTTCTCTCTCTCTCTTTTTTCAGGGAGCCAACCTATTAAACAAGAATTCTTAAAAGAAAAAAGAGAAAGAAGAGAGAAAAACCAGCAAAACTAATCTGAATATGTATAAAATGTTCCATACTCATAGAACTGCCACCTCTGCAAAAGAATAGAAAGAGATGTCTTCTCATGCCCCTTCTTTGGGATGTATACACACATACAAACACATATATATTCTTTATAATTTTCCAATATTATTTTTAAAATTATTTTGTGGGTTTGGCTTTTCTTTTCCTATTTACCCTGTTGTTGTCCCCTTGCCTTTTCTGATTCTCCCAGAGCTTTCTCCTTCTACAAATTACTTTGTATTTACAGTACTTATCTGTGTAAATGTTGTAAAGACTCCACCCCTTCGCAGAATGTAAGCTTCTTGGGGACAGGTAACATTTTGAACCTGGCAGTGTAATCTACATAGTAGATTAGCACTACAAGTAGGTGCTTAACACATGTTTATTGAATTGAATTACAAGGCATGCTTAGGGAAAGTCATTTTCTGGAGTCTCCCATTGGTATAGAATGAGCATATTTCGTAAGATCTGCTTGATGGTATTCACTGCTACTGAGATAACAGGTCTCTTGGCCCAGTTTCTTTTTTGTGCCTTAAAGAGGCCTGCTATGTCTTCAGTCCCACTGGGCATCTCTAGAAAGAACCCTGAACATATGTAGCAAGAAACTAGTTTTTCCAGCACACTATACAACTGTTGCTGTAACAGCCTGAGGTCTTCTTCTCTGGTTATAATTTAACCACATCTTTTATTTTTCACCTTCTTGCCTGCCCCTTAGAATGCCCTTCAAAATCCTCCCTATATTCCCAGGCTCACTTTAAATGCTTCTTCCTTCTTAAAGCTGATTCCCCGGAGCTGGAATTGATCCCAGCTACAGGTGAATTCCAAAATCCATTACCTGTACTTGTACCCAACTTTGGATTGACCCAGATTCACAGCCTCAGTACCATTCTTCCCTCCCCGCCCCTCCCCCACTTCACATAGACACTAAGTTGTCAAATCATGTCATTTCTACCTCCACAATATCTCTCTTAGATATTTCCTCTCCGCTCACAGAGCACCCACTCACTTCAGGACCTCATCAGATTTCACCTGGGCCCCTGCAATAGCCTTCTAACTGGACTTCCTACTTCCAATCTTTCCCACTCAATCCGTCTTGTTTTGTCCTTCATTCTTGAAGAGGAAAGACCATGACATCAGGGAGATGATGCCACGATATGCAAGTGAACTGGATTTAAGTGAGGGAGGGCTGTACAAAGTCAGAGCTGTGAAAGTGATCTTCCTAAACACAGATCTGAGCATGTCACATACTTCCTCTTCAATAACCTTCACCAGTGCTATTATCTATAGGACCGAATATAAACTGTGGCAACGTGGCCTTCTCTTGTCTTTCTAGTCTTTCTACACATGACTCTCCTCATCTAGGGGAGCCAGGTAGATAGAGGGCTGGGCCTGGAGTCAGGAAGACCTGAGTTTACTAACTGTGAGACCTTGGGCAAACCACTTAACTTCTGTCTGCCTCAGTTCCCTTAACTGTAAAATGGGGATAATAATAGCGCCACCTCCCAGTGATATTGTGAGGATCGAATTACATAATATTTGTAAAGTACTCAGCACAGTTCCGGGCACATAGTAGGTACTTAATAAATGTTTCCTTACTTCTTCCCTTCCTCCCTCCCTCTCTTCCTTCCTTCCTATTTTCCCTCCCTTCTTTCTTTCCATCCTTCCTTCTCTCTCTTCTTCTCTCCCTTCCTTCCTGCCTTTTTTCCTTCCTTCCCTCTCCCCTCCTTCCTTCTTTTCTTTCCTTCCTTCCTTCCCATTCACATACTCTATAATCCAGTTATACTGGCCTACTTTCCTTTTTTTCTAACATTCCATCTCCAACGTCCATGCTTTTTCACTGGCTGTTACCTGTACCTGGTATGCTCTTCCTTTATACCTCCACCCCTTGGAATCCCTAGCTTCCTTCATGCCTCAGGTCACGCGCTGCTTGCAGCAGAAGGCATTTCCTAGTGCCTCCCACCCATTGGCCTTCATATGCCTTCCCCTCTATAAGTTAGCTATATCTCATATGTTTTAGTTTATGAACTTATTGTCTACCTTGATAGAACCTAAGATTCCTGAGATCATGGACTGTTTCTGCTTTTTCTTTGTATCTTCATTGCCTGGGATACAAAGCCTTGCACAGAGTAGGACTTAATAAATGCTTACTAACTGATTCACGTAATCACCTTCCCTAAGAGGGAAGTTACTCTCATCTACTCTCACTGGGAACACTAGAGCCTTGATATCTTCTGGGAGAGTGACAGGTTCGTTCAGCCCAAGATTTTGCTTTTGTTTTTTCATGCTCATGTGTGTGTGCCCTTATCTGGGTGCCCTTGAACCTTTCCTTACCTCACCCTGGGTTTCCTTCGGCCTTCTGTAGAAATAGGTCCTCTATCCCTAGATTCCTAGGAGTTGCCAGGCCTCAATTTTCTCCAATTAGGCCAGAGGGTACCTTATACAAATGATTTTTAAAGTCAACAACCATAAGTTAAATGCAGTGAGTATGTATTACTAAGGTACCTTTGTTTGATGTATATACATGGCTTGGTATAACCCATAACTACAATGGAAAGAAATCTTGGCCCTGGTGGTCTTTCTGTGGTAAAATGGGATTTTAAAATTCCTAGAAACCATGGAAAATTTAGTTTATAGATGTATAATAATGTAGAAGTTTATACTTTGGTCTTGGGTACTAGGCGACAGATTACTTGGTGGTTAGATAAAATCAGGCCAAGTTACAACAAAAAGGATTCTCAGTCAGCCTGGGAAAGGAATGCTATAGCATAGTATTCATTTACCTGAAGTTTTTCCTATGTCTAGCAAAGGTCTTAGGAGAACTCTACAGGGTCATCCAGATATTCTTATCTAGAATATAAAAAGCAAACTGTAATGATTTCCTGATGGTTTTCCAGTTAAAGGTCATTCCAAATTAAAATTGTCTACTACTCTGAATCACAGAATCTTAGAGGTAGCAGGGACCTATTCTCCAAATGCCTGATTCCTTAGAGAACTCTAGCCATTTAGTCAAAGTTCTTATATAGAACACGTTTAACTCTATTTCTGTAGGCTGAAGTTAAAAATATAGTATAGCTGCTAACCAACATTTTATGTAGAAAAAACTTTAGCTTATGAAGATCAGAACCAGGGTGTGCTAGTAAATTTTAACAGTCAGCTCTCAAAAAACTCAACATACTTTTAGTTTTAATCTACATTATTAACATTTACTTAGTTACTTTCTTAAGTCTAAACAATCAACAAAACAACAAATCATGCACTGATAGAGTTTGCCGATTTCCAAGGTATAAATGCTCGCATTGAAAATTCAACAGTTTCTATGACAAGCTGGCTCCAGCATACAACTGGCAGAACACATTATTATTTACTTCTAATGGTGAGGTGATCACATAGGTTGCATATTGCAAAGCATCCTCACATCACAGAACCTGCTCGGTGAGATAGGTAACATGGACTAGTAGAAAGAGCACTGGCTTTGGAGTCACTTTCTATCTTGACCTTGGTTAAGTCCTGTAGCCTCCCTTGGCCTGATGAGATAGATGTCTTCTGAGATCCTTTCCAGCTCTAGTCCTGTGAACCGCCAAAAGAGTTTGGCATAAGTACCCATTGAGGAAAAACCAAGTGGGTGAAGAAGACCTGTTGTCCAGGCTATGAAATTTAGTTGTGTAGAGAGCCTAGAAAAGTTCCATCGAGCTTTATATGAAATAGAGGGCTGGCCAATGAGAGCCCAGCCCTAATACGTGCCTGGAAATAGGCTCACTAAACACCCATCAGACATATCCTGCACATTCTCTTAAAGACAATGCTTGCATTGGCCAGTTCTGTATTATCTATATATTTTGGCAGGTGGAGAACAAATTGAAGCAGTAATTGAATGGCAGGAGGATATTGTAAGCTAAATTGTCTTTGGGAAATTACGCACTATTTTCAGTGACCCCTAGGTTCTTCCTGAAATGTCTTCGTTTTTAACATCAATTTTTTTTTCCAGTGATGCTATATGTCTCTGATGCATGGCAGGCCACCATCTCTGAAGAATCAAAATCACAGATTAAAGGACAAAGAGAAGTCAAATGGGCAAGAATGAGCTGCAGCACTTGGTCAACAAAAAACTGTGAGGAAAAGGTGGTATAAATGATATTGTTAAAGAAATACACAGTAAGAGCAGAAAAGGAAAAGAGCTGGTCATACAGTAAGAGTAAATGATAACTGATGGACAATTCTTGTGCTTCATTTCTACCAACCCAACATGGAAGTATCCAGAGGAATGGTCCTTCCTGCAGAGGATTCATGGGACAATACACAGAATGAAGCTTGATAGTTTCTCCTCCGGTGGCAGAAGAACCTATATCAAAGATCTCATTGATCCATCTAAGTTTGGAAATAATTATTAGCTATTTCCAAAAGTCTTCCTCTAATGGCTCACCATGGTATGGAAGTGACTGTGGCTTCTCAAAGGCCAGGCACTAACTTGGACAGAGGAGGGTTAGCAATAGATTGTATCATGCCTGTCATCCACGAATGAAAATAGCTTTGTTAGAAAAGTTATCTCACCAGACGGCGGCCATCAAGTGATGAAATGTAGATAATTAAGGCCACAGGAGCTCATCAAATCAACTACTGTAGAATGCAGAGTTTGCATTCTATGACAGGGGAGGGAGAACTCACATCCTCAGAAATCACGGATTTTGGGGATATTGAAGTAGAGCTATTTTATTTTAAATTATGCAAATCAACAATATTTGTGAATTGTTAATGATTAAGTCGTACTTGAGTCTAACCATGACTGGCACCTGGAGGCTCTGGAGGGGATTGGAATTGTGGAATGACAAAACAGAAGTGCCTTCCCACTGAGTTATCCTTGGAGGAGTAGAATTTATGGCAAAAATCACACTATGTGGTCTCTCTCTTTTCTTTTGGCTCAGCATCCAGTGAGCTCGGGATTAAATGCATACTATGGTGTAGTGAAAAGAATGATGGATCCGAAGTTAAAAGGACTTTTGAATCCAAGATCTGCCACACTCTGTGTGACTTTAGCTAAGTCATTTCAATTCTCTAGGCATCTTTCTTCATCTGTAAAGGGAAAATAACGATGCTTACATTACTTCCCCTTATCTTTTATCTATTTGCATACAAGAACTTGGGATCACTGCTTCATTTTTTCTCCCTGCCCCCCCCCCTTTCCCAGTTCTCCACCTATCCCCATTATAGGCTTGCTGGGTTGGGTCCTCACATTGATATATACCTCTGGGACTCTCTTTAAGGAAGCTTGGGACCTCCTCTTTCCAATGTCTCCCCACTGTTTCTTCATCTACAAAATTAGGAGGTTGGGGCAGATGATGTCTGAGGTCCCTTCCAGCTTCTAGACCTAGGATTTGGTTTTTATAGTGAATTGGTTGTTATGAGGATCAAATAAAAGTCTATGTAAAGCACTTTGCAAACATCAAAATCTCTCTATAAATGTTTTATCTTTTCTTGCTTCAACTCCAGATTATAAAGTCCATCAAGACTCCTAGGTAATTTTTTCCTTGTGTTTATCCACCAGCTCCTCCTACAAGCCAAATTTGAAGCAGTGGTTATCTTCCCTAGCAAAACTTGGACCACACCCATCTTTTCCCCACCCAGGTTTTTTCCCCCCCTCTGGCCCCATTAATTGTCTGAATTAACAGCAGGTGTCCTACAACTGAGGCTCATTGCTTTTGATGCCAAAGCTTTTGACCTGAACATAATTTAATTTTTTCCCCTTGATTCAGATAATCTATATGAATAATAAGTATTATGTATACTCTGAGGCTCCTGAGGCATACAGGTAATTATCTTGATGCTAGATGGCTCCTGAATGCTGAACTTTTCTTATTTTTCTTTAAATTTTCTTTTGTACAAGCCTCACTTTTAGGAGTGACTTGGTTCTTTAAGAAATTGTTAACTTAATAATTATGAATGCAAGTATCTAAAGAAAATAAAAATCACACATAAAACAAACTCTGAGCTGTCTGTAATTTGTTTTAAAAATGTTTAATTTTCTTAAATCAGAAAACATCTCTCAAAAACTCATTTATATACATTATCAGATTTTGCTGCTTTTTTACATAAATATAGTTGTGCATATTACTCTGATCCTAGAAGTCTTCATCAATTCATTTCTTTTCATATTTCTTCATGTGCTTCATATTTGTTTTTTTAATGGTACAATAATATTCCATTATGTTGATATCTTATTATCTGTATGACTGAGTGAGTCTCCTTCCTCTCTGTTGGCCTTCATTTCCTCATCTAAATGCGGGCTTGGACTGCATCTCACAGAAGTTCCTTCCCACACAAACATCCTGTGACTCTATACATACGACACTTTGCTTGGTTATTCCCCACATTTTGGACACGTGAGTTTCTTTCACTTTTTTTGGTCCTTACAAATCAAGCTGCTATGACTTGTTAATATAAAGCCAGATTGTACCAGTTCACAGGGCTACCAGCAGAGGAAGAATGTGCTGGTTTCCCCAGAATCTCACCAACATTGAATTTTGTAATCTTAAACCATCGTCCGACCAGGCTAGCTAATCCTGAGGAAGATCAGGGTGGTGGATTCTCTACTTCCCAACTTAGAGAAAATGTAACCTGTTCCAGTGAAGGGAGTACTCATTATGAAGAAATCTCTAAGTAGCCAAGTACAGTAACTAACTCTGCTGCTTTGAATGGCTGTAAGGTTATGCCTCAGAGTTGTTTGACTTTGTGTTTCCTTTATTTTTTTTTTTGAGGGGCAGGGGGTTGGACCTGTAATTTCACCCAAGGTGAAAATTCTCTTCATGAAAACTCCCACCATGAATGTCTGTAATGTATAATCTTAGGAAAGTTGCCTGGGGCAGCAAAAACAAGTAATTTGCCCAGGATCACAGAGCTAGAAGCATAACCTGATCTCATAGCTTCTTGACTCTCTCTCTCTCTCTGCCTGGTTTTCCTCTTATGGTTGGAGAGCTTGAAGAGTTTCAAATGCTCAGTAATAAATCATCTTTTTTGAGACAAATGTCGCTTCTTGTCATCAGTGTATCTTCTTTTAGAATTCTTTTCCCCTGGATCCTCTCCACCCCTCAATAATCTGCTACGAATTTGGAAAACAGAATGCCTTGCTTGTTAGCAATTGTAGATAAATTAAGAGTCAGTAAGTAGTGAGGGAGGGAAGAAAGATTCTTGTTGGAAATAAAGGCACATGGGTTTTATGACAGCAATTTTAGCCACTTTGAGGTTTTTCCTGCATCCTCTATGTGTGTGCATACACACATGCACATATACATACTTAGTCTCTCTATATACATACGTATACGTACACACACACACTTTATTAACTGCAAAAATGAAAATCTAAGTATTGTGTTCTAAAAATTAGGACTCTCCATCCCATGATTAATGGATGCGTTGGGGAATATACTTTTTTTTTTAAACCATACTTGTGATTTTATTGGTATAGAGAGCTGCTGGTGAAGAATTCCCTTTACCATTGCAGAGCAGCACTAGTTCTACAATTTAAGGGCTTAGAGTTTTCTGGGCACTATGAGGTTAAATGACTTGCCAGGGTCCCCTGAGTCCATGTCAGAGGAAGGACTTCAACTTAGGACTTCCTGACTCCCAGGCCATCTCTAACGACTACCCTAAAGTTGAGGCAGAAGACTTTCTCTTGCAGATAGACAGATAAAGTAATTACTGAGAACTGGCTATATGCCAGGTGAGAACTGTGCTATGCATTGAGGATACAAATACAAGACAGTCGTGGATGTCAGAGAGCTTTTATTATTAATGTAGGGCAGACAACACATAAAGGGAGTTGGCAAGGGGTTGGGGCTTACTGAATGGTTTAGAGCCAGGGGCTGAGAAGTGAAGGGAGAAGTGGATACTTAGTTCCAGGTAAGAAAAAGAGAAAATTCAATGTGTAGTAGAAAGAAAACTCAAATTTCTATCGTACTATATGGTTTACAAAAAAAAAAACAACTTTTCTACATGGACCTTGTGAGGTAAGAAATGTTTGCATAGGTCCCTCCCCACCGTTTTATAGATATGGAAGCTGAGGCTCTGAGCTAGGGAGTGACTTTTTAAAGTTCCTTTGGGCTTCAGGTTCAGGCATTTTTAATGTGGGACCCATGAACTTGTTTTTCAAAATTAAAAAAAAAATTGGTAACTGTAATTACAATTCGTTTACTTTGTAATTCTATGTATTTTATTTTATGCATTTAAAAATATTGTTCTGAGAAGGTTCATGGGTTTTACCACCCTGACAAATGAGTCCATGACCAACTTCCCG
>CM053623.1:403012690-403031087 GCA_028646595.1 Phalanger gymnotis
TTTTGTAAGGGGTCCGAGATGTCGAAGGGATCTTTATGTTGAGATAAAACTCTATCTTTGTGATACAATGCGTGGAACGTGGCGGCGCTCCCTTAATAAATGTTTTTTCCTTTTATTTCTATCTGTCCATCTCTATCTAGGTCCATCTATCTCTGTACCATCTACCAATTGTCTAGCTATGTGTCTTCATCTGTCCTCTATCTATCCGTCTCTCTCTCCATTTCTATGTCCATCTATCTATGTACTATCTACCTACCTGTTCACCTCTGTCAGTCTCTATCTCCATCTCTATCTCTGTGTATCTATCTATGTACTATCTACCTACCTGTCCATCACTTTCTATCCGTCTCTATCTCCATCTGTCCATTTCTATCTACTTATACCTACCTGCGCTGGCTTGTATATATCTTGTTTGCGTGCTTCTCCTCATTAGACCTGTAACTCTGTATATACTTACGATACTATAGGCACTTGTTTTGTGGCTAACACTGAACTCCCAGAGTGCGGGCGCCGATTAGCACAGCGCCGGGCACTCAGTAGGCGCTTAATAAATGCTTCCTGATTGATGGTGAATGGGTTTCTCCTGGAGGAGGTGGGGTAGGAGACGGAAGTGGACGGCTGCATTACCATTTTGGGGGTGTTTGTGGAGATACAGTAGAAAGGATCCCAGGTTAGGTAAAGTTGGAAGAGGTCCTGTGATTTCATCATCATCCCTATTTTACAGAAAAGGACATTGAGGCTCAGGGAGATGAATTATACAAATAATTATAGTAGCCAGCATTCAAAACCACAACCGCTGTGTCTCTCATCTGCCTTCTCCTTCCCCACGGGCCAGCAAGTCACGCTTGGGACTCTGCACAGGCTCAAGCTCCCCTAGCTTAGGTGAGCACGATCGATGCACTCGTCGCTGCGACTCCCCTCGCCTGGGCTCGCGCTGCCCCCTCGCACACCTTCCCCTCCTTCCTCCTCCCCCGCTTCGGGCGCTCAAGATGGCTGCGGGTGGAAACGTTCAGGTAAGCAAGGGGGCGGGGAACGCGTCGTCTCCCGCCTCCTGCAGGCCCGGGCGGCGCAGGGGCTCAGGAAGGGGGGAGGGGCGGGTCAGCCGCCCCGCCTTCTTCCGCGCGGGTCTTAGCGCTTCGCGGTTCCCAGAGGCGCAGTTGGCCTTCCGCGCCCCGCTGGCGCAGGATTCTGGGGGGCGGGGCGAGGGAGGAGAGAGGGTGGGGAAAAGGGAGGGAGAGGAAAAGCCCCTGCCCGCGGCGTGTTAGGGCGTGGCCAGAGGCAGTCCTCGCCCCCAAGCTGGCTGACCAGTGGGAAACGTTCCCACCGAGCAGGGGCGGGGGAGAGGCGTTCTGGGAAGAGCCGCGGAGGGAGGAGTGCTTGGTTGAGATAGCGGCTGCAGCTGCGGCCGCGGGGGTAAGAGGGAGCGGACGGAGCCGGAGAGCCCGGGGCTGTTCCTGGAACCCCCGCGGGCTGCGGGGCGGGCGCACCTGCCTAGGCGCTTCCTTCTCCTGCCCCGCGGCAGCCCGGGGGGCCTGCCCCTGCTCCACCCCTTCTTCCTCCTTCCCCCCACCCCCCTTCTCCTGCGTTCCCTCTCTCTCCCATTCTCTTTTAAAATTCCCTAAGAAGTTGCTCGGGGCTCGCCCCCAGCCCCCGGAGGATGGTGGCGGAGCAGCCTCGGGGTCCGGTCGGAGGGTGAGGGACCGGAGAGGCGAGCCGGCCGCCCCGAGCGGGCCCGGAGGGGGAGAAGAGAATGGCCTCACCTCCCGGCTTCAGCCGCTGCCTCTGCGGCCGCCTCCGCCACCTGCTGCCGCCGCCGCCGCTGCCGCTTCCCGGCCCTGGTAGCCACAGCAACAGCCACTAGAGGAGGGAGCCCGGAGGCTGATGGCCGAGCTGGAGGGCAGCGCGGGGCCCAGCTTCCCAGGTAAAGAGCCCCCGCGCCCGCCGGGACGCTGCCCCGGGGCCCTTCATTGATTCTTTTATCGAAAAAGTTTGTTTTCCTCCAAACCCAGATGGGAGAGCGGGCTGCAGCGGCGGGCGCTGGAGTCAGACAAGCGTGGCATTGGAAGGTGGCATGGGCAGTAGACCAGGGATCCTCGATTCCTCCCCAGGAGGAATCCCCCATGAGCAGGATAGCTTGGAAAGTGGCTTGAACAGACCTCCCCCCCCTCCCCAAGATAGAAGGAATCACAAGATAAACAGGACGGTTTGGAAAGTAATATGTGCAGTAGAGTAGGGTTCGTCGATGGAATGCTGGCAGGAATCCCAGATAAGGGGGATAATTTGGAAAGCGACATATTTAACACACTTCACCTCCTCCTTCCCCCCTTGATAGAGATAGAGGGCCAGGAGCAATCCCAGACAAGCGGATCAGCTTGGAAAGTGACACCTTGAGTAGACCAGGGTTCATAGATGGAACGGCAGGAGCAATCCCAGGTGAGCAGGATAGCTTGAAAAGTGATGTGGTGAACAGATCCCCTTCCTCCTCCTTGAAAGGGGTAGGAGGAATCCCAGATGATCTGGATAGCTTGGAAATTGACATGGTGCACAGATCTTTCCTTCCCTCTTCCTCCTTGATAAGAGAGATAGAAGGAATCCCAAATGAACAAGATAGCTCAAAAAATGACATGAACAGATCTTTCCTTCCCCTTCTCCTCCCTCCCCCCACCCCACCTCATAAAGAAAGAGGAATCTTAGATGGACAGGATAGCTTGGAAAGTGATATGGTCAATAGACCCCTGGGGTTGACCACAAAGGAAGGCCAGAAGGAATCCTTGATAAGCAGGATAGCTTGGAAAGTGATATATTAAATAAATTACTGCCCTTCTTCCCCTTAGAGGGGGAAAACCCAAAGGAACCCTAGACAGGCAGGACAGCATGTGACATGTTGAATAGACCAAGGTTCATAGAAAGTAAGCCAGAAGAAAACCTAGCCCTAGACAAATAAGATAGTTTGGAAAGTGATACGTTGAGTAGACAAGAGTTCATAGATAGAAGGCCAGAAGGAATCTCACATAAGCAGAATAGCTAGGAAAATAACATGGTGAATAGACATCCCCACCCACCCACCACTACCTCCCTTGACAGAGAAAGAAGGCCAGAAGGAATCCCAGATAAGCAGGACACCTTCTGATAGGTTGATTAAACCAGGGTTCATAGAACCTAGACAAAAAGGGCAGCTTGCAAACTGGCATGGTGAATGCAGTTTATCCTTGACCTGACAGAAAATGAAGGCCAGAAGGAAACCCAGACAGGCAGAACAGGGTGGAAATTGACGTGATCAATTTATTATAATCTTAACAAGGAAAGCAAATCTAATAGAGATTCATTCTTTCCTGTACAGTCCTCTTCTTCTGATCTACATTGTATATGTAGGTGCTCATTTTTATCTAGTATTTGTAAACCAGATAAAAATATGATTTATTTTCAAAGCAAAAACATACACAAAATTGGAAGAAAAAGACCTTAATTCACATTCCACCCACGTACAAGCTGGATGACCTTGGGCAAGTGGCAACATCCACGGACCTCACTTTTTTGTCTGTAAAATGATGTTATCGGACATAATGGTCTCTAAGGTCCTTTCCAGGTCTAAATCTCTAATACTATAAAATGAGCAGCTTGTTAGAGCCCTCTTTTATCCTGAAACCAGCTCCAATGCAATTTTGTGTTCCAGTTTCCCGTCTGCCCAAATGGAAGGTTTCGTTAGCTACAATAAAATATTACTTTGGATTCTTCCCTCCTCCAATTTTAAGTCTCTAATAAAGTTGTGCCCTTCATTTGCATTACATTTTCATTATGCTAACAGGATTTGTTAAGCAAATGGTATAAATAGATTTGGGGAATATTTAGCCTTCTTTGGAAAATGTTGCTAAAACTAAAAGCTATTTGAGAACTTCCTCATTAACAAATGATAGTTCCAGGAGCAACGAATCTTATGTCACTCTTAACAGAGGTTCTTAACCTGTAGTCCATGAAATTATAAAAAAAGTTACTTTGTTATCTGTATTTCAATATAATTAATTTGTTCTGTAGTCCTGTGTATTTTATGCATTTTAAAACTATTACTGTGAGAAGGGTCCATGTGCATCAGACTTCCAGAGGGGCCACATAAAAGATTAAGAGCTCTTCCCTCTAGAACTTCAACTTGGTAAATTAGCAAACTGCTTATCCAATAGAAAACAAGTAATCTACAATTTCCATTCTAAAATATAAATCCAAAGACAGCAGATCCGAAACAAATCTATGTAGGAATGTACTTCTTAAATCTAGAGAGTGCATATTTGGATTAGAAAGCAGGTTTGGCATAGATGGTGGGGGCATTTCCATATCTAGACTGGGTAAAGGGAAGTTTTATGTGTTGAGTTTTTCTGTAATCTGAATTATCTGGATAATTATCTCAGTTTTTCATTTAATTGATTTGTACTTTGGTGGTAGGACTTGAATTTTCTTCATGTTCTGTTTAAGGAAAAGATTGTAAAACATTTCCAGGGTTCTTAAGGCTTACAAGAATGTATGTGCGTTTTCAGAATAGTGTTAAAATCACAGAATTTGACAATTGGGAAGGAACTCAGTGGTCGTTTCTCTCAACCCATACTCAAAAGGAATCCCCACTATAAACCAGTCAAGATCTTCCAGCCTGTACTTAAAAACCTTTCAGGAAGGAGAACCTCCTTTTTGAACCTTTGGCCCTTGAAATCCTATCGAGTCATTTCTCCTTCCCCGCCCCTACCAACTGATATCAGAGCTCGGCTTTGGTTTCAGAACTTTTATTTTACATACTTACCGAAATCTGGTTTATGGCATTTTATAGAGCTGGAAACTGAGATGTTACCTTTAGGTTAAATTATTTGTTTGGCACAGGAAACATACCAAGGCCAGGGTAGACCTGGGATTAATCCTTTGACTTTAGAGTCTTAGAATTGGCAGGGATCTCAGAGGCTCTTTTGTCCACTTCCTGCTTGAATAAGAATTCCCTGTATAACATACTTGACAAGTATCCAGCCTTTATTTGGAGCTCTTTAGTAAGAGGAAAACCACTCTTCTGAGGCAACCTGCTCCACTTTGACATAGCTCTGATTGTTAGGAGGTTTTGCTCTCATATCAAACCTAAATTTGCTTCTTTGTAACTTAAAGCTAGTGCTCCTGGTTTACCTAGGGCAGAAATTCTTAACCTTGTTTGTATCATAGTTCATTTTGACATCCTGATGAATTCTACGGTCTCCTCTTTAGAATAATTTAAAAAAATTTATAACTGAAGGAAATGCTAAACTAGAGGTTAGTAAAAATAAAGCTGTAGTTTTCCTATCCAAATTCACTGACCTCCTGAAATATGCATTAGAGCCAAGCAGAAGAAATGGAATTCCTTCTCCGTGTAAAAGCCCTTTGAATACTTGAAGACAGTTCCCAATATGTCAGTAATCACTTATTATGTGTCTCCTCTGTGCTAAGTAAGCCCCGTGCTAGGTGCTTGAGAGTCAAAACTAGGCAGTGCCTGGTCTCTAAGGTGCTCACAGTCTTATGGGGAGAAAACATGATAATAACTATGTACAAACAAGGTACAGACAGGATAATTTGGAAATAATCAATGAAGGGAAAGCCCTAGACTTAGCGACTTGAAGGAGGTCCAGACATCAGGGTGCAGAGATGAGGAGAGAGAACATTACAGTCATGGTAGGCAGCTAGGGGAAATGCCTTGGAGTATTTGAGGAATGGCAAGGAGACCAGTGTGATTGGGTGGCAGAGTTCATGGGGGGCAGGGGGAGGAGGTGTGTGTATGAAAGCATGGAAAGGTGAGAGAGAACAGGTGATGAAGGGCTCTGAACATCAAGCAGAGGATTTTATATTTGATCTTGGAGGTCCTAGGGAGCTGCTGGGGTTTATTGAGTAGGGGAGTATATCTTGGTCAGACCTGCACTTTAGGAAGATCATTTTGACAACTTAATACAAGTTGGACTGGAATGGGGAGAGACTTATAGCAGGGAGACCAACCAGAAGGTTGTTTCAACAGTGCAGTTTTGAGGGGATCGAGGCCCTGGACTAGGATGGTGGCAGTGCCAGAGGAGAGAAGGAGGCATATGTGAGATGTTAGCAAGGTGAAATTGACAGGCCTTGGCAACAATTGGATATGGAGAGGAAGAGAGAGTGAGGGGTTAAGGATGACACCTAGGTTGGGAGCCTGGGAAGATAGTAGTACAGTAATAGGTAAGTTAGGAAGAGGGTAGGGGTTCGGGGGACAGATCATGAGTTAATTTTGAATGTACTGAGTTTAAGATGTTTCTAGATATCCAGTTTGAGATGTCTAATAGGTTGTCGAAGATTCAAGATTGGAGGTCAGCAGAGAGGTTAGGGCAGGATAAAGAGAGTTCAGAATCATCAGCGTAGAGATGATAATTTAATTAATGGGAGCTGATGAGATCACCAAGTGATTTAGTACAGTAAGAGAAGAGAGCTCAGGACAGAACCCTGTGGGTATCCACTATCAATGGGCATGATCTGAATGAAGATCCAGCAAAAGAGGGTGAAAAAAGTGGTCAAAGAGGGAAGAGAAGAGCTAGGAAAGAGGAGTGTCGAAAATGAAGAGAACATCAAGGAAAAGAAGATGATTGACAGTGTTAAAGGCTGCAGAGAGGACAAGAAGGATGAGGCTTGAGGAAAGTCATTAGCAGCTAAGAGATCATTAGTAATTTTGGACAGAGTAGATATGTTTGAACAATGAGGTTGGAAGTCAGATTGTTGTAGTTAAGAAGAGAGTGAGAGGAAAGGAAGTGGAGGTAGCTATTATTTGCCATCTTTTCAAGGAGGTTTGTCACAAAAGGAAGAAAACATGTGGGACAATAACTAGCTAAAATGGATGGGTGGATGGATGAGGGTTCTTTCAAGTCTTCACATCTCCAGGCTAAGCATTTCCGGTATCTTCAACTGATCTACTTATGACATATATCATTGGTTTAGGCCTAGGAAAGCCTTATAGGCTGTGTAGTAGATTCTCTTTAAGCCACAAATATTTATTAAGCCACTATGTGCCAAGCACTATAGTAGGAGATGGTGATATAGTAATAGAAAAGTAACAGTTCTTGTTCTCAAGGAGCATATATTCTACCATCAAGATACATTTTCACGAAAAAGTAAGTGCAGTATATATACAAAACAAATTTACAGTGATTTTGAGGTGGTGCTGAGGACTGGAGAAACTTAAGAAAAGCCTCTTGAAGGAGGTGGCTCTTGAGCTGAACCTTGCAGGGATCTGGGAGCTCCAAAAGGGACAGGTGAGGAGGGACAAAATTCTAGGAATGGAGGATAGCTTTGGCGGCAGCTAGATGCTGCAGTGAGTAGAGTTAGGAGGACCTGTGTTCAAATCTAGCCTCACACACTTACTAGTTGTGTGACTCTGGGCAAGTCACTTAACTCTGATTGCCTCTTTTAAGAAAAAAAGAAGAAAGAAAGAAAGGGGAAAAAAGCAGAGTAATAAGAGATGGAATGTTGTATACCAGCAAACCAAGAAGTTCAATTTGGCTGGAATGTAGAATGAGAGGGAATAATAGGCTGGAGCCAGATTGTGAAAGAGCTCTAAAAATGCCAATTGAGGATTTGGCATTTTATCCTAGAGGAAATGGTAAGCCATGTAAGATTTTTTTTTAAGGCATGACATCATCAGATGGAGATATGAGGAAAATAAATTTGGCTGCTATGGGAAGGATGATTTGGAAAAGGGTGAGACTGGAGGTCTGGCAACCAGTTAGGAGGCTATTGTAGTAGTTCTGGTGACAGGTGATAAGGGCCTGCATTGGTATAGTTGTGGTGTGAGTGAAGAGAAGGGGACAAATGTAAAAGATATTGAGAAAGTGGAATTGACAGACTCGGCAACTTATTAGATGTGGGCATCAGTGGGAATGAAGAATCGAAGATGACTCAGTTGAGATTGGATAAGAAATTTATCATGGAACCAGTGAGCATGCTTGTGTGATTTCATCTGTGTTAAGCAGAACATTAGTAGAAGCAGAGAAGACAAGGTTTAAGGAATAATCCACAGTTTTGGTAAGGAAAGACATGACCAGCCATTGGACAGAGAGGATTAAAGGGTCTAGCGCAGTGTAAAGATGAGCTGGTTTAACTAAAGGGTTGAGGTTTTGAAGATTTGAAAGGGCAGATTTGATGATCTAGGAAAGCAAGAGGAGGAGAAGTGGTTGGATGTTACATTGAGGACAGGAGGGATCAGGAGGACAGGAGGAGTCAGAAGGACAGGAGCTTATGGTCTGATGTAGGAATGTCAATTTCAGGATTCTGGAGGTTAACTCCTTATAGATTATTATGATGATGAGATCAGGTGTATGGTAATCTCTTTGCATGGCTAGCATGGAGGGAAGGTGCAGATTGGGAGTTGAAGAACTTAATAAATTGGGAAGGAAAGGAATTTTTGTAGATTAGGAAACCAGGACTTAAAAAGATTGTTTTTGCTCATGGTCATGTAGTCAGTCAGTAAACATTACTAAGCACCTACTATGTGCCACATACGGTGCTAATAAGTACTGGGGGACGCAAAGAAAGGCAAAGACAGGCCCTGCTCTTGAACTCACAGTCTAATGGGGGAGACAGCAGGCTAACACAAACTATATAAAGGATTAATTGGAAATAATTGACAGAGGAAAGGCAGTAAATACAGGGATGGGGAACCTGCACCCTCGAGGCCACATGTGGTCTTCTAGGTTCTTGGGTGCAACCTATTGACTGAATCCAGGTTTTACAGAACAAATCCTTTTATTAAGGGGATTTGTTCTGTGAAGTTTGGATTCAGTAAAAGGTCCACACTTGAGGACCTAGAGGGCCACAAATTCCCCACCTCTGTGTCTCTAGAACTAAGAGACATCAGGAACACAGGTAGTAAGTGAAAGGCAGGTTACAAACTCAGCTCCTTTGACTCTCAATCCAGTCTTTTTTTTTTGCTGTGCTGTGCTGTCTACTCAGTAGTTTCATATTTTGGTTGCACTCTCTTGGATGTTTTCTGGCTTAGTAATGTCATTTCCAAAATGGAACCTTCACAGTTTAGCACCATACTCAAGATGTGGTCTGATCGGGGTAGAATACAGGAAGAAAATCCCTCCATTAGTCCTGAGTAATTTACTTTTCCTAAAACAGTTCAAGATTGCGTTGTGTTTCTTGGCTGCCGTATCATGAAAAGAAGCATGGTGTAGTGCATGGAGAGCTGGCTTTGGAGTTCAAATGTTGTTTCTGGCATATACTGATTATACCTTGGGCAAGTGACTTAACCTCTGTGGGCTCTAGGTTGTCCTCTAAGAATAGAAGTTGAAAAGACAGTGATGATGTGCATTGGTCAAGGAAATTTCCTCATCCTTAAATTCCTTATACCAGTGAAATCACAAGTCCAGTTTCCGTCCTATATCCCATAAAGTTCTTCTAGTCTTAACCCACAAATCCCCTGGACGAGAGGTTGTTAACCTTTTTTGCTACATGGACCCCTCTGGCAATCTGGTGAAACCTGTGGATCCCTTTTCAGAATTATGTTTTTAAATTCATAAAATAAAATATGTAGAGATTACAGAAGATATAAATGACATTGAAATTACAATGCAATTTCCTGCCCTGGCCTCCCCCCACTCCCCCAAGGTTTATTGATGCCTTGAAATCTAACCTTACATTCTCTGGTTGAGGATGCTTTACTATGTCTACGAGAAGTCATTCAGCCTTTGCTTAAAGACTTTAAGCCATTAGGAAGTTAACTAGGCTTGAAGAGCTGAGGGCCTAGCTGTTTTTCCTTAGGTTGAGCTGAAACCTGGTTGCTTCTAATTTCTGTTTACTGATCTTAGTTCTACCTTTTGGGGCCAAGAGGAAGTCTTATTTTTCTGGATTTGACAAAGGTTGTTTACTTTTTTCTGGCCATTAATTAGCAGTTTTGAAAGAAGATATCCTCTGAGTCAAGATGATGATTTACAGTTATGAAAAGAAATGCAGGTAGACATGAAGTATTTTGTCCTTTGAAGGCTTTGCTTTTATAGTCTTGTATAGAAGCTTTTTTTCTTAACCTGGAAGTTTTTATTAATAGAAAATTAGGCATTGATATAATTTACATTTGTCAAAGATTGATGTATTATCCCCAATATTTATTGACAGCATTGCTAGTTGCTGAGTAGACAGAAAGGTGATACCCAGTAATTACTTTTGAGGAGCAAAGGAGTAAATAATAGTTTTGAACTTATAAGGTTTTTCATCATCATCTTGTGAGTAAAAACTCTGTTGGACATATAGGATTGTCAGGAGATAACTGCTTTAGGTACAATAGACTGTTTACATGTGTAGAGTATGTCTTAAGCCAACTTGGCTGTAACTTCCTTGGAGTAGTCACTGAATCTTCTTCATTTTCCATAAGGTATTCCTTATAGTAAGTAGAGCAGCATTTTGTTTGTATTAGGTACTCAGTTTCTTGGATGAATGGACACTTTCAAAGGATTGACTATATTGCTGTTATCTGTAACATTGGAAATTGGTTTTGTTTTGAGAAGTGCAGTTGTAGGGTGAAAAGAACATTGAACCTTAAGTCTGAAGACAAGGTTGTAAAGTCCTGTCTTTTGTTGTTGTTGTTGTTGTTTAGTCTTGTCCAACTCTTTGTGACCCCTTTTGGGGTTTTTTGGCAAAGATACTGGAGTGGTTTGTCATTTCCTTCTCCAACTCATTTTACAGATAAGGAAACATAGAGCTAGTAAATGTCTGAGGTTGGATTTGAACTCAAGTCCTTCTCACTCCAGGCCAGGTACTCTATCCACTGTATTACTTAGATGCAAAGTTCTGACTTTGCCACTTATTAACCATGTGACTTGGGCCAGTGTCTCCTCTTCCATAGATCGGGGATAAAAATGCTTATATTACTTAGCTGATTTCAAATCAAGTCAACATATTTATTAAATGCTTATTGTATACAAAGTACAAGACAAAGTCAGATATGACATGAACCCTGTTAATGAGAAGCTTCCATCCTAACAATGTAGACGGATAACTATACAGGTATCTCAATCTCCCTCATGAGATATTTGTAAAGTGGCACATTGCCTGGCACATAGCTGGCACTTAAAAGGTTTTCATTTTCTTTCCTTCCATCTTTAAATCAAAGGTAAGATTTGGGGAAAGTGCCCTGAGAAATCTTAGGAGGGAGAGATCTCTTTCATTGAGGAATGAGGGAAGTAGAGAAAGGTCAGAGAAAGCTTTACAGAAGAAGTGGCATCTGAGTTGAGACTTAACGGAAAGGAGAGATTCTAATATTCTGAGATATGAGGAAGAGACTTGAAAACCTAGAGTGTTTGGATTGATTGTGTTAGAAAATAGGGAGTCATTGTGAGTTCTTAGAAATATCAATACAGGTGTAGCATTCAAGGCACTTAGGGTTGGGAAAGCCTGAGTGTAAGGAGACTAGGCAGGAAGAACTCTGTAAGGTAAGAGTGAGGTAATGAAGGGCTGAGTTGAGGATATGTTGGTAGAAATGGAGAAGAGGTTAGAGAGGTATTTGAAGGTAAGAGATGACTGCGATCAGTGACAGAGTCAAAGATAACGCCAAAATTTCAAACCTGGGAGTGCCTTCATTTGAACTCTTAGTACTTTGTACCTGTCTTAGGTACTTTTTGGTTCTTGGGTTCTTTTTACATGCTACTTACATATCTACTATTTACTTCTCTAGTCTCCCTGTTCCTCTCCTGTACCCCTCCCCCCTCTTCTCATGTCACTGTGACCTATCCAGTGCACTTAGTAGGATACTGGTTCAAATTATAGTTATGCATATCTTCTACTACAGTGGTTCTCCAAGTGTGGTTCAGGAAACCCTTTCAGGACTATTTTCATAGTGATTCTAAGACATTTTAATTTCTAATACAATAAATATTGGTAGCTGTAATATACATAAACAAAAGCTCTTTTGGTGATCCTCACTAATTCCTAAGAGCATAAAGAGATCCTCAAAAATTTGAGAGCTGCTGTTCTACTAGATTTTGATCTACTCCTAGAAAGTGGTACCATATTTCGATGCCCTTCAGACTTCCCTCAGCCCTTCATCTGTAGTAGATGCTCAGTAAGTATATTTGAATGTTATATTGTTACTATTTGTCTTTATATCACAGTTTCTTGCCCTTCCCTTCCAGATTAAACTCTCCTTTATGACAAAGAAGAAACAATTAAACAAAACTATCTGACACAGAAACTGTGTCTGACAGTGCCTAGGGTATTTTGTCTTCCTAGTTCCCCACCTCTGCCATTAAGGAGGAAGTCTATCTGAAGCCCTCACTGGTTTTTCTGTTACTTAGAATTCAGCTTCTACTTAAGTGGTCTTTTCATTTAGAGTGTAGATATAACATATTTTTCTCTCGATTCATTTTGTTTCACTTTATACTATCCCATATAATTCTTTCCATGTTTCTACATATTTTTCATTACTTCTTATTGCATGCTAATATTCCATGACATTCATATACCATAGTTTTTTTCAGTCATTCCTTAATCAGTGGACACTCATTTTGTTGCCAGTTCTCTGTTACTGAATAGACTGCTGCTATGATTATTTTGCATTTGTTAGACTTTTGTTTCTGTTTCTTATTTCATTATATGTCTGGTAAAAGGGTATGGATAACTTAGTTACTTTTCTTGAGTAGCTCAATAAATGTTGATTGAATCATGAGCGATACTAAGAATGGCGATACAATTAATAGAAATAGGATAGTCAAAAAGTTAAATTAGCTTGGCAGAGGAAGATAAGTAATTTGTTTAGTTTCAGATGAAAGCATGGTTTCATTGTTTTTCATTTCATCTTAGCAGTCATTTTAAAAGCACCTCTATTATGTGTAAAACTAGCTAGTTGAGAAGATGTGGGGGCTTGTGCAAAGATATCTAAGAGGTAGTGCCTTTCCTCATGAAATCTATAATTTAGTAGGGGGAAAAATCAAATGCTTCAAATCAAATTGCCGTGACACAAGTATTCTTATACCTTAATATTTAAAAGATCTGTGATCTTATCATTCCATCTTCTTTCATATTGTAACGTCTCTATGGCTTAGTGGATGGGCTTCATGAGTTGGGGTGGTGACAAAAATTCATCACCACTCGCTCAGCTTGTGGTGATTATTTGCGTTTCTCAGCTGTGCCCAGCTGGCTCTTGGAGGATAGACACAGGTCACTAGAAGTAAATTGAAAGTCTTTGTACCTTGGTGGAACTTGTACTCCATTGACTCAGTCTTTGAGCCCTTATATCCATACCATAATGAAAGACTGGAGTAGGACTACAACCCCTTCTATAGAGACATAATAGCTCCCTATTTCCTACCATGGCAGTACTCAAATCTCAGGTTATCAAGCACCTCTTGTATTGGATGCATCCCTGGAATGGGAGTCAGGAAGATATGGGTTCCAATTCTGCTTCTGACCCTTCCTGCTAGGTGACCTTGGACAAATCATTTAATCTCTCTCAGCTTTAGTCTCATTATCTATAAAGTAGTGACAGAAGAGCACTTTTTCTCACAGGATTATTGTGAGGATCAAATGAGATAACATTCAATTTTAAAAGTGCTCTGCCCCATACCCAGTCTATAATTTCCCATTTCTACCAAACCTACACTGATCAGACTGGTTTTCATACTATTCCATGAATATAAGACTGTTGAACTGGATGATTTCTAAGATCCCCTCTAACCCTGAGTTGCTGATTTATGATCGTATATCTTTATAATAATATTTTGTATTTAGCAACTTTGAGTGTTCTCTCATGGGCTAAGCAGTGCTTATTACCATGACTCATTACTATAAGCTCTAATTTCTTTCACTCACTTTCTTCTCACTTTCCATGTTTTTTTTATTTATTCCGTACCCCATAATTTCTCTCATATGAATCTCTCAAATTTCCCTGCATATACCATTGTTTAAAAAATTATTTTCAATTCTAAGTTTTCTTCCTTTCTCCATCTCTCTATCCCTCAGCTTGAGAAGGCAAGAAATATGATGCCCATTATATACATCAAATCATATAAAACATATTTTCCTTAGCCATGTGTGAAAAAACAAAAAAAAATAAGGGGGAAAATGCTTCAATCTGTGCTTTGAGACCATCAGTTCTTTATCTGGAGTTGCATAGCATTTTACATCATAAGTCATTTAGAGTTACGGTGGATTATTGTATTGATCAGGATTACTAATCTTTCACAGTTGATTATCTTTACAATATTTCTCCTCATTTTGTATCAGTTCATATAAGTTCTTCCAGGTTTTTTTTTAAGCAGTCCACCTCATTAATTCTTATAGCACAATAGCATACCATCTCATTCACATACTACAACTTGTTAAGCCATTCCCCAGTTTAGCATCCTTTCACCTTTTTGTCAGCACTAAAATAGCCTGCATATACCTTTAAAATATGGCCTCCTGAGTTGGAAATAGCTTTTCAGAAGTTATGACAAGGAATGATTGAAAAAGCATTTATTAATTGCTTACTCTGTCCCCAGAACTGTGGTAAATGCTGGAGATGCAAGTACAAAAGTAGAGACAAGTTCTTGCTTGCCATCTGTTATTAATTTAATAGAAGTAGGCAGCACATATAGGAGAATGGTGGCTTGGGAGGGGATTTTAATTTGAAAAGGTAGAGATGTCAATTGTAGCTGTAGGTAGTAGGTTGACGCACTCTTTCCATTAGCAATGACAGTATTTAATTGATTATGGTTCTAGAACTGGGAAGGGGGAGAAAGGTGGAGCATCTTAAAAGCAGTTAGAGAAAAGATAGTCTGGGAGTCAAGTCCAATATGGCTGGAGCTGGCCAGGAGAGGCCCTCACCAGTCAGGATGGTGGGGGCTGTCAAGTGAGAATTCCAAAACTTAACAAATTGAAATCACCTAGAATGTGTCTGGTCCAGCTGGCATAGTGATTGCTAAGGAAATAGCTGGGGAGTAAAAATGTCTAATTTGACTAGTCTCAAATGTGTTAGTAATGTGGTATTCTGTTGGTAATGCATTTCAGTCTGACCATACATTTGAGGAGGAGGGGATATATGTTGGTGATTTATCTTGTAGTCCAAATCAAGGGGTCGGGTATGCAGGGTTTTGTGTGGAATGGGAATGATTAGGAGAGGAAGAAATGGGGTTTTGTATTAGAGGGTAAGGTACTGTGTCTGTTCACATTTTATTTCTTTAACCTTACTCTTTTATCTAGTTACTTCTTGGACCAAGATGACCGATGGGAATCTTTCCACTTCAACAAATGGCTTCAGCTCGATGAAAGTTCTGGACGAGAGGTCAGGCAATCATGTTCAGAATCTTCAATGTTTGAATGTAAAGACCCCTAGATCCCTTTCATTGCCTGATTATAAACCTAAGTTGAAACTCAGTGATTTAGATGATAGACATAGCCTTAAATCAGTGGATTCAGGCATTCCAACCCTGGAAATAGGGGACCCAGAACCTGTCCACTGCAGCGTGTTAAACGTTAAAAGAAAACCATCTGAGCCAGAAATTGTCCCTGATCGAACTTTTCAGAGTGCAGGCACGCTCCCACCGTATGTACCTCCTCTTTCCACAAACACTGAGCGGGAACATCGTGTACGGAAGTCTTCTACTTTCCCAAGAACTGGATATGACACAGTGAAGCTCTACAGTCCCACCTCTAAGGTTCTGACTCGAAGTGATGATATCTCTGTATGCAGTGTATCAAGTCTCAGCACCGAACTGTCCACAACCTTATCTGTTAGTAATGAAGATATCTTAGACTTGGTGGTCACCAGTAATTCGAGTGCAATTGTGACTCTTGAGAGTGATGAAGCTCATTTTTCAGATATTACATTAAACTCTTCAAAAGAAATCAGTGATCAAAACCTCCATGCCTGTGGCGTAGAAACAGAAGTGGATAGCAAATTGAAAATATTGGGACCATTGACTAACTTCTTTACAAGGTATTGTAACTTTGTGATACTTCATAGGCTTTTTCAAAACAAAGCTAGGATTAGTAGTGAGCTTAAGCTGCTTAAATATCATTCCTGAAAATAGATGAGTTTGTCCCTTTATGTCAGAAGAGGTAAACACCACTTTTACATCTCTGAGTTTTGCTTTGTTTATACATAGCGATGCCTCAGTTATCCAGCTTTGGTAAAGAAGCTAATTAATGAAGTTTCTTCTTAGGTAAAGTTTATCATTTTAGGTAACAAAACAATTTTTAAGGAAATCTTTCTAAAATGCATTATATACTTCCTCACTTCATTAAGAAGAATAAATTGAACATAAGTTAACCTTCTTTATAGTCCAATGTATTGAGAGTAGGTGGGCCTCTTTGTTCCTGCACTAAGGGACCCATGGCTGCTGGTGGTACTGTGGATTTCTCTATTACTGTCTGCTATACCCGCATCGTGTCTCACATTCTCATAGTCTTCTCCCAATGGTCCTTCACTGTCATGGTTTTCATCTTCTTTCTCATAAAGTTAGGACAAATTTGAAGCTAGTTTAATCAATAACCTTAATTCTGCCTGCTCCTGGGGTGTTAAACTCTTTGGCTATTTTTCCTGTGCTTAGAGGGCTTTTTCTTTTTTTGGATAGGATTATTGAATTTTATAGCTCAAAAGGACTTCAGAGATGTAATTCAACTCTCTTGTTTTACTGGTGAAGGAAATTAGACCCAAAGAAATTGAGTGATTCTGGGCTGTATTCCATGAGATTCAGTTCAGTTAAAGCTTCATGATGGGTTAAATGGGGTTTGCTCTATTTTCTTTATTCTTATTTATAGAAGCAAACTATCACTGTGGTATCTTGGATACAAGAATGTCTGTTGTCTTAATTTTATTATTAGTTATTGCCATAAAATATAATTGAGCAAAAGAGAAACAGGTTTTGAAGTATTGGTTGTATATCTTATTAAGATAATAACAATCACTTAATGTAAATTCTTAAATTAATATTTATACTGTTGTTACTTATAGAATTAAAAACACAACAATTTCACTGCTGGTTTTAGTCTGCATATTGCAAGGTTGAGATACTAACATTAAAGCAGTTCTCCCCTTTAAAAGGAAGTGGCAGCAATAGGATCATATTGCAGTAACAAAACAACAACCCAGTCCTTTTTTAAAATGTAATTTATTTATTTATTTTTAGTTTTCAACATTCACTTCCATAGGATTTTGAGTTTTAAATTTCCTCCTGCTCCCTCTCCTCCCCCCTCCCCAAGACAGTATGCAGTCTAATATAGGCTTTACTTATGCATTCATATTAAACATATTATCACATTAGTCATGATGTAAAGAAGAATTAGAACTAATGGGAGGAACCACAAGAAAGAAGAAACAAAACAAAACAACAAAAGAAGAGGAGAGCAAGTAGTCTGCTTCCATCTGTATTCAGACTCCATATTTCTTTCTCTGGATGTGGATGGCATTTTCCATCATAAGTCTTTTGGAGTTGTCTTAGATCCTTGCATTGCTGAGCAGAGTCTATCAAAGTTGGTCATTGCACAATGTGGCTGTTACTATGTACAATGTTCTCCTGGTTCTGCTCACTTCACTCAGCATCAGTTCATATAAGTCTTTCCAGGTTTTTCTGGTCTGCCTGCTCATCATTTCTTACAGCACAATAGTATTCCATTACATTTATATACCACAACTTGTTCAGCCATTCTTCAATTGTTGGGCATGCCCTCAATTTTCCAATTCTTTGCCACCATAAAAAGCTACTATAAATATCTTTGTACACGTGGCTCCTTTTCTCTTTTTTATGATCTCTTTGGGATACAGCCCTAGAAATGGTATTGCTATGTCAAAGGGTATGCACAATTTTATAGCCCTTTGGGCATGGTTCCAGATTGCTCTCTAGTTCACAACTAGATCTGTGAACTAGGATCAGTTCACAACTCCACCAGCAATGCATTAGTGTTCCAATTTTCCTACTGCTTCTGAAACATTGATCATTTTCCTGTTTTGTCATGTTAGCCAGTCTGATAGGTGTGATGTGGTACCACAGAATTGTTTTGATTTGCATTTCTCTAATCGATAGTGATTTAGAGCATTTTTTCATATGACTATAGATAGCTTTAATTTCTCCCTCTGAAAACTGCCAGCCTTTTTTTTTTCTAAAAAGGTTACTTCTTTTATTATCTATCTTGGAATCCTAGAGTGTTGAGATAGAAGGAACTTCAAGAACATCTGTTCCAAATGTTTACAGACTTAAAATTGGAGGGGCGATCTAATTTTACCCCTCTTTTTACTTATGTGGAATCTGAAGCCCCGGGGGGGGGGGCATAAAGTGACTTGTCTAAAGTCATACAAGTTATAAGTATATGAGCTGGGACTTGAACCCACCTTCTCATTTTACAGAGGCCAGGACAAATTAAATGACTGGCCTAAGAGGTCACAGTTGGTGGCAGGGCTGGAATTGGTTTTTTTTTT
>CM053623.1:403031587-403052176 GCA_028646595.1 Phalanger gymnotis
CAGTCATACCCTACTGAAAACCTCAAGGGTCAAGTAAGTTGGTTGGGAAAATGTCCAGGCAGCGAAAACGCACCCAGATTCAGTCTCAGACTTTGGAATCTTTCTTTGGTGACAAAGAAGACCAAAACCTACAGCCAGAAGTCAACAAAGTCAAAAAGCCTACAACAAAAGCCTCCAAGGAAAACATGAACTGGTCTCAGGCCGTGGAAGAGCTCAAAAAGAATTTGGAAAAGCAAGTTAGAGAAGTAGAGGAAAAATGGGTAGAGAAATGAGAAGGATGCGAGAAAACCATGAAAAACAAGTCAATGACTTGCCAAAGGAGACCCAAAAAAATACTGAAAAGTATACTGAAGAAAACAACACCTTAAAAATAGACTAACACAAAGGATATGAGCAAACATTTCCCAAAGGAAGAAATCTAAATTCTCAATAGCCATGTGAAAAAAGCCTAACAACCTCAAAATAATTAATAAGAAATGCAAATTAACAGTTCTGAGGTTCTATTTCATGGTCATCAGATGGCAAAGATGACAAAAAAGGGAAGTGACAATCATCAAAGAGACTATAGGAGAACAGATACACCATTGCTTTTTTGGGGCAACTGTGAAGTGGTCCAGCCCTTCTGGAAATCAATTTGGATCTAAACTCCAAGTGATTAAATTGTGCTTCCTCTTAAACCTGGTGATATAACTACTAGTCCTGTTCCCCAAAGAGATCAGAGGAGGAGGAAAATGAATTATTTATCTATCTATCTATCTATCTACACACGTATATATGTATATATGTGCGTATACACACACACACACACATATATATATAACACTTATACACATATATGTATACATACATATATATTTATAAATATAGTGATACTGTGTTGTGGCTTAGAATTGGAAACTAAAGGGGTGTTCATCAGTTGGGGAATTCTTAAATATGTGAATATGATGGAATACTTTTGTGCCATAAAAAATGACAAGGGATGAATTTGGAGAAACCTGGGAAGACTCGTATGAATTGATCCAGCATGAAAAGAAAAAAAGAACAATTCATTTCATTAAAACATTGTAAAGAAAAACAACTTTGAAAAATTTGAGTGTTCTGATCAGTGCAGTGACTCATCATGACCACAGTGAATCACATAGGTTATCAATAGTGTGGCGACTTCAGCAGCCTGAGACAGGGTTAAATTACTTGCCCGGAGTCACATAGCTACAAAGTGTCTGCGGCAATATCTTCCTGACTGCAGGCCTAGCATTCTATCTGCTGTACCACCCCCAAAATACACAGATGAGAAAGAAAGAGAGGAAAGTGGGACATCTTTGAAACTTAACAAAGATTCATCATTCTTTTAAAAAGTGTAAGCTCTATTAATAGAGATTCATAGTTCATGTACGACCCCCCTCCCTTTTTTTTTCGTGTCTACGGAAGTTCTCATGCTTATGTCTGTCAAGTTCATAATAACAAAAACTTTTTTTTATTAACTCCAGTGACTCCATATTGCCTATAGAGTCCTATTTAAAGCCCTCTATTTGGTATTTCAGAGTCTTTCTCACTTGGCTTCAATCTGCCTTTCTAGATTTTTCACATGACTCTCATGCACTCTCTAACCCAGGCTTTCTTACCGTTGCTTATGCATCTTTGTGCCATTGCATTGGCTGTCCCTTGTGCTCAGAATGCTCATCTTTACCTTGTGAAATCCCTAGTAGAAGCAATAATATCAACAGCCAGCACTCATGTAGCACTTTAAAGTTTGAAAAATGTATTACATGATGTTATCGCATCTCATCTCTTTCTTCCCTTCTCTCCTCAACAACCCTGTGAGGGTGGTGATATTATAATTATCTCTATTTTACAGATGAGGAAACTGAGGCCAAAAGGTTGTCATTTTCTCAGGGTTACAGAGCTGGTAAGTGTCTGAGGCAGAATTTGAACTCAGGTCTTTATGACTCCATTCCAGTGTCCTATCTGCTGCATCATGTAGCTGAGTAGTGGGTTTCAAGATTGATTTAAAGCATCACTGTGTTACAGGCCTTTTCTGGTTCCCTCTAGTACCATTAGTACCCTTCTCCTCAAATCACCTTGTTTCTGTTTTGTCTGTATTTTTATTTGCCTTTATATTTATATGTTTGGCTGTAATAAAATGAAAGCTACTTGAGGGGAGGGACTGTTTTATTTTTGTCTTTGTATCCCCAGCATCTAGTACAGTAACTGGCACTTAGTAGGCACTTAATAAATGTTTATTGATGTGTGGTTACTATTCCCAGACCTTACATTTAACCAATATTTATTGGGCATGTGCAATGTATTGAACTAGGTGATGAGTGGTATGTAAAGTTGAATAAAACTCAGCTGTCATTTGACCAATCAAGTCTTCTCTGTGCCAGGTGCTCTGCTAGGGGCTGGGGACGTAGATACCAAGAAAGAAACAATCCCTTCTTGCACGAAACTTCTATCTTAATGGGGAACACAGTAATTGCATAATGAGATATGCAGAATAAGTATAATGAGGACACAAAGGCATAAAATACAGTGTTGTTTGGGAAGGGGGGAGCACTAGAACTGGGGGGCATCAAGGAGAGCTTGAAAAGAATCTTGAAGATTGTCTGGATTCTGTGAGTCACTCAGGTTAGGAGCAGGCTCAGTCTTAGCATGGTGGATAGCCAATTCTTGAGGGCCTGAAGATAAGAAACTGGTGAGGAATAGCATGACAACAAACATACATTAAACACCTGCTCTGTGCTAGACACACTGTGTCAAGTGATGGGGTTGCAGAGGAGAGGCAAAAAATAGGCTCTAACCTCAAGGTGTTCACAGTCTCACTGGGGAGATCATATACAAACAAGATAAATGGGGCACCTCAAAAGTCTTAATGGGACTTAAGCTGATTAGAGTTCTTAAGTCTCTGAAGTTGTTTGTCCTTGGTATTTAATTATTACATAAATTATACTTCTGGTTCTGCTCACTTCAGTCTGCATCAGGTTGTAAAACTTTTCCAGGTTTCTCTGAAACCATCCCTTTTGTAATTTCTTACAGCACAATAGTATTATGCCTTTACTCATATTTGTTCATCCATTCTCAATTGATTTGGTACTCCCTTAGATTCTGGCTCTTGGCCAGTACACAAAAAGCTGCTATAAGTGTTTTTCGGTACATATAACAATTTTCCTTTCTTATTTCTGGGTCAAAGGGTATATACAGTTTAGCAACCTTTTGAGCATAGTTCCAAATTACTTTTGTTCATAGCTCCCTCAAAAGTCATTAACTCGCCTGTCTTTCTGTAGCCCTTGTAACTTTTGTCATTTTCCTTTCTTATCATCTTTTCTAATCTGATGGGTGTAGGTAAGAACATCAGAATTGCTTTATTAGGCATTTTTCTAATTATTAGTGATTTGGAGCATTTTTTCATATGGCCATTCTTGGCTGTCTTATTCAGAGAACTGCCTGTTCACATCCTTTGACCATTTATCAATTAGGGAATGGTGTAAGAGTCGATTTTAACTTATCCCGCTCTCCAAGCAACCCCTTTCTCTAGCAGTTGATAAGATTCAACAATTTCCTGAATATATTTTTAATGATTTGCAGTCTTTGTTACAACTGCCTTCTCTTTTCTTTTTCTCTTTTCTACCCCAATACTTCAGGCTCTCTCTACGTGTCTTTTGGACAATTAGAATAGCTTTCTAATCTATCTCCCCACCTCCATGTCTTCCCTCCCTCTCTCCTCTTACTACCAGATTTAATCTTCTTTTAAAGTCTTGTTTTATTCCCATCCCTCCACTGTTCAGCTTTCCTTGGGGAAGAAAATTAACATTGCCACCATATGAAGTTCTAATTTCTTGACCACTCTGTGGAATTGGCTTGTGATAGAGAGAATAGAGTGGAAGATGAAGCTTCTATTTGATTGTGTTTTTTAAATGAGTTGGAAGATAATTTAAAGGGCTTCTATGTCAGCCTCCTCATTTTACAGGTAAGAACACTGAGACCCAGACTACCACAGGTAGGAAGGGGCAAAATTGGGATTTGAGCCCAACTCTTCTAACTCTAAACATTCTTTCCACTGTGCCACTCTGACTTAAAAGGAATGGCTGTGCCTAGTGGGGCATACAAGATTTACATGCTCATAGACCAACTGAGGTTGGCAGATTGATGACGGTTTTTGTCAGATATGCTATTCTGGTTTTTTTTTTTTGAGGGGGGAAGGCAGGGCAATTGAGATTAAGTGACTTACCCAAGGTCACACAGCTAGGAAGTGTGTCAAGTGTCTGAGGCTGCATTTAAACTCAGGTCTTCCTGACTCCAGGGCTGGTGCTCTATTCACTGCACCACCTAGTTGCCCCCAGGTATGCTATTCTGACCTTTAATTTTAATTTTTTAATTTTTAATTTTTGAACAATTCTAGACTTATTCCTGGCTGCTTGGTGGCACAGTGGATAGAATGCTGGGCCTGGAGTCAGGAAGAGCTGGCCTCAGACACTTACTGGCTGTGTGACTCTGGGCAAGTCACTTAACTCTTTTTGCCTTGGTTTCCTCATTTGTAAACTGAGCTGAAGGAAATGGCAAACCACTACAGTATCTCTGCCAAGAAAACTCCAAATGGGGTCATGAAAAGTTAGACATGACTGAAATGACTGAATAACAACAAGGCTTATTCTTTGGGAGCCCTGAACAGATGACTGAGTTGATCTTATTTTCACTTTCAGACATTGGCTTCTAGCTCTAATCATTAGCTCACTCTCTGCTTTTGCTTAGTTTTTGATATTACATTATGCTCACTTGATTCCTTTTTTTTTTGCTTGATAGTTTTTCTTTGTCATAAAGAAGAGTTCAGTCTGAATAGGTAGGGATGAGTGGATAATGCTTGTGATATAAAGATGTATCACTAAAATATACTTAAAGAAATACAGATGAGTACTAGTATTAATAGTATGCTAAAAATAAGCCTTTCATTTCAAATATTTTCATGCCTATGTTGGAGGGAGGGAAATTAATTATATAGCAAGTTTTTGTGTTATGTTTACAAATAAGTTTTGCATAGTACCAGATGAACACTTTAAAAACTGCTTATTGGGATTCTTTCAATCCCTATAGGATTGAAGGGAAAAAACGGAACCAGAGCAAGGAAAAAAGGAGCTGGGCCTTTTATCTTCAGTAATTTTGAAAGTCTTCCTCAAGGCTTTTCCTCTTGTTTTCAGCCTAGCCAGCCTCAAACTTATTCTAAGAATCATTTGAAGTTTTGAACTGAACTCCAGCATCTTTAAACTCTTAGAAGTCAACAAGTTGGGTTACTGGGGAAAAAAAACCCAACAAAACAAAGCCTCAGTTCATTTTTTTGTAAATTTAAATAGAAATTGCCTGCAGCAACTATTCTGGTAAATTATTTCTGGAATATATTCAAAGAGGTTGGGAAGATGAAGTGGATGCATTTGTTTTATTTTTCCATAGAAATTGTCAAAATAGGGCCATGTATTATGGTAATTTTATATTGAGAGTGGAGATAATTTGATTGTTTATTTAGGTATTTTGGTTATTTCTTATTTCCACTGAAGATCTCATTTAGAAATTCCCTTAGCAGTACCTCCCTCTTGTGCTTGAAAAATTGACAAGAAATATGCATTAATCTTGCTAAAAGTGTTACTTATGATAAATTCCAGAGACAGAATTAACTAAGTGTAACGTTTTCCTAGAATAAATGATAGGGTAGTATAATTAATGCCCTAGAATTAAATAATGCTTATTTTTGTTTGAATATTACTTTTTTTTCAGAACTATATTTAATTTTATATATATTTTATTATAAACTTAATAACTATCAGCTATAAAGATCAATTTTACAAAATAAGTGTGAAAATCTTATATGACCGAGTATGGTAGAGTCTTATGAATTAATAAAAAAGGGGGAAAAAAAGCCTTTTCTTTGTCCTCTTCCCAGTGCATTTGCAGTTATACTTTTAGCTTTGATTTTTCTGTTTTGCTTTTTTTTTGCAGGGGGGGTTGCGTTTAAGTTTAAAAATTGACTTCAATGTGTAGTAGTACTTGTATAATTCTGCATAGTATGCTATCTTTATGATGCAGGAAAGAGCTGTCACTTCAGTGCTCGTAGTCAGTGCCTAATAATTTCCTACTCTTCATATTTTCTTTTTGTAGGAATTTGTTTGCTAGAAAGCAAAATGCAAGACTTGACCCACATGGTGATTTGGGATGGAAGCTATTTGGGAAAGTACCACTTCGAGAGAATTCTCAGAAAGATTCTAAGAAAACACAACAGGTATGTCTGCTAGACTAAAACACAAAACTGCCTGTGATGTACACAGTGTATTTATAAAGCTTGAACAAGTAATACAGCATTGCATAAATAATTGCATGCTAAGTTCTATAAAAAATTAAATATATGTTTAGGGTGTGGGTGGCCTTACTTTAACTTCTTTTCCATTTCTCATTATGGAAACTTTCTATCATGAACTTCCTCTAGATACAAGCTTCTCTGTTTGTCATTTAAAGCTGCTCACAATCTAAACTGTCTTGCTAAACCCTGGAGGTTCTCTGTTGAGTCAGAACTGTGTATTTGTTATAATCAGGCCATGATACTCCATCTCCTCCTGCCTTTGTGTCAGCGATGTTCTCCTTTCTCCCCCCTGCTTCATGGAGTCTTTATCTCTATTGAAAGCTCATCTTGGGTTTCACTTACTGCATGAAACTTTTCTTGATTCCTCCAGTTTATGCTAAATTACTTTGAAATGCTTTTTAAATACTGTTGACTTACTTGAGGGCATGTTGTACTCTCCCGTTTCCCACCTATCTTGTACGCTCTTTGAGGGCAAGGACTTTTTTGCGTTTGTACCTACAAGTGCCTAGCTCAGTGCCTTGCACGTAGAAGGTGTTTGACACTAGACAGATCAGAGCTTATGAATACCTCAGACAATATAGCTGCGTCAGTTAACACTACATTTGTTTTAGCCATTAAGCCAAGAAAAGAGAGTAGGATTAAGATTTTATTTCAGAGTAAAATTATATCTTTGTATCAGTGGACAAGCTTGGCCCTTCTACTGTTAATGAGTGTTTGTTAAATTGTGTTGAATTTCATTACATTGTTAAATATAATTTATTTCGCCTTTCATCAACTATTGGATGTTTAGATTATTTCTAGGTCTTTGTATTTGCAAAATATGTTGGCATATCTCCCTCTATGTGTTATACCCACATGTGACATACATATATGTATCACTGTCTCTCTCTAGCTTTTTGTCTCTCTTTCTGTCTCTCTCTGCCACATGGCACAGGCATTGTATTGGGAATCAGAGGTCCTGGGTCTGAGCCCTCACTCAGTTATTCCTTGTATAAACTTTGATAAATCTCTTTACCTACCTAGGCCTCAGTTTTGTCAGTGGTTAAAAATGAAAGGAAGGGGTTGGATTAGACAACTCCTGTGCTCCAAATTTCTCATCCTGTAATCTTTTTTTCTTTCAAACACCCAGGGTTATTGAAAATAATGGGACTGGGGTCAAAAGCATATTTTTCTTCAGGCTTCTTAATGTTGCTTGAATTATGTTCTTTCCTATTTATCCTTTTTCTTCAAGACATGAAAATGAATTTTGATCTTTAACTTAATGGTAACACACAACTGATGAAGATAGCTAATTACGTAGTAATATAGTATTGCAGTGAAAGAAGACCATCTGTTTTGAAGTGTTAGTAAGAACAGAATGTAATTATATACCTGCATTAGTCATACAATCTTGTTCATGACCTAGTTTGTCTTGCTTTGTTTCCTCTTTTGTCTTCTGTGTCTTGAGTTAGTAGGGACAGAGGAAGAGAGTTAGTTTGGTTTAGTTAGTTTGGTGATTTTAAATTTCAGTGGTACAGATGCAATTTCATCTACTATGAAAGCATAACTTAAAAGCTTAGTAAACACATGTACTTTTCTCCTTGCATTGTTCATGCTCATTATTCACAAAACTTTGGAGCATTTTGTACTTCGGTGGAGCAGGTGGAAACCTATAAGAATAACAATTTAAACTAACTTGGTGACATTAGTTGGTGTGAATGCCTCTTGTAGAAAGTGTAGGAGAGAGAGCAAAGTCTGCTTGTTAGCACGGGACCTTTGAGCCACAACTTATCCCCTCTTTGGAGTATTTCCTCCTCTGTAGGTCAGATGGTCCCAGAGGTCTTTTCCATTGCCCCCATTGCACAGTAAGAGGGAAGAGAAGAATAACTTAGTTTGTCCCAAATGGCGGTTGGAAGGAATAGGGCCAGTGAGTATTAAAGCCCCTTGCCTTTTAGCATACTCATCTGAGAATGTAGATAGCAGTATTGTTTAATGATATGGTTGGAACCAATAATCGATGTTATAAGAAATAATCTCTTTGACATTGTAACTTAAGTTATTATAGAAATTGCAAGGTCACTCAGGGCATTGGAATTTCAAGTTGAGGTACAGTCTGAGGGCTAAAGGTCAACCCGACCCCTTGTAGTTACTCTCAAAACTTGGGCAAATATCTTCCCGACCTCTTCGGGCCCCAGTTTGCTCAATGGATAAAAGAGGGAGTTGGACTCCTGGGCCCTGAGGTCCCTTCCAGCTCTAGAGCCAAGATCCTATGGTGGAGGTAGAGATCATAGATAACATTTAGTAAAGTAGATTTTTATTGTCTACGCCAAGCAGATGTCATTCATGCTGCTCACTTTGAATCATGAAAAATGCTCCTTTTCACTAATTAGTAGTCACTCATTTGTAAGACCAAGGGTATAGCTAAAAAGCAAGCAAACCTTGTTTTCAATCATGTTTTGTGTCTAGTTTTATAAAATTAATATAGTGAATTCTTTCAGGGTAAGTAATTTTTCTGATTTTTTAGAGTAATAGTTTTAAGAATATGAAGCCCACATACTGATTTTGTAACGTTAGTTACGCTCTCAACATGTGCAAACAGAAGGGAACCAGATACTTAATCAGACTTTTATCATGTATAATGTATGTCTGTGTAGTTTTCTTAGAAATATGAGAATTTTTTAGTGCATATTTAACTATTTGGGGAAATATTTAATATAAATGAGAAACAAGTAGAATGGATTTTTGGTGGGATCTTCTTTGAAGATTCAGTTTACCATCTTCATTATGTAATAATGGATCTATTTAAGCTAATTTAAGCTGTAAATTGGGCAATGTCTTGATGCCTGAAGAATTGTTTTGAGATGCTATATAGTATTTAATTGACTTAGTAACTCCCTTTAAGTTTTGTAAAGTTCTTTCCTTCTAACACTACTAAATAGAAATTATAAATATGTTTTATCAACATAACAAAGATCAGTGCCTACCATTTTCTTACATAAAATAAATGCTGAGGAAAGAGAGGTTTTTTCTGGTTTGATCGAGAACAGGGAGGTAACGTATGATATAGTGTAAAGAGTACCACTTTTGGAATTAGAAGCCTTGAGTTCATATCCTGATTGTGGTGCTTATTTTAAAAAAAGTGTGACCTTGTACAAAGTTATTTAACTGCTTCAAGTATGTTACTTCGACTGTAAAAGAAGGGTTTAAATTAGATGATCTCTCAGGTATCTCTAATGTGTCATCTGCGGAGGCTTTTCAGCTAGGGAGGGCAAGTAGTATGCTTCTTACCTGAAGCTCACAGAATGGTCCAGGGCCACTCGCCAAGAAAGTGGCAGAGCCAGAATTTGAAACTGGGCTTTCTAAATCTGAGTCCAGGGTTCTCTCCATTACTCTACCTTACCTCTCAATGTTAGAATAGAATTAAAGAATTTTTGAATTGGAAAGGACCCTAAAGATCATATAGGCCACCCCTTGTCAGCTCCAGAAAGCTTAAGTAACAATATTTAAGGTCATTAAGTAAAAATGGAGCTAGGGCTGAACTTTAGGTCTCCTGACTCCCAAGTTGATAGAGTCGAGGAGATGGCCTTTTGTGCTGTCCTTAAGGGCAGAGTATATGTTTGGGGTCTTTCCTACAAGTATCTCCAGTGTCACCTAAATACATGCTGTTGATGAAGCATAACTTTTATATATATGTTGGATCTGTGACCCAGAACTGGCTGAGTTCCAGCCAAAACTTAGAATATGACTTTTTCTCAAGTTAGGGACTCCTTATATTTTCTGTGCAGTTTCTAACTGGTCATGGCCGTAGATGGCAAGTCACATCGTTGAGACTGTAATTGATATGTATAGTCTGAAACTGAACCTCGTGATTTTATAATGGTAACTGTATTAATGCATCTTTCTAAGAAACAAAAAGGAAGTTTTCCTTCTTTTTGTTTCCTTTTGGCAATTTACTGTATTTGTTTACTGCCCCCTCCCCCCAGAAAAGAAGCCTTTCCCATATTAAATGCAGTGGAATCTTTTAGTATCTGAGTGATCTAATCCAACTAAATCATTCATGACTAATGATGCGTGGACATCCTGTAGCATTTTGTTTTGTACCTCTCTGGTGCATTTTGGTGATAGTGTTGAATATTAAATCTGAGGTTTTAAACTCAATGAGAGCTGACAGATTCTTTCATCTAAATTTTGTATCTTTTTTTAGTGATTGAATTGAATTGAATTTAACCCTTCTTAGGGTCTGTTGTAACATCGGAGCCCCAATGGCAGGCTGCTCTTCATAGGATTAGTATAGAGTGATAGAATTTCAGAGTAGGAAGGGAGTGTGTGAGTCCTCCCATACAGCCCCTCCTTGGAGCAGGGGCCCCCTCCTCCAACATGTGGTGATTCATATTCCTCTTGAACTCTGCTGATTTGGAATGCCCTCCTAGATTTGCTCTGATATTTAAAGCTATGTGGCCACAGGCAATTAAGCCTTTGAGCCTCAGTATTTTTTTTTCCTTTGGCAAAATAGGATTGTTGTGAATGTCGGAATATGTATTATAAACCTTAACGTATTTAGAGATGTGAGTCGTTCTCATGGAGCTTGGTGTAGTGAAAAGAACTCTACTTGAGTTTAGAGCCTTGGGTTCATATCCCAGCTCCAGCCTTTAAGAGATTTGTGACCCTGAGGAAGTGATTTCACTTCAGAACCCTGGTTTCACCAACTAGGAAATGAGAATGCACTCACATATTTACCTCATAGAGTTTACATGAGAATAGTGCTATAAAATACCTCTCCAAGCAACTTTCTACTTTTGGACACTTCTAATTGTTAGGTTTTTTCTTAACTATTATCTTTGAAATTTTAGTTAGTGTGTGCATAATGAACACTCCATGACTGAAAAACAAATTTGAGTTTGAAATGTATTTTTTTATTTTCTTGCTTCCTTTTGTATGAATATATTATCTAGT
This sequence comes from Phalanger gymnotis, assembly GCA_028646595.1. Lineage (NCBI taxonomy): Eukaryota > Metazoa > Chordata > Mammalia > Diprotodontia > Phalangeridae > Phalanger > Phalanger gymnotis. The sequence goes on from CM053623.1 coordinate 403,042,860, forward strand.
ATAAAGTCATATCACTAGTTGGCTGTTGGCCAATGTTTAGTTTGAGCACATTTAAAAAGTAGTTCATATTTGTATATTATTTTGCTGTTCACTGAGTTCTCAAAAGCCTTGCATTCAAGATAGGGTGATGGTAAATACAATAATGATCTATATGGAGGCCAACAACCTAAAATGAAGTCTCCTTGAAAGGGAAAAAAATAGAAATATATGGCAAAAATAATACTGATTACATGCTGTACTCATGTTTTACACAGATCAGATCTGGAGAAATGGTGTATGTTCATACCAATATAGCAATACTCCTGTTTTACAGATGAGAAAACTGAGGTTCAGAGAGGTTGTATCTTTTTCACAACTACAATGCTAAGTAATGATGAAACTGAGATTCGTAATGAGGTATTCTGATTGCCTAGTCTAGTGTTGTTTCTGTTACACTCTACTGCTAAAGTTACTCTCAAGCATGTTCTTCTCTGATCTTAATACTCTAAGGACAGAGAAAAGAGTATTCGATTTAGCAGCTAAGAGATCATTGGTAACCTCAGAGCAAACCTTCAGTTTGCTGAATGGCAGGCTGGGAAACCAAATGACAAGTGGTTGAGAAGTGAGCAGGAAGTCAGAAGGCTATTTGGACATTGGAAAATATTACAGTTGAATGTGTTTTTAAAATTAGGGAGTAGACAACTTTTTCTAGGGGTTTGATGCTGAAAGAGAAGATACAGAGGATGGTAGCTTGAGGGCCTGATTATGGAAAGATTTTTTTTTTAAGAAAGGGGGTTGTAGGTGGTAGGAAATGAACTAGTGGATAAGGAAGAGTGAAGACTGGAACAGGGGAGGCATGTGTGAAATGTGAAGGAGCAGTATCATGGGCAGAGGTATTGGCTTTTGCTAAAGAGAAGGGTCACTTCTTCAGAGACTCTACCAAGGGAAGAGAGGGTAGGGGGGGTTATGTTGAAGGGAGGGCTTGAGGTATGGCATGGGGGAGAAGAGGGAGTTCATGATGGATGACCTCTTATTTTATCAGCACAACAGGAGAAAATGTCCTCTGCTACCAGGGAGGGAGAAGAGGTAGCCTGGATGGGCTTGAGAAGGGAGAAGTTTGCAACAGCTGTTGTGCATGGTCCAATAAAGTGTTGGTCAGGGCGGCGCTATGGAAGGGTAATAGTACAGCTGGGAAAGCCCTGCTGAGATAGTGTGAATTAGTTGACCAGATTGATGTGATCTTGTGATTTTTCCCGGGAGTTTTGGGCCAAAAGTTAGTAGAACTTGCGAAGGCACAAGATGGAGGCATTGTAGGTTTGGTGTTTGGCAAGTCCTGAGTAGGGACAGGAGAAAGGAACAAGTAAAAGATAGTTACAGTTGAACTGACTCACTGTAGGAAGACACTTGGAAGGTAGGAGAGAGAGACTTGTCCAGGCATGATGGACTAAGCAAAGGAGAAATGGAGCAGCTGGAGGGCCTTGTGAGGAAGAGGAGGAGGAGGAGGAGGAAGAAGAATAGATTTAGGAGGAGTGCTTCAGAGGGAGAGGTAGGTCTAACAATAGAAAGTCCAGCATAGGAACCTCAGTCTTTCATTGTGAGGTCAAACAGCGGAAGGGAAGGGCAGAGCAGGTTAGGCGCTGGGTAGGCACAGGGCTGAGGTGGATGGGGAACAAGAATTCGAGAATAATTGTAGCAGGGACAGTTGGTGCCTAGGCTGCTAGCCATTCCGAGTCACTAGATAGAGAGATGAGTGGAGCATTTGTTTAGCATTTACAATGTGCTAAGCCCAAGGATGAAGAGAAGAGGGGAGCTCACTAGTGCTAGATCTTCTTGGCCTTCCCTGTAAGCTATGGCACCCTGGTTCATTGGTAACAGAGGGCTGATTTTCTTACTCTCCCTGGTGGCTCAGGCTCTAAGTAGGTTCTGGATGGTAAAAGGCCCAATATCTGGAGCCCTCAATGGCAGGGATTTTAGAAGTAGTCTTGTTCCAATCTCTCATAGGTGAGGAATCTAAGGCAAAGAGAGCCTGAGAGACTTACTGGACCTGTGGTCAGAAAGACCTGAATTCAGATGTGGCCTCAGACATATAGTAGCTGTGTGACCTTGGGAAAGTTACTTAATCTCTGACTGTCTCAGTTTCCTCCTTGGTAAAATAGGGATAATAACAGCACCTACCTCAAAGGTTGTTAAAAGGTTCAAATGATATAATATTTGTAAATGCTTAGCATAGTGCCTGGCACATAGAAATGCTATGGAAATGCTTATTCCATCGTTCTGCTTACAAGATCACAAGTTCTTAGTTCTGGAGTTGGAATTCTAATGCAGGGCTTTTGATTCCAAATTCATTGTTCTTCCCACTACACTGTCCCCGTTCTACAGTACTGTTAAAAGGTAAGAATTGATGACTATAGATCTTGCTTTCAACAAACTCTCATGAGGTGCTTACTATGTGTCAGCCCCATGCCTGGCAAAGACATAGTAAGCACTTAATCAATGCTTGTTGACTGACTGTGAATCAAAAGTTTTGAGTCCCTCTTAAAGAAGGTCTTGATTGCAGTTGGCCTACAAATGACTTGTGGTTTGTAGTGGATTCTAAATGCAAAATGGGTCAGTAGTTCAATGATTGCCAAATTTAAAAAAAGCTAATGTGACTCTAGGCAATATTAAGAGAGTAGCACTAAAGATGTAAGAAGGTGACACACATTTTCAGACAAGACCATTATGTGTAGATTTGTTCGTTTTGTTATACTTATTTATTATAAAGAAAGGATTTTTTTTGTAGGGGGAGAAGAGAGAGTTATGTAGAGGACTGGGGCAGGGGAATACCAAAAAAAAAAAGAAAGAGTGACTGAATCATTTTTAAAAAATACAGAGGAAAACAGATGGAGCTCTGAAGGGGTCACTGACAAGTAAGGTAGTGTTGAGACTACTGTGTTAAAATGGATATACTGATGACGTATGCAAAGTATCACTGGAGGCTGGGGGGAGAGATGGTATTTGTGGCAGTGTCTCCTCAGTTTTTACTGGGTGGGTGACTGAGTCCAACTGAATTAGGAATGGCAGAGCTCAAGGTTTTCACTGGTGTGAAATGACTGAAGACAACCGATGGTGGTCGGAGCTGGTGGTGTTGGGAAGAAGAGCTTGATGATTCAGCTCATCTAGAATCATGTTGTAGATGAGCATGATCCCACACTAGAGGTCTCTTAGAGAAAGCATGTAGTTATTCATGGCGAAGCCTGCTTCTTGGTGTGCTTGGGCATACAGCTGGAATGGAGTAGTACAGTACCGTGAGAGACCAGTATCTGAAGACAGATGAAGGCTTTCCCTGCAAGTTCTGCAAAGCATTTGCAGAATTCAAATGCAAATCACAACATCTAAGGTAGCAAATTAAATGAATGAAAGACCCAGGTGATGTGTCTGTGGTACCAGTTGGAAATAGGTGTGATTTGCCAACAAGGACAAGTTGACACAAAATAGTTCATGACTAGCCAAGAGCTATGAGATTCCCTTCATTGAAACCTAAGATACTTTTTACATGTTGGCAAGAAAAATACTGAATGAAAAAACTCAATGGTGATACTTATGGGGTTCAAGGTCGTGTTGGTCTTTCATAAGCATTAATGTAACAAGGTAGAGTTTGAAATTTCATTGTTAGAAAAGAGGCACTTTTTGAGCTGTGCTGGAGCTCACCTGGCTTACCTGGAAAAGAAATATTAATACTCCCTTCTTTAATCTCACCTTTTCAACTCTCAGTGGTAGATTAGTGTGACCTTCTTTGTCTTTACTCAGAATAACTACCTTCTCACTTTACACTTTGACCAGAGAAATACATACCTCTCACTGGGTCATAATCGACAGTTCAGAAATCAGATGCACATAATTCAGGTTATTTGTCATTTGAATGCATCTCTTTGTACTTAAATACATTGAGACTTATCTACAATTTTTCTGCCCCTTTCAGTAGTTGACCCACCATTTAGTTGGTTTCCAGTTGGGCATTTGTCTGGATGGAAAAGTTTACTCTTCTACGCTGTACTCTTGAGCCACATTTATCTCCTCTATCCCCCTTTTAATTGCTGGCTCTGAGTTTAAAAAAAAAATAGATTGTGAGTGACTTGTTTTTACATTGCTTAGATTTCTTCCATGACTCTTGTTCTCCTCCGTTCCAGATAATCATTACTTAAAGACTTTGAAAAAAAAAGGAAGAAGAGAACAAATCAACAAAATTGATCAGTACATTGAAAAAAATCTGAGGTTATATGCAGTGCTTCCCACTCATGGTACACCCCTCCCCCCACTGCCCTGCCACAATCTCTGCAAAAGAGTAGTAGAGGGAGTCATCTTCTCATATCTCTTCTTTGGGGCCAACTTTATTCTTCATAATTTCATAGCATTGATCTTTTTTCTTTGGGTGATTGTTCTTTGTATTTACAATGATGTCATGTATATTGTTTTGCTGCCTCTGACTTTGCATCAGTTCACGTAAGTCCATGCTTCTCTGTATTTGTCATGTTTATTAGTGATTCATTTCAGTAATATTCCATTAAATTCAAATACCACAATTTCGTTTTTTCCCAACTGGTGGGCATTTACTTTGTTTCCAGTTCTTTACTGCCACTAAAAGTGCTACTCTACATATTTTCACATATATGCAGCCTTTCCTTTTGTTAGTGATGTCCTTGGGTCAAACTTTATTCGCATAATTCCAGATTACTTTCTACAGTGGTTATGTAAATTCTGTATTTTAACCTGGAGTAATTAAATGCAGAGAGGCAGTGTATTGTGGGCAAAATCACCAGTCTCATTTCTTCTTTGTCACTAGTTCTATGACTTGAGTTAGGTTGTAGAATGTTAGCTGAAATGGGCTTTGAATATCAATCATGCTTTTGGATATTAGACCTGAAAGGGACCTCAGAGGTCTTCTAGTTCACCTGCATCTTGAATAGTATATCCCCAACAAATGATCATTTTTTGCTTAAAAAGAAATTGTACCTCCTCAGTCTAAGTCTCGTATTTGTAGATGAGAAAATCCAGGCCTGGAGAGATTAGATGTTCAATTAAAGAGGGTTAATAACGATATTAATCCAATGACAGTAAGAAAATGAACAGTCACTATGAATGAGTGTACCACAAGGCTGGATAGTATTTTTGCTGTGGAAAAATTAAAGATCTCTCTGTTATTTTCCTGTTGGTTGCATGAGCATCCTTGATATCTAGTCCCAGGGTGAGGTGAATTTTCCTAGGTAGCTACATCTGCTTTCCAGAAAATTGTCCAAGGTGGAAGCCGTAAGTTTCTGGGAGCCACATCTAGTGTTTTAGTACAAAATGGAAGCCATTCTAACCAAAATATAGCTCTATTTCAGTAATTGTACTTTGCCTCAGTGTAGTGACAATGAAGCTTTGTGAACAGTAGGGTCTGAAAACAAACTCCAGAGTGTGCTACTTCATCTTAAAGCAGGGCACAGGGTTACTGTGTTTTGCAGCATCGTTCTTCTGATTTATTACTGAGACTCAGCTCTGACATTTTTAATCATTAAGGAAAATTCCAGTAATCACGTGGACATTTGTGTCATGACATTCTAAAGGTGACAACTCATCCTCAGGATGTGTCCTCCTCCTTTGTTCCCGGCTTGTCATGTTAAGGCATAACAGAAGAAAATAGAGAGAACTGATTGGATGTGTTGCCTCTGCAGATGATTAATGTGACTGCTATAGCTTGCCTGCTTTCTCCAGGCTGGAGAGCACATTCAGTTGCATGCAGACTGCTCTGATTCTGGGAGGAGAGTAGAGATCAGGGGCGGGAGGCCCGGCAGCCCAGAGCTGGAGGGCTGGGGCTCGCCATTGCGTGAGTGAGTGCAGCTGGCCTGGTGAGGATGGTGTTCGGGTGAGCGCCTGACGTGATGTGGGGGGCCATGGAGGTACAGCCCGAGGGTTGCTGAGGACCTGCAGCTTTCATGGTGAGCAGAGCCGCCAGCACGATGCCTCCAGCGTGGGTGTGCGCAGGCTCCTGCCCAGGGCCACCTGCAAGGGGCATCGTCATCCATGCCCATTTGCTTACCTGGGAGACTGGCTGCAGAGTCCTTTGTGCAGAGCCAGAGGACATTTTCTCTTTGTACCCAGCTTGGCTATTCACTGATCTTTCTGCTACAGTGTGGAAGTATTCCGTGTGAGCAGAAAGTGGGGGCTGTTTGATCAGAACTTTTGTTTTATACATCCTAAATAGAGTCTGGTTTCTGTTGACCCAGACTTACAGTTTCCATCTCCACCATAAAATATAAATTTTTTTAGAGACTTGGTACATTTTGCTATGCGCCTCCCCATAGCTCTGGTGACATTATTTAAAACCTAAGTTAAAGCTTGCATGTGTAGAGAATTGACAAAATGTGTTTGTTTTTCTGAATTATTTCATTTTAAAACTAAGGGGCAGGGACTATTAATTGGTACATTGAGTTTCATCTATAGAAATATTTTTCATGTTACTTTAAAATTTTAAATATTTCCATTCATAATTGGGTCATACATGTAATTATGGAGTGTCATAAGGCTTAGATCTCATTCGCATCATACAGACAGAACTAGCTTTATTAGTTGTTTGTTGAATCGTTGAAGCCTTTGTGCTATTCTTGTATTTTTCCTTTTTGTTTTAGGCAAGATAAAGTATCTGGCTGACTTGTCATGGAAACCCAGGATTTATTTAAAAAATTAAAACAGTGTGAAAATATTTGATGCAGTGAGTGACCTGTGGTGTCCAAAGTTTAGCATATGCCTGTGTTCTTAAATAGTGTACTCTTTGTTTTGCCCAAGATTGCTCCTTGAGAGTAGGAATTGTTTCGTTCTTTATATTTGGATCCTAAGTGCCTAGCACAAGGCCTGGCACATAGTAGGCATTTTTTAATGAACGCTTGTTGGTTTGATTGTATCTTAGATTAAAAAAGGATTTCATTAAAATTACTCCAAAACTCTCTTTCCTTTTCTCTTCCCCTCCAATTTTTTCCAGCCTAGTGAATACTCTTTCGGAAATATTCATTGGTATATAAACACTGGCTGTTTATAGTCATATGAACATGCTAAAAAAAATTCTTGCAGCTTGAGCTCCTTAACATCGAGCCACTCCCATGTTCTGGTGCTTGTTGCTTATTGTAAAATGAAGCCTCGGTAGTAATTCCAGTTGGCTTTTGAAATGAAGTCATTCATTAGGGTTCTGTGGACTTTTTCGGCTAATAAAATGGAGAGAAAGAAGACTGGATTCTGAAACCACTTTTACCAGATAAATGTGATTTTTTAAAAGATAAATGACAGAATGTTGAACTAGAAAGTGGGTTCTATTGAAGTAAAACATTTTGAAAAAATAATTCTTTAATATCAGTTGACAAAAAACTTCCCTCCTTCAGCATTGTAGCTCCAGGGTCAAAGACTTTTTTCCAGCTAAATCTTTTAATAGGTACCATGTGTACTTCCCCCATATTTTAGTACAGTTTATTCCAAAGATATTTTTATACCCCATTAAGGTACTTTAATATTCCAGTTTTTATGTTATATATGATTTAGCCAAAAATAAGCATTAATATAACTTTAGTCTACATGCCATAGGTATTGATTAATGTTTCCTTTCTCTTTCCCTAAAACATATTCTTGCAAAAACTAGTGGTTTAAAAAGGAAACCAAAATTAATGTGATTAAAATAATCAGATTTTTAGTGCTCTTTTCACGTGTCACAGTTGGAGCTCTAGTCTTTGTCAGCACAATTTTCTTTTATATCATATTCCTCCTTCCCTTTTTCCTGTTTACCTCTGTCCTTTGGACAACATACTTTTTATCTTCTAGTTATACATTTAGCAGTTAATTTGGGAGCACAAGATACTTTTATCCTTGTTTTTAACATTGTACAGATAAATCATAAGATCCTTGCTCTTAAATGCTTACATTCTACAACAACATGACACACCCCAAGTAGTGTTGGGCCCTATAATATAGGATGATAGGATTCAGAAATGGAAAATATACCAGAAAAAATCAAGTCTGACCACACCTTCTGCACAGAAAAAGAGACTGAGGTCCAGAGTTTTCATATAGGTGATAAGTAGCACATCCTATCCTGGGAACCCCAGATCCAGTCAGTATTCTTTCTGCCCCTCTCCCTCGTTCTTCCTCCCAAATCTGGAAAGATTCTTCTCATAAGTACTCTTATGAAGCTGGATAAAAATACTTTCTGACTATTAGTATTATTTTTACTTTTAAATTTTGTGAAGTATTAAAGGTTTTTTTTCCCAGATCATTTACCTTTACTGTGAGTATTTCCATGCACTCACTCTCCATGTTCTTATCTGAAGGATCCTCCTTTCTCCATTGTCTCTGTCCAAATCTTGTTCATCTTTCTAGTTCTAGCATTAGTTCCAGTCACTTTCTCTTTTTTTCTGAACTCTTACAGCACTTAGAGAATGAACCATTTTATTTAATGTAACTTTTATTGTTGTTTTCCTTTTAATATATTAGCTTTGTCTTTTCAAATATGCCATAAACTTCTCGAGGACAGAATTTTTTTTCATTTTTTATTTTTAATATTATTCTTTATCTGCCACAACACCTAGTGTAATGGTGAACACATAATGAACATTCAATTTCTTGTTTGTGGACTTATTAAACAAGGTATAGGATATTTTTTGTTAGCACAGAGGCAGATAGTCATATTTGCTATTTTTAATAAAGATCATTTACAACTGGAAGTCAGTTGCTAGTGCTTAATCAGTGACTGATGGTTCATGTTGAAGGTTGGTAATTAGCAGAAACAGTTCCATTTAAGAAGTTAGTTTCAGGCTAATCAAGTTGACTTGGTGATACCCTTATTTATGAGAAGCAAATTTTGAGCAAGATCAGTAATATTGGCATAAAATAACATATACACAGCAGTAGGAATTAGCCTTTGATTTAATTAAATTGTATTAGGATCTCAGGTACACATTAAGGGTCTCTGATTTTTGTTTAAAAAATTCTTTTGTGCTAAGTCCAGTGCTGTATAATGTTAGCATTTGATCTTGTACTTTTAAGAACTTTGCCATGTGTGTTGCTAAATTACTAATAATTCTTTTTAGATTGTATCACCGAGTTTGAGAAATGAATTGTGAATAATTGTTTAAAAAAAACCAAACAACCTTCACTTGGTCCTTCAATCTCACTTCTTTTTCCCTTTACTACTGCACTTAGAAAAAGTTGCCTTTACCCAGTGTTTCCACTTTCTAACTGTCCATTTGTTTCCACAATCTGGCTAGCAGCTTCTGTGGGGGTGCAAGATCTACCAACAACCAGCACCCAGAAAGCACTTCTTTTGATCTGCTTAACTA
>CM053623.1:403052276-403093513 GCA_028646595.1 Phalanger gymnotis
GCTTACTTTAATTCAGCACACAAATATCATTCACTTAGTTCAGGGAAAAAAGCCAGCACCCTGAACTTCAGAGCAAATTACAAACAAAGTACAAACATCAACAGACAGGCCCAATACAGATTCATAGTTGCCAACATCTAGGTTCAGCCCGGGAGCTCAGAACAAGGGCTGGCCCAGAGTCATGCGAGCCACTACTGCTTCGGGAATGAGCTCCAAGGAAGAGGAGGCCAAGCCCTGGTTTTATATCTTTTTCAGCGTCAGGGGTGAGATACACATGCAACTCACCCATGTGACCTAAAATCATCACAAAGAGGCGACTTAAACCCACGTGGTCTAAGAGCCTCTGCCGTCCCAGGCATGTAAACTAGGCCCTCCCTGGAGTTAGTCCCACCTTGGGCCCCACCTTAGTTGCCAATCCATACCCACATAGGATCTATACCTAATAGGGGTTTGGGCCTGGGGCTTAGCATGTAGTAAGGCTCAATGAAATACACTGAATTACTCAAACAAAACAAAGGCCATTTTGCTTACCAACATACCATTAAACCCTTAACCACTTGTAATGTGGCTTCTTCCTTGCCTCATCCAATTTTAATCTTATTTCCTGCTGCTTGAGGAAATTGTAGTTGAGGTGGGCTCTGGAAAATGAGTAGGAACTCAAAAAGTGAGGAGGGAGAAGGTAGATACTCTGGAGTTATGGAACAGTACCAATGAAGGTACACAGACAAGTGAGCCTGCCTACCCCCAGGACTTCCTGTTCTTAAACAAAATAGTAAGAGACCTTCTTTTGACAGTGCTGCCCCCTGAAATTATCATTCTATGCCTTTTTTTTAACTTCACTGCTAAATTTCCAGAAAGGGCAGTGTCTACTTGCTATCTCCACTTGCAGTTTGGCTTCCATCTTGACCAGTGTATTGAAACTGTTCTCTTTGAGGTCACAAATGATTTCTGAGCTGTCAGACCCAAGGTCCTCCTCTCAGGCCTTTCTACAGCATTTGACATAGTTGACTACCCCCTCTTCCTTCACGCTGCATCTTCCCCCAGCTTCCGTGACACTGCCCCTGCCTCGTTGTCTGGAAGGGAGCTCAGAGATCTGGTCTAACTGTCCTATCCCCTAAATGTGGATGATCTCCAAGAGTATTGTGTCAGCATTCTCTTCCCACCCTACTCTATCTATTGTTGAAGCTTTAACTATCATCTTTTTGTAGAGGCTACCACTCTTCTGGAGCAGCTAGGTGACACAGTGGATAGAGAGCTGGGCTGGAGTCAGGAAGATTCCTCTTCCTGAGTTCAAATATGGCCTCAGATGCTTCCTAGCTGTGTGACCCTGGGCAAGTCACTTAATCCTCTTGACCTCAGTTCCTCATCTGTAAAATGAGATGGAAAAGGAGATGCAAACCACTCCAATATCTTTGAGAGGAAAACCCTAAATGGAGTCGTAGAGAGTCAGACATGACTAAAAACCAACTGAACAACAACCACCTCTGAGCTCCAGAGCTATGTCTTCACTCGATAAGGTCATTTTCCCTTGGATTTTACCAGTACCTTAAATATCCCAAACCTAGCTCATTGTCTTTCTTCTTTTTTTTTTCTTACTAAAACTTAAATACACATTAAGAAAAGAAAAAGAAACATAAACTTTAGTATCGAAACTTAAATAAAAATAAGCAAAGAAAAAAGCATGTCATGCACACAGCAGAATGTAAGAGAGAATTCAAAATATATAGCAATAAATTTTCGAAGAGCTGTTCTCATTGCCTTTAGTTCCTTTAACTTTTTCTTCTACCAACTTTTTTATGCAAGTGATACCACCATCCACCCAATGTTAAGGTGTTATCTTTGACTTTTCTTGCCTTTATTTCCCACATTCAATCAAGTTTTCCTTTTGTGGTATCTTGCATACCTGTCTTTAAGCTACCTGTCCTACTACCTCCTCATTACTCTCGGCTAAGATGATTGCAGTAGGCAAGTTCCAGACAGGTCTTCAGTCTTCTATTCTACCTTCAGTCCATCATTAATAATGCTACTGCCAGAGTGACCTTATGCAGAGATTAGGCCATGTTACTTTTCTGCTCAGAATCCTTCACTTGCTTCCTGCTGTGTATTTAAGAAATTTGAATTTTTTAGTTTGATATTCAGGCTCCTCTACAAGCTTGGATATCTTACAACCCTATATTTTTAATCTTATTTTATGTTACTTCCCATTCATTTATTTTTAGTCAAACTAAAGTGTTTGTGGTGTCTTATATAAGTTCTGTGCTTTCCCATCTTCCTGCTGGTGTTCTTATGCTTAGAATCTCTTTCCTTCTCCTTCCCCTTTCTTTGAGAGAGGGATTTCAATGCAACATTGCACTATAAGGATTTCTTTCATTAATTTGTTCAAAAATCAATAAACAAGCATCTTTTGAGCACCTGCTGTGGGTCTGGCATGATGCTAGACATTGAGGATGCAAAGACATAAATGAAATTTGAAATAATGAATGAATGAAATAGCCTGTCTTGAAGGAGCTTCTGTGCTAGAAGGCATGGCAGCACATGCATGTTTAAGTATACATAAAATAAGTACAATCTTACGGGGCAAGGGGGCCTCTAGCAGATGAGGGATCAGGAGAGACCTCATGGAGGAGGTGGAGAGAATAAAGTACAAGTTCCAGACTCTGTGTGCTCCACAGAGAAATAGATCCATTCATATCTGAACACTTGAAAACTCTGCCGTTCTTGCTAGAGGTAGAATGGATTTGTTCCAGAGAAATTTAATAGAGCCCCAAATTATGTCACAGAACCAGCAGAATACAAATTTGGGCAGGGAGAGGAAAGAGGTTGATTTGGTCATTTTCTCTTAAAGGGAATCCCAGTGATGACAAGGTTAAAGCAGAGCTTCAAACTGGGTCAGTGTCCCAGTGGATGAAGGGAATCTTGGGGATTATTTTCTATAATCGGGATCTCCCCCCCACCCAATCAAATCTGACAGAATGGAGAGTTGTCTCCATAGGGAGTAGAAAAAATCCTAACAGATGGCTTAAGATGTTGCACAAATTGACTGACACCATTGGTTGAGTGGGTAAAGGGCTAGAATGAGCTGGATTGGAAATACTAAGGGGACCATCAAGGGGTTTCTACAAGATGGGGCTGGCCTCAAGGCAGATTCATATCTGGTAGCTGGCCAATTTAGATTCCTTCAGGTACATCAGGGCCGAGTGGGTCAATAGAGCTCATTTTCTGAGGGCAAAAGCAGGTATCACAAAGCCTTGAACTGACTATTATGTATGCAGGACAGCAGTCGAGCTCATCTGCAGCTGGCAGAGGCTCCAGGCCTTGATACAAAATGCTCTGACTGGGCATTGCCCATGATGGGGATCCTTACTGGCCAACATGACCTACCACTTTGGGTAGATATAAGATTAATTATATATGTGATGTAACCATCCTGAGATTTGCTTACAGTACAGAATTTCAGCTATCACTTGACTGGCACCTCCCCCAACTGTCTACCACTGATAACCATAGGGTCCCAGTGCCACAGACCACTCTTAGAAGTATTTCACATGGTGGACCATATTTGACAGGCTTATCTCCTTCATGCCATACTTGATACCAGTTTTCCCTTTGAATAGCTAGCTCCAGGCTGCTATGAACTATCTTCTCTACTTTAAAGCTGTATTTCTCCATGTTGTGGTTGTGGTAGCTCTAATTGCTTAACCTCCTCCCCTACCACCTAGTGACCTACTTTTTAAATGTGTACTACATACTGTGAGATTTTATTTTATGGGACCTGTGATTCCATCAGTGTTGGGAGTTCCTGCTGGGGAGCTTCTTGGATCAGTGTGAAGACAAGAGTTGTGTGTGTGGAGCTAGGAGTTACATGAATGAGTTCAGGGTTACCCAGCTGTATTTGACAGGACTTGAACCAGGTCTTTGTAACTCTGAGGCTAGCTCTCTGTCCATTAGGCCACGCTGCATCTCATATGAGAGAATTATGCTCAATTTGGCATGGTCCTTGCCTTTCAGGAGCTTAGTCTAAGAGAATGAGAGAAACATGCACACAGGAAAGTATAACAAGTGGTTTTGTGTAAAGGCCGTTGGATTTAGAGTCCATAATAGGCTTTGCCACTCTGTGATTTTAGGGAAGTCACTTCATCTGTCTTAGACTATTTCCTCTGCTGAAATCCCCTCCAGCTCCAAACCCTGTGATCTAAGAACTCAAAGTTCTAAGAAATCAGGTGGGGGATGAATCATAGTTGGCTTGGAGGAGGAGGTGGTGGTATCAGGGAAAGTTGTGGCATTTTAACTAGGTCTTTAAGGATGGACAAGATGTCAACACATGGAAGTGAGGAAGAGGGAAAGTAGAGACCATCCTGGTGTTAGAAATCTAATGAGCAGAAGCCCAGAGGCAGGAAGACTTGAGGGAGTGAAGGAGGCTTCAGTCATGTTAATTCGATCACTTTTAAAGGAGTGACTCCCTCAACTCCTGCCTCATACCTGAATATAGTTTGATCTGATTTGTATGCTAATTTATTGTTACCGTGAGCAGAAGATGGCACATTATGCTGATTTTGAATAATTAATGGCTCTAATTATTAGTATCTTAATTTTGATGGGACATTTACTTTACTGCAAATTACATAATTAAACCCTAAGATGGTAAACAGAAAGGATGCTCGGGTTTTGTTTCTTGCTGTTCCATTGACTAGCTGTGTGACCTTGGGCTAGGTCACTTGGTCTGAATGTCCTAAATGAGGAAGTTGGCCCAGGTGATATTAAAGGTTTGATTTGCCTTTGTAATTCTAAGATCAGTGATTTAAATGCTTGAATTTAAACTAGATTGAGTTAAGGAACTGTAGATCTCAGAATCCTCTGATAATCAAAATTCAGCCTCTGGGCATTATATTTTAGGAATTTGCTATATTGAAAATGTATGGATGGGGTAATTTTCATATTCCTATTGAATTCATTTCATTAAGTAAGTGCGTGCTGAATGCATCAAATCTGTTGTACTGCCATTCTCAGTATTACTATTCTAGTACTTTGGAGGAGGAGGATGTAAGGGTGGTGGCAAAGGTACTTCCCATCTACTTCACTGCTACTCTGGTACTTTTTAAGGTCTTTTGTCTTTGTTTGAGAGGCATCATGTAGTAGAAAGAGTGGTGCATTTGGAATCAGAAGGCCTGAATTTGGAATCTTATCTCTGGTATTTACTGCCCATTTGACCTTGGGCAAATCACCTTAAATCTCTGATCATGTTTCCCTATGTGTAAAATAGGAGGTAAATGATATTTTTATACCTTACCTCACAAGACTGCTGGAAAAGTGAGTTGAAAATGTGCATAGTTGGTCTTCCTTTTCTATTTTGACTCTTATTTTTTGTGCTTAAAAAGATCAATTCGCAATCAAATTGATCAGAAAAATCTTTTGCCCAGTGAATTGTATACTAACAAAATCTCAGAGGTCATTTATTTAAATCCTACCTTGTGACATCTATGCTATTGTTGTGAAGTGTTATTTAAATCTTGGAATTCTTAGTTTTATTCATGTTTGACTTGCCTCTCCAACAAGGGTATACGGGTCAGGTACCATGTCTCACCTCTCTCTTTTTTGGACTTTGCATGTTACTGTGACTTAAGAATGCACAAAAGGTTTAGACTCTTCAGGCAGTTACTTAGTTCTAGCTCTTCTCTGTATTCCCATTCAAAATTCCACCTGGCTTTATCTTATGAAGACATGTGCTTTTTTGAACAATTCACTAATTTGATAACAGAGGCTCTTGTTATTTTACACATATGTTAAAATGTTTTGACAGCTTCAGTGAATCTGGGATATTACTAATGTAGCCCCTGCTGCTTTTGGAGTAGTCTGAACCCCAGCAACACCTTACCCCTCTTAACTCTTAGCCAGGGTCTCTGGGGAATGTAGCCTCTCAGGAGACTCTTTGGAATGTGCTCAAGGCCCTCCACACTGTCTCCTTCAGCAGTGCAGCCCTGGGACACAGCCAGTATGCCATGCTTGTTCCATGACTCTGTGTCTGATCCATTGTAGTTTACAAAGACCATTCAGTGGTTTACAGATTTACAATCAGAAAGAATTCTCCCACTTGATGGGCTTTCTTGGAAAACTTTAACTCCAGAGTTCTTATTTGTAAAGCATTTTAATTCTTGCTCAGCTGTATCAAGAGCTTTCATTGTATTATGACTTGGTTGCTTTAAAAGGTTTTAGTAACAAACAAAATGATTTCAGTAAAAACTTAATTTACTTCATTGAGAATAACCATAGTATACCTTTATTTACCAGTATTCTTTAATTGCTCTTATAGGAATATGAAGAAGAAGCTGGACGACCTCATAAACCTCTTTCTCCTAAACAGAATGTGAGGAAAAATCTTGATTTTGAACCACTTTCCACCACTGCTCTTATCCTAGAAGATAGACCAGCGTAAGTATTAATGAGATTTTGTGTTTCTCATTGTAAATAAGATAGATAGTATGCTTCATAAGGGAAAAGCCATTGGCAACCTCTCCCAAAGAAAGGTATAAAGTTCGCTCTTGCTTAAAAATGTGTTCTGTAAATATGGAAAACCATGTAACAAAGAGGATTTTGAAAACTACCCTATACCATTTATGTTTACTACTACAAGGTGTTTTTAGTAGTAAAAAAAGCACATGATACATGCCTTAGGACCTGGGCTTAAGTCTTAGCTCCAGCTCTGTGACACTGGGGAACAGAAATGTCCTATGTTAGTGCGTCACCTGAGCTTCCATGGTATAGTGGGAAGCACGCTGTGTGTGGATTCTGCAGACTTAGGTTGTCTCTTCTACTTATGACTATAATTGATTGTTATCTTGAGTAAATTGCTGACATTTTCGAGCTTCAGTTTTCTTACCTACAAGATGAAAGGGTTGCACTAAATGATCCCTAACAACTATTCTGTTTTGAAAATCCTTTGATCCAATGTCCTGTCTGATAAAGGCACTACGTAAGTGTGAGTAGTTGGTGGTGGCCAACAAATTCTATTCAAGCAGTTATTAGATATTTGAGCTTTACTATATATCTCACTATGCATTTTTACTGATGGCTCATCTTGGCATATGCTTCCAGTTAAGGCATCCAAATTGTCTTTAAATATAACAAAAATAGAAATGTGTTAGTATGTGTGTTTTACATTAAGAAATTTAATGGATTAATACTCTCATTGTGTTTTAGTGGATGATTTTTTTTAAACCTTAAAAATTTTAAATGATAACAGTTTGAACCGTCAGTAAAAGTGAATTGTACCACTGCACACAATACATGTCGTATTTCCTAGGGAGAATAAGTTGTTCCGTCCTACTCATGTAGCAGATTCTAATTCTTCTAAATTATTTAAACACTTGTAATAGAGAATGCCTTGAAGCAGCCTAAGTGGTAGAAAACACATACCTGACAGACTGTTTTTTTTCCTTCAATAAAATGAAATAATTTTTATGTCAGACTTTTCTTGACTGTTATTGTGGTATGCATTATGTAGTAATAAATAAATTATTTTAAAATTTGCCTTTTAGATAAAGAGCTGGAAAGGTTTACCTTCGGATAAAAAAGATGCTTGCCTTTAATTTTTTTTTAGCTTGGATATATGAACTGTATAGTGTCAAACTTTACAGATTTAAAAACGATCAGTTAAGGTATTGGGATTAATGGCTGGCAGTAACTCAAAACACAAAACTTTTGCAGCAAGGACGAATTAAGGATTCTCTATAAAACAGAAGTTACCATCTTTGTTTTATACAGTTAGATTGCAGCTTTTTAAGTTTTTCATCTTTTAAGTATTAATGCTTCTTAGTTCGGTACCTCTTCCCTGTCCTTCTGGCCTTCATAATTTGAATTGGCTATTTATAATGGTAGAAAATCCTTTTTTTTCCTCTCTAGAAACCTCCCTGCAAAACCAGCTGAAGAAGCTCAGAAACATAGACAGCAATACGAAGAAATGGTGGTTCAGGCCAAAAAAAGAGGTAGAGTTATTCATCATTGAGAATCTATTTAAAGTTTTAGCATTTAACAGCCCTTTTAGATCTTTCTTTTTTAAGTTTTAGAGTCTAGAAAGTTGAGCCTTGGTGATATGTGTATATTTTAATGGTTTTATTCTGTAAAATTTCAGATAGAAAATTTCCTCCCCACATGCCTTCCTTTAAAAAAGTGTTATGAGCCTAACTTTAAAGAATAACATATCCAGTTATATAACTGATTAAAACAAACTTCAGCCTATAGATGTTTAAAACATTTTGTCATTTATTTATTCTGTGTCCCTTTGTATTTTTTGTCTATTTGCCTATTTTTGTGTATGTAGTTTGTTTTTATGTGATTGAAATCATACATTCATTCAGCAAGCATTTACTAAGCTTTTACTGTGTGCAGAGCATGGTGTAGGGCCCTAAAGAAGATTGAAAGTTTAGAGCAGTGAATCTATATTCTTGTCTTGTTTTGTTCTTAACTTTAGTTATTTCCATACATCTGTTGAATACCCATTACTTAATGTTTGTTGAATATTTATGTGCATCACAATTGCTATTCTCATTGTGTTATATTAAGGCCTCAGTTTTTTTTGCCTTTGGATCTCCCTCACCTGTCAGTCAGTCATTTAGCAAATCCTGTAGATGCCAGTCACTCTTGGTCGGTATCTCTTTCTTTCTCCATTACCACTACACTGGCACAATCCTTTGTTACTGTATATGTGGGTTACTATAATAGCTTCCTGACAGGTTCTACTATCACTTTCATTTGTCTTTCCATTCTCTCCTTTTATGCCTAGGTTTAGCCATGTCACTACTGTATTAAAAATAATTGGTAATTACTTACTGCTTAGTGAATAAAATTCAAACTATTTTTTTTGGTTTTTGAGGCCATCCATAATTTGCTGCCACTCTTATCTCTAGAGCTTTATTTCAGATTATCCCTAAAGTCTTTGGCCCAAATTGACTTCTTTTCACTTCCTTAAATATGTGCCAAACTCTTTCACCTCTGTCCCTTGGTTCACATTGTTCCCTCCACTCGGAATAGCCGTGCTCTTTCTTTACCTATGCTGATCCCAATTTAAATGACCCTGCTTTTAAAAAAATTTCGCGCCTCATTTTCTCTCCAAGGGGCTTGTCAGTATCAACTTTTCCCCAGAGAACTGATGTTATGCTCATATTTGCAACTCCAGTGAATTGAACATAAAATATTATGTAGCATAATTATCATTCTTTTGTTTCTTATTCTCTATTACATTGTAAACTTCTTGAGAGTAGACTTTGTATATCCCTGCAGTGTTATGTTGGTTGACTTAATCAGTATTAGCTGCATTATTTTCTAAATGCCTTTTCTCATTATGTTTGTTAATAAGCATATCTTCTTGAATGGATACAACTCAGGAGACAAAGTGGTGTCATGGGAAGGTGTGGGATTGAAAACTGAGATGTGCCTTCTGGTTCTGGTGCTGCCATCATTAAGTTGTGTGACTTTGAGTATCTCTTGGCCTCTCTGGACTAAAGTTTTTTCCTGTTGTAAAATGAGAGATTTCATCTAAGAGTCTGACATGAAAAAAGGATATCTTTCTAGACATTTATTGTACAGTTTTTTTTATTAATATTGATTATCAGTAATGTTCAAGCATATTCATAGAATAGCTGTGGTCAACTCTGACTTTCTTGCTCATATTCATTTTATAGCAGTATAACTTGAAATTGTATTGTGTAAGTCTGATGGTTATCAATTAGTATTTATTTTTTTCTTTTTTAAAAAAATTAGAGCTTAAAGAAGCACAGAGGAGGAAAAAACAACAGGAAGAGAGGTGTCGTTTGGAAGAAAACATTGGGAATGCTGTCTTGGTCTGGAACAATGAAATTTTACCCAACTGGGAAACAATGTAAGAAGAGAAATTGCTGTTTAATTTAAAATCATTTCTTTGGAGATGAGCTATTTTCATCAAGTCGTATTTTTAATTGAAATTCACTTGTTACTTATTGAATGTAAGCTGTTTATATCCATTAATTTTTTTTTATTTTTAGTTTACAACACTCAGTTCCATAAGTTTGTGAGTTCCATATTTTCTTCCCCTTCTTCACCTCCCCTCAAGACGGCATGGAATCCGATATATGTTCTACATATACCTTCTCATTAAACATATTTACACAATAGTCAAGTCATAAAGAGGAACCATGATCAATGGAGTGAGTCATGAGAAAGAAGAAACAAAACCAAAAAAAAAGATACAGAAAAAAAAGAGAGAGCAGATAGTTTCCTTCAATTTGCATTCATATTCCATAGTTCTTTATCTGGGTGTAGATAGCTCTTTCCATCATGAGACCTTTGGGGCTGTCTTTGAACCTTGTATTGCTGAGAAGAGCCAAGTCTATCAAAGTTAGTCATCACAGAATCAATATATCTGTGGTTGTGTACAATGTTCTCCTGGTTCTGCTCCTCTCACTCAGCATCATATCATGTTCTTTCCAGGTTATTATGAATTCCATATCTTCCCCATTTGTTGTGGCACAATAATATTCCATTACATTCATATACTACAACTTGTTTAGCCATTCCCCAGTTGATGGGCATCCCCTTGATTTCCAGTTCTTTGCTACCACAAAAAGAGCTGCTATAAATATTTTTGTACATATGGGTCCCTTTCCCCTTTGTGTCATCTCTTTAGGATACCGCCCTAGAAGTGGTATTGCTGGGTCAAAGGGTATGCACATTTTTATAGCCTTTGAGCATAGTTCCAAATTGCTCTCCAGAATGGCTGGATCAGTTCACAACTCCACCAACAATGTAACAATGTTCCAATTTTCCCACTTCCTCTCCAGCACTTATCATTTTCCTGTTTTGTCATGTTAGCCAATCTGACAGTATATCCATTAATTTTTAATGGAATTGGTTTCTGTTTTTAGGTCATATGTTATAGTTAATGTATTGTTAGCTAGCCTGTTGTATTCATTCATGGCTTAGTAGAAATAACATTGTATTTGGAGTTGGGAAACCTGGATTCAAGCACCAGTTTTGTTACTACCTGGCTTACCTTGGCCAGGTAACTACCCTGAGATCTAATCATGCCTATTTCTACCTCCTTATGATAATAGTGACTGGTAGGATGTGATAATGGAAAGAGCAGTGTGCTAGGAGTCCAAATGCCAATGTTTTATTCCTGATTCCACCACTTCCTAGTTGTATTATCTTGCACAAGTCATTTATCTTTACTGATCTCAAATTTCTTTATCTGTGAAGATGTAATAACTGTAGGATCTTAGATGTTGAAGGTTCCTCAGAGGCCATCTTCTCCAACCCTTTCATTTTTCAGAGGAAGAAACTGAGCCCCTTGTGTGTTCTTCTTAGCTCTCTGTGTTGTTTTGCATTTCAAATGAGATTCTGTGTGTGAAAGTGCTTGGAGATATTGTAAAGTATTTGCAAATTGGACTAAGAGTCCGAGCACTAAATACTTAATAATTAACAATGTCCCTCCTCTTAGAGTTCAGAAACATATTAGACCATGTGATTTCTTGCATGCAGATGGGAGTAGAGATTTTGTATACAACACTCAGGTATTCTTGGTGGGTCATATTCATGCACAGCACTAGAAGCTACTGCAGAATTGTTCACTCAGTAACTTTTGGGTGAACTGATGTGCTATGTTTTTGCAGGCTAGGTAGAGCAAATAATACTTTGAAGTCTCTGTGAACCACATCACTGGGTGAATGAATGCACAAAGGCTGATGAGTTGGGCTGAAAGCTACAGGTCAGATCAAAATAATCACAATCAGAATGAGGTTTTATTAATTTTGCCCTTATTTAGATGTATTAATCCCATTCCCATGCCCTACAGCTGATGTGTTTATCTTTAATAATAGTGCATGCATATGTAAAGTACCACAAAAGCATTGAAGTAGTGCTGGTTTGAATTTATGCTTCATTTTTACCCAGGTGGTGTTCTCGAAAAGTTCGAGAATTGTGGTGGCAAGGTATTCCTCCAAGTGTGAGAGGTAAAGTCTGGAGCTTGGCAATAGGGAATGAGTTAAATATTACTCATGGTGAGTATCTTCTATTTTCCCTATGTACATGTCACTCATACTGCAAATAGTATTGCTTCCCTTTCCTCATCTAGTATATTGTTAGGAAGATTGTCAGTGATATAAGTGATGACCCTGAGAATGCTAAGAGTCACCAGAACAGTGGGCTGAGCTCGGAGACTGGGCTCATAATGCTTTCAGTTTCTCATTGCTGTCTTTGTTCTTTGACATTTCAACAAAAACCACCTGCTGTCCACCTGTTGTCTGTTGCTTCTCTATATATTGGTATAATGATTGCCTGCATCTAGAAGTAAATTACAGTAGGATCAATTGTCACAGTCCTGTTAAAAGATTCTGAAATCTTTTAAATATCTCATTATCATCTGGTGAGTGGAGAATGGAGGCAGAGGGATGGAAGCAAGTCCAGTCAGCCAGCATTTATTAAGCACTTGTTATGTGCTGGTTCCTGGGTTAAGCCCTGGGGATGCAAAGAAAGGTGAAAACAGTCCTTCCCTCAAGGAGCTCACAATCTAGTAGGGAGACAACATGCAAACTATTATTTACAAACAAGATAAATGCATGGCAACTTGGAGGTGAGCTCAGAGGTAAAGCATTAGCATTTCTTCTGCAAGAAAGGGCTTCTTGTAGACGATCTCATTTTAGCTGAGACTTAAAGGAAGCCAGGAGGTAGAGGTGAGGAGGGAGATCATTCTAGATGTGGGATACAGCCAGTGAAAATGGCGAGAGGTGGAATAAGAAGTCTTTTGAGCAGAAAAGCAAAGGGGCCAGAGACATTGGTGTCATAGAGTACGTGGAGGGAGTAAGGTGTAAGGAGATTGGAAAAGTAAGAAAGGTTTGGGGTTTGAAGGGCTTTAAAAGCCAAACACAGGATCTTCTATCTGATTCTAGAGGAAATTGGGAGCCACTGGAATTTATTGAGTAATGTGGTCAGACTTCCTGCGCTTTAGGAAGATCACCTTTATGGCCAAGTGGAGGATGGACTGGAGCGAATGAATGAGTGAGCAGATAAAAATTCATTAAATACTTAGTCTATACAAAGCTCTGTGCTGGCACTGGGAATACAGTAGAAGGTTATGACAGCCTCTGCTCTGAAGGAGCCCATATTCTAATGGGGAGACAGCACAGTCACATGGGGATCTTCTCTTGCTCGTTAAAGTACAGACAGAGCAGATGGGAATGCCTCTTCTTTAGTGTAATTTAAAGTGGGGACAGACTTGAGGCAGGCAGACCCACCAGCAGCTATTGCAGTAGTCTAAATGTGAGGGGAGGAGGATCTGCACCAGGGTCATGTCTGTCAGAGGAGAGAAGAGGGTGCGTATGAGACTTTTTGAAGGTAGAGTCTACAGGGTTTGGCAACAGATTGAGGTGGTGGTGGTGGCAGCATGAGAATCTAGAAAACCCCAAGGTTGTGAGCCAAGGTGTCTGGGACAATGGTGGTGCAGTAGGCGGTAATGAGGAAGTTAGGAAGAGAGGAGGGTTGGGGGGGAAAGATAATGAGTTCATTTGGACATGCTGAGTTTAAGATGTCTACATTGAATTCAAGGTGTTCAAAAAGGCGGTTGGAGATACAAAACTGTAAGTCAGAAGTTAAGGATGTATAAAAAGAACCGAGAATTCATAGAGATAATAATTGAATCCATGAGATCTGATGAAATTGCCAAGTGAAATAGTAGAGAGGAAGAAGAGAAGAGGACCCAGGGCAGAGCCTTAGGATATAACCTTAGGGGAGATAGGGATAAATTTCTTCTAGTGGTGATACTGTGTTTGTGGCACTCATTTCCAAGATTTTTCCATTCCATAAATAATATAAAGTTAGTGCACGTAGCTGTAATAATGCTGTAAAATGGGTTCAAAGTCATATCAGGAATCAAGAAAGTAGGATCACTTTTGACAGAGGGTGTGGGATAAAAGGTCTTGAAGAATCAGTGTGATTTCAGAATTAGATGGAGATAAGTCAGGAGCTAAAGAAGTTGGGGCACATGGAACAGCATAAACTCAGACACTGAGGTGTCCAAATAGTGGTCACATTTGTGGAATTCTGAGTAGTCATTTTGCTGGAGTATGCAGTGCATGTCTGTGTTTAGAGAAGGAGCGGGGAGAGAAGACTAGAGAGACGTACTGGAGCCAGGTGTGAAGCATCTTAAGTGGCAGATAACCCCCCCCCCCCACGTATGTATTGTTTGGTTGGCAGTAATACTGTGATCAGCACAGTGCTTTCAGAAGATGAAACTGGACGCACAGTCTAGAAATGCTGGAATAGGAAGAAGCTAGAGCTGGTAGATAAATTAGAAGTCTTTTGAAACAGTCCAGGAGACAAATAGTGGGGCATTGAACTGTGGTGGTGGCATTGGGAATGGAGAGCGAGGATATGGGGGATAGGCTTTGGGGGGAGTCTCTTCACTACCCTCTCCATGCAAAGATCCTTCTGACATTTTGAGTTTTGTAACTGGGAAGACGATAGTGTCATTCACAGAATGGGAGGTTTGGAAGAGAAGCTGATTTTTAGTGATGATGATTTAGTTCAGTTGTTAAATTGGATTTGAGTTGAGCAGTTAGGTTGAGTTTGAGCTTCCTTGATGAAAGATAGTGTGTATATTTTTTTCCAGTTCTGGTTGTGTCAGGTCATACACATCATGTTCTATTTCTCTGAATTCTTCCTATTCAGCATTTCTTTCTACTTAATAATACTCCATTATACAACCGCTTTTAAGCTATTTTGTTTCGTAATTTTGAAATTTTGAGGGAATGTATTTTAGCAGGGATTTCTTTTATGTGTTTGATTGTGTCAGGTATTACCCCTCTAGGCTTCATGCCATCTATAGATTTGATAAGCATGCTCTGTATGCTTTCATCCAAAGTATTGATGAAAATATTGAACGGCAGAGCACTAAACACATACCTCTCAGCATGCCCCATAATGACTACCTTCCAAGTTGATATCAACCCATTTGTGACTACAGTACTTTCTTGGTTCAATTATTCAACCAGTTCCAAATCTGCTTAATCATGGGCTATCATGTAGCCCGTGTATTTTCATATTATTCACATTTATAACATTGTCAGATATTTTGATGAAATCTATATCCAAATCTACAGTGTTCTTCTGATTTGTTAGTATAGTTGCCCTGTCAGAAAAGAAAATGAAATTATACTGGCATAACCTTTGCTTGACGAAGCCATGTTGACTTTTTGGTAATCACTGCTTTCTTTTTTATGTACTTGGAAAACTTCTTTTAATTAATTTCTTCTAAAACCCTGCCATGAATAAAGTAGACATCAGGCCCATCATTGGCTTATAGTTTTCAAATTCTACCATCTTTATTTTGAAAGTGGACTTTCTCCAGTTCTGCCTCCTGTTCTCCACAGTCTTTTGAAGATTATAGCAGCTTAGCAGTCACAAATGCCTGTTCCTTCAACAGTCTAGATAATAGTTCTTCTGGACCTGGTGATGTGATATTGTAAAGGGCCTCTAGATGCTGTCTGGACATCTCTTTACGTGCCTTAGCTCTCCATTTTCTGCTACCTATTTCTGTTCTCTCCCCAGGCCAGCCTTTCCCCTCTCCCTCCTTTTTAAAAAGAGAAACCATAAGCAAAGTTGAGAAGTAGTTTATCATTTTCCCCGTCACCTGCTATCATCCCCCAGTGAACTTAAACCCTTTGTTATCCTTGTTAGCATTCACTATTAGACTTGTCGCATTCTTATCTTTTATTCTCCTGACACAATCCTTAGAAGATCAGGCTGCTCTTTTGTATTTATGCCCTTTTAAGATCTGAGTTGAATGTTGAATTCCTTGTACATGCCCATTAGTGTTTTTAAGACTGTTACAATGGGCAACCTGGTGGTCCAGTGGATGGAGCGTAAGACTTGGAGTTAGGGGGACCTGAATTGGAATTCTGCTTCAGACCATGACTAAGGTACTCAACCTTTCTGTGTGCCTCAGTTTCCTCCTCTGTAAAATGGATATAATAACACCTGTGTCACAGGATTATTGCAAGAGTTAAAGTATGTAAAATGCTGTGCAAACCTTAAAATGCAATATAAATGCTAGCTTTTATAATTCTTGCTCTCTTCCTCATCAGAGCAATTTCTGCTTCTGTCTAAGTAGTGTCATTCTTGAGAGATTTCCATCGCATTTGTGCTAATTTTCCTTGTAAAAATATTAGGTCATTGGATTCTACCTATCCTGTCTCTGAAGCTTTTGAAAAAAAACTCCTCCAAAATCCAAGGTGCAGCTTACACATGACCATTTCCTTCTCAATTGTGAACCACTCCTTAACTCTTCTCCCTAAGGTTTCTGCTCTTTCTGCTTTAGGAACTAGGTTGTTACCTTTCTGAGGCTTAGTTTCCTTAATCATAAAATCAAGGAAATTAAGGAAAACATGATTTCCTTAATTATAAAAAAGGTAGCAACAGCTAGAAATACTTACCTCATGGGGCTGGTGTAAAGAATCAAAGGAGAGGACGTGTGTAAAGTGCTCCGCAAATCTGAAAGCACTCTAAAATGTTAATTCTTACTATAATTATTTATCCTTGTCTTAATTGGTCAAGAATAAAATTCTCCTTCTTGCTTTGTCTTTTGAGAAGGAAATGATCATTAAAATAAATGACAAATTTATAAGCTGTTCTGCTTTAGACATAGAGAAAAACTCATATGTGTTTGGATTGTTGAAGTTCCTATTACTTCATTAATATATTATGCTTCTATGTCCAGTTTTTCCTCTATTTCTCAAATTATCTAATTCCTTTTCTATGTCCCCAACCCAAAATTGCTTCTCTCCATCATGGTTCTGCACTCTGAATTGCTGGATTTTGTCATAGCAGTACATCTTCTCAATGTAGGATGCTACTTTAACTTTCCCTTTTGTATATTCTGTTCCTTTTTTAATAAAGCACTTTCAGAGCCATAATTCAGTTACAAATCTCATCTCACCATGTTTTCATTGATATCTCTGAGTTCATCTGTCTTGTGTTGGAGTCTACTCTGATGATTCCTCATGCTTTGTTCATTGTGTATAAATATCTGGAACAACTGATATTTAAGAGTGTGGGTTTTCTTGCTGTGTCTCTTATTGGATATTATCTCATATGTATAATTGATTTTCTTTTCTGCTGTTTCTCTGTTGTATTTGCTAGTCTACAAGGACCAGCTGGATTTGTCAGATCTGAGTAAGCAGTTTCTGCCTTCCCTTTCCTCTCTTCAATTTAAAGCTTTCTTGATTAGCATGGTCAGTCTTGTATATCTGTTCATGACAAATGAATTATGAAATACACCTAAGAAAGTGGGTGTATATTAATCGTAGCCAGAACTTGCAACATATTTGCATTTCTACTACCAACCTTGGCATTAATTCATTCTTAAATTTACTGAAAAGTCATTCAGAGTAAAGAATGAATCCCTTGTGTAATCTGACATCCTTTAGCATGGTCAGGGTTTTTCTTGTTCAGTTGTCTTACTAATTCCATTTGCAATAATCTTTGTCATTTACAGCCATTTTGCTTCTTTCTTTGACTTCCAGCCTCCACACAGTCATCAGAATACTCTTGTTAATGCACAAGTCTGACTCTGTCTCTTTAGTTTGTTTCTGCTGTCTGTGGGATAAAATAAAATTTACTTAGCATTTAAAGCCCTCCTGCAGGCCATCTCTAACTTGCCTTATTTCATATTACTCCTCTTCACACAACCTGTTCCATTCAAACTCAACTACTACTTAGTCCCCAATTTCCTGCTGTCTCCCCCCTTTATTTGTTGGTGCTGGCTGGCCCTCTCTCCATCTCAAACTATTATCCTTCTTTTTCTTCAAGGCTCATCAGCTGCTACCTTCTTCATAAGGCCTTTTGAAATTTTCCTAGCTGAAACCATTTTTTGCCTATTAAAATTTTCCTACAATATTTTTGTCTGAATCTTTGCTTTTTTTGTGTATCAACACTATGCCTTGTGATTTATACTTCTGTCTATGCCATTTACTCTGCCATGCTTCTAGCGCCATACTTTTGTGTAGTTGATATGTAGTATGTGCTTTTGGTCATGGAATTCTTCTAGAGCAGTAAGATGCAGGGTCTTAAATCTTCCTTATTTTCCTCTTCCCTTAATTTTATTTTTCTATTGGTATGGAACTAGGAGAAAGGAAGAAATGTGCAGTAGAAGACCAGTAAGTTCCCTTTATTCTCTTGTTAGGGTGAGGAGATTCATCATATGAGTATAATCTGAAAGCATGAAATACTTTGAGGCCATTTTTTTAAATAGTGTTTTAATAAATAGGCGTTAGTTTACTTTAAAAAGTAAATTTTAGCCTACTTACTAAAATATTTTAAACACTGGACAGTATTTGTAAGTATTTTGACTTTTTTCCTCTCAAGTATTAGCAACTGATATAAAAAGTGGGGCTTTTTAAAATTAAATTTTCTTTTCATTTGCAAAGACTCTCCCTACTCTTCCTCTTCCCCACCCATTGAGAAAGCAAGGAAAACAAAACCCATTACAAAATTGCATAGTAAAGCAAAACAAATTTTAACATTAGCCATATTCCAAAAATAAAAAAGAAAGATAAGAAAATATGCTTCATTTGGTAGTCTGAGTCCATCAGTTCTCTAAGTGGAGGTGGAGAGCATGTTTCATCATGAGTCTTTTGGAATTGTGGTTGGTAATTGTGTTGACCAGAAATATTAGGTCTTCCAAAGTTGATTATCTTTACTGTATTGCTGTTACTTTATAAATTGTTCTCCTGGTTTTGCTCACTTCATTAAGTGGTTTTAAAAATAATTAATTTCTTTCAGAACTGTATGACATTTGCCTCGCTCGAGCCAAGGAAAAGTGGCGGTCCCTTAGTGCTGGGGCCTCTGAAACAGAGAATGAAGGTCTGTTTGTATGTGAATTTAGCACACAATGCTGCCATTAAGAGTGTGCATTAAAAAAAATAAATTAGTGATTTATTTAATTGGATTTTAATATTTTTTTCTTAATTGGAAAGTAAAACTAAACTTTATGAAGATTATTAAGTGTTGGAGAAGAATGCGTATAGTACTGTTTAGGAATGAGGATTTTTAAATGGGAGAATAAAGATTTTTAATAGTAAATATAGCATAGCCTTTCTGGTTGTAAGTGAAATTTTCACGTATAAGTATGCAGACTCTTGTGTACAACCAACAATTTTCCCTTTTAAAGTTATTCATATTCTTTACAACAGTTTCAACAATAGCATCTAGAGCTTCAGGATATAGAATTGATTTCTAGAGAATTGTGTTGTACTTCCCCAAAAGAAAGCTACACAGATGCTAAAATGTTCTTAGAAATCTTTCAAGGCAATATGGCATTACCATTTTTCTCTTTTAAAGGTATGTCTGTGTGGTATTTGAGCCCAGAGAGCAACAAAGTAAACTAGAAATATCCTGGATAACTTATTTCAAGTACTGAAAGTACAGCGTCATTTTGTATGGGGACTGCTTTCTCACTAGCAGTAGTTTTAGGATTTGAAACTTGAGTTATATTATTATAGCATTTTTCACATAGAATAATTTCCTGGCTTAACACTTGAGCATTTCTTAATGTTAAGATTTTACTACTGGTAAAAATAATAGCAAAGAAAATCTGAGATGAAAGTGAAAAAATTGCTAAACATTTGAGGACCTAGTCACAAGTAGATTTGGGAAAATAGTTCCAAGTTAGAAAATATTTATTTTTTATTTTTAACTATAGTATACAGTTTTGATTGTTAAAATACTAATATTCTTATATTCTTGTAACTTTGTAGTGAATGGTATAACTCATGTAGCTAATTTGTCAAATTATTCAGTTTCTAAAGTGCTGGAAAATATCTCACAGTGCTGCAATAAGTTGGTTTTTAAATTTCCTGATTTGGACAAAAGTAAAGTGTAAATCTAAATGGATCTTGGTTTATAACTGTCGTGTTGTATTAAACATAAATTCACTTTGTAAAAATGATTATAGTACTTGGTTTTGTGTGCTGGTAGCAGGGTATATTAGAAAGATCTATATTCTTATTCTGGCCCACTCCCTCTCACTTTATGTCACTCAGTTCTTTATTCTCTTCTTTGTTTTGAAAGATGAAAAGAAAATAACTCTTGTTCTTCTTTAAAAAATTAGTCATTACTGCTTTTAAAGATAACTCCTACTTGATCTAAAATATAATTATAACAGTATACCCACTAAGGATCCATTAGTGACATACAATTGTAAAACCCCTGATGCTTATAAATGTTAACATATCTGTTTCTTATATGCATTGTTATTCTTTATTTTTTGATAGATACAAATTTTTCTGCAGCTGACAGAGAAGCCAGTCTGGAACTAATCAAACTCGACATTTCTAGAACATTTCCTAATCTCTGTATTTTCCAGCAAGTAAGTGGTATATATTAGATATTTTTACACCAATGGTTTCTGCTTAAAATTTAAAGATGATGAACTATACATTTTTATAAATGAAATGTCAGAATATACCACTTCTCAGTTTTAAATATTCTGTCCTTAATGATATAGAAACCCTTTACATATACTACTTTAAACGCTCATTTATTGACATGTTTAACTGCATGCTTTCACATTTTAGGCACATATCTCAGTGTGTACTGATTAGTACTACCATGTATATGCATCAGAGGTTTGCTTTGTCTGCGAGCAAATGAAATGGACAGCTTTGCGCATGCTTTTGGGGCTGTAGAATGAAGCCATAATATTTTGAAATGCACATGGTCAGAGCAAGTTAATCAAACAACATTTAAGTGCTTACTCTGTGCCAGGCACTGCACTAAGCACCTGGATTACAAAGAAGGTAAAAACAGTCCCTTTCTTCAAGGAGTTCACGTAGGAGAAGCAATATGTCAGTAACTAAGTGCCCACATAAGAGGGTACTGGGAGGTGCTTAAGTTCTCTCCAGACCTCGATAAGTGGTGTTATGGGTTTGGTACAATGAAAGCCCCAAATAGGAAGCTCATTTTCTTATACAAATTAAACTTGTGGCTCTGAACCTAACTCATGACCCATGCTCTGAATCCATCCTTCGCTTAATTTCTTGTAGCGCAGTTCCTGGCACATAGTTGATATTTAATAAATGGGTGTTCTTTGAGAGCTAATTTAATGTATTTGTTCTTTCTTTTTTTTCATCTTTTTTAATGGACCTGTGATTTCATTGGTAATTTCTGTACCAGTGCAAATTGGTACTGTCTCCAAGTGATTTTTCCAAGATCATACAGCCAATATGTTTTCATAATGTACTGAAAGTAGTAGCTTTAAAAACTGAAACTTGAACAGCTGAAGCTGAAATGCAAACAAACCCTATCAAGGAAATCTGGGGAAAACTTTTTCTATCACTAGAAAAGATATAAAGGAGAGTAGTTGCTAGATGGAATACCAGGGTGAAGTGAAATTTTTTTAAGATTGGGAGATCTGAGCATCTTTGAATGTATAAGTAAAGAGCACTTGGAAAAAGAGAAACAGAAGATTCTATAAAGAGAGAAGTACTTGTAAAAGATATGTCCTAGAGGAGGTAGGGATAGAATCTAGAGTACAGGGAGGGAGAGATCAACATGATGGTCTCATTAATTGGTAGTTTCATCACTTTTTTGTTTTCATATTTAATAAAATTTTGTGCTCCATACTGTTGATATTTATAAAAGCAAGTAGATTGAGCTTTTGATATCTCTCAGAGAAAACCTACTAAACTGTATTGCTTTTTGCTTGTGTATGAATCCTCTACCCCTGTTCTCAATGGTGAATGTGTGCCAGTAATACACAGTAGTTGAAAGGGAAGGGAGCAAAACTGGTGACTTTGCCTATTTTGAAATAACAGGGGATTAGCCATGGGGTTAATTCATGAGATTGTACTTCCTACATGTGATGGTAGCTACATAGGAAGGCGAAACTGAGAGGGCAGAAAGGAAGGGGCAAGCAGAAACTCATTGAGAGGTATAAGAAGCAGAAAAGCTGAGAATGGTGAAGAAACAACCAAACATTTGTCTCTATCATATGTATGTTTTAGATACAGCTAATTTTTTCTGTTCTGAAAAAGTATGTAGGAGAAAACAAGCAAGGAGTGTAAGGCAAACACTCCAGCATTCAAACCTAACCTACTCCTTTTCTAAAGGGGCCAGGCTCTGAATTTTGTTAGTGAGATAACTTCATAGGATTAACTATGGATTGCTGGTAACCCATGTGAAAAGTTACTCCCAGTACTAACCATACTTATGCATGTATTGTTTTTGGTGTGTTGATTGTTATAGGGTGGTCCATATCATGACATGTTGCACAGTATTTTGGGCGCTTATACTTGTTACAGACCGGATGTTGGTTATGTAAGTGAAGTTATTCTTCAGTGTTTTGGGGTGGTTTAAGCTGAACAGAAATAGAACTTTTTTGTGTAGTATATTACAATAGAAAATCTCAAATCAAATTACATGGCCTCATCATTTTTGATAAAGAGAGAAAATGAGAAGTCTCCTGATAAGTGCCCTGTCCCAAATTGCATAGTCAACAATGGATATAGAATTTCTGCTACAGACCCTTCTAACCATGGCACATTGTTAAAAATCTGATTGGTTGACATTTCTGTTTTTGTGCCCACTGTACTAGTTAATTTCTTCGCCTTCATAAAGGCTCTTTTCTGAGATAGGATAAAGTACACACCGTGAAAGGAATTTTTTTTTTCAAGCATGCAGTGAAAATGAGTTTTTGTTTGCTATTATATAGTTCATATAATTTGGGGTTAAAAAGACAGGCAGGCTGACAGACATACAGAGAATAACAGGGACTAGGGACAGACATGAATGGGGGCTCCGGAAAAGAGCAAAGACAGATGAAGATCATGAATACAGTCCCTGGTCCAGCTTAATGTTACCTGTTAAGTTCTAGACGTTGAGTTTCAGTAGTGAGATTGGGGGTGGAGGAGTAGGTGGAAAAAAGTTATTAATTTCCCTTGTAATATGTTGGAATGGAGAGTAATAGATATATTTTGAACCATAAGAACACCCAACTTTTAGTTTGCAAAATATAGTAAAAATGTGCACTGTGTATGTCCATTTTGGTTGATACTAGTTTAATATTTTTCTTCTTTTAGGTTCAGGGCATGTCATTTATAGCAGCAGTATTGATTCTGAACTTAGATACTGCAGATGCCTTTATTGCATTTTCTAATCTTTTGAATAAACCTTGTCAAATGGCTTTTTTTCGAGTGGACCATGGCCTTGTGAGTATTCTGTAATTGCTATAGTCATTTTTATGAAATGTTCCCCTTTTATCAGTGGTGTGCAAAAAGCTAATTTTTGTTGTCAATTACTCCATGCTCTATCTATTTTACTTTGATGCTCCAAGACTTTAAGTAATTCAGCTCATTGCTATTTTTTTTAAAAAAGCCATTTTTAGTAGCATTTATCAGAAGTGACACATAGCATAGGTAGATGCTTATTATTGGCAAAATCAGACTGAATGATATTATTGTAGGCTGTAGCTGACCACCAGGTTTTGTTAAGAGGGCATAGTAGCACAGTGCTATTTCTTTTATGAGTAACTATGACCTGAAGTGAACTCGATTACAAAATTTTCAACTTATCCAGAGTAATCACCCTGTAATTGATTTGTGTCATCCTAGTTGTCGATTTCTAAACTTCATTTTAAGAAATGAAATTAACTCAGATTTGAAAAGGTAAAGTGTAGTTATTGGCTTATGTCATTTTTTTAAATACTGGGAAATATCCAATATTTCCAGTTATAAATGATTATTAACTTTGTTGGCAGCATAGTGGATGGAGTGCTGGACTAAGAGTCAGGAAAACTTAAGGTCAAAATTTTATATATAAATGTATTTATTTTGTAAATAAATGTATAATTTATTAGCTGTGTGACTGACCCTGGGCAAGACATTTAACCTTCATCTAGCTAAGTTTCTTCATCAGCAAAATGAAGATTAAAGCACTTTAGTTGTGAGAATGAAATGTTAATATTTCTAAAGTGCTTTGTAAACCTTGAATCACTATTTAACTGTTATTATGAAGTAAATGTAAAAGGTATAAATTAGACTGTTAGTTATTTAGTATTACATGTTAGAAAATCCAGAGGATTTGCAATCAGAAAACCTGAATTTCAGTATTTGCTTTGTTCTTTATTAGCTCTGTGACTTTACACAATAAACTTACTACTTATTTTTCTCATCCATAAAATGAGAGTGTGGGAATAACTTGCCTCTCTCTTATTCTTCCCAACTTTTAATCATGTACTATTAAGGAATTTTGTATTAAAGTTACCATTATTTAGTTTTAAAATTTATTTCTTATTTGCATAAACATTTCCAATGAAAAAAGTCTTCTTACAGATTGTTCATCACTACTAAGAATATGCCTTAATTAATTAGCTCATTTTGTTTGTTGTCAATTTTATAACATCTTTTAGAGTGTAAAATATTTTAATGTGTCTGGCCATTTGTTAGAGGTAGTAATGTAGAAGTGATTCTTGTAATGGGGGGTAGATAAATTAAATGATCTCTAAGTGTCCATCATACTCTGGTTCTTTGATGAGTTTTTCCTTTAGAGAAGAAAGAGAAGGATTCAGTTTTCTTAAATTTAAGAATTCATGTCAGTAAATTGGAAAAACACATATTTGCAGGTACACTCGTAACCAGTTCAGCTTCTGTGTCAAATTGAGCTTATTGAAGAAAAATATCAATACTAGTACTGTACTCTATGATTTAGGCTCCTCTGTCAGAAACTTCATTTAACATTAATCTGTGTATCCAGGCCATTTCTGGCAAACTGGTGTAGTCTTCCATTCCCTCTGATATGACTCTGTCAAAGGAAGATGTAAGGTAAATTTATAGAAATTGTGAATAAGGAAAAGATATATTAAAATGTAATCTGTGTTAATCTTCAAGCATTGTTGAGAAACGAAGTAACCTGGACCACTCCCCTTCTTCCTGAGCAAGCAAAAGAACTTCTTACCTTTCATCCCATTTTAATCTTTTCTCTGTGGAGAATAAAGGCAGGTTATAGCACCAGCTATTTCAGGTGGGTGGTGGGGAGGCAAAGATGTGAACAAAACTTGAGTTACTCCTCTTAAAAGGTTGGAAATCCTCCTCATCCACTTCCTAAGAAAAGCTTTTTTGTCTTCAGCCCGTCACTCGTCTTTCCAAGGGGCTTTCCCTAAGGAGTTCAGACAGAGTTTCAAAGAACTATTCTTTCTTAATATTCTCAATTTTACTAAAAAGATGATTTTTTAAAAAATACACTTCTATAAGCTAAAATGAGGTGTAAGCATATTTTTTTCCTTGAAAGATCAATTCAGGTATTTGAGTGCTGGGGTACTATGCTTTGGTGCTCTCTGGGATGCACAGATGAGAAGATGGAGTATGGCCTAATACAGGTTGATTTTGTTTTATATATATGTGCTTTCTGACCAAGATATGTAGAGTTAATATTTTTGTTTCTAATCAATTTCTACAGCCCTTTTTGTGGGAATACAAAATTATATAAGTTGCAACAAAAAAAGTAATTATTTATTTAAAGGACTATTTTACTTTTATAAAACTACATTTGGTTCTCTCATAATGCCTTCTTTAAGAAGTTGGTCACAGAAGTTTGATTTTGCATGACTATTTAAAAACCATGCAGCACCTCCTCTCCCCTCTTTATTGAGGTGGGGAGTAGGGAGGCTGCTGGTGTAGAAAATTACTTGGTTTTGCTGAACTATCCCTTCCCCCCACTTTAAAATATCCTTGTTACAAGGGACAACTTGCTGGCTATATAAGGGGGATTATATATTTGGAAATAAAATGATATAAAAACAAAAGATATCAATAAAAATAGGATTAACAAATAAAAGTGGCATGATACAGCACAAGTTTTATGGTGAAAAGATGCCTATTTTCAGTTCTTCTGCTTGATAGCTTTGCAACCTTGGACAGATCACGTAGTTCTCTGAACTTCTTTCCTTCTCTGTAAAATGAGGAGAATGTTTGCCCTACTTTCTTCTTCAGGTTGTTAAATATATATGGAAGCTCCCCGCCCCAGCCCCCAGATACTAAAGGTCTGTATAACTGTAAGCAGGTACTTCTGTTATTAATTCTTGTGAAACAGGTGATGATGGTGGTGATGTTAAAAGTAACCCTCACAGTTAAGTTACCTTTGGAAATGCAGAGTTTTCTATTATACCAGCTAATATAAAGTTTAGCAGCCACGTTGACTTGCCAATACTAGCATAACTCTTTCCCAGAAAGAGACCTAGGAGAATGCTCTTTCAGATAAAATAGTCTCTGGGTTTGTTTGTGTTTTGGTTTTTGTTTAACACAAAAAGTATTATTGTTATCCAAGCTGTTTGCAATGAATCCATGTCATGACTAAAAAAGAATAGATTGGAATAGTTCCTAAAGACTCTGATTTTCTGTGATGATTGAGTATGATAAATGAATATACATTAAACAAGGCTAACTTGCATCAAAAATTTGTTTAGTAGTGCGTTTCACATTGTCTCCACAGATGTTGACATACTTTGCAGCATTTGAAGTATTCTTTGAAGAAAATCTGCCAAAATTATTTGCCCATTTCAAGAAACATAACCTAACTCCAGACATCTATCTAATTGACTGGTAAGACTTAGAGATTTATTCTATGTACATTTCCATACAAACTCCCCATTTTTTCTGGTTTATCTAAATTCTGTCTTGAAGGACCGGCTCTTAATATATCTTTTTCCATGAAACCTTTCCCAGCTGTCTCAGTCCTAGGTGATTCCTTTACAGAGGAAAGCCAGTGATCTTTGTCATTGTAAACTTATACCTTGCTACTTGTTTCTAGCCATAACATCTGTGTTTTTAAAAGCACAATTTCTTGAATTGATGAAAGACTGCTTGTGGAGGGTGAAATGTTGCCTAGTAAATGAATGAATCATAAGGTAACCTTATTCATAGCAAAGTGGACTCATCTGTCTTCTAGGATCACTTCTCTGCCAGTTGGCCTGAATAGCTTTGTTGCTCTCATCTGGAGCCCATAGGCTCATTAGGTTCTGTGCAGTGTTTGTAAAGTGAAACAAAATTTTGAAGCTCATGTCAGAAACCACTAATGACCAGTCTCTGAGCTTGGAAGTAGCCACTGTGGCACAATTAATATGTGGTCACAGATCATCGACTGGAAAATGCTTATGTAGCTTAGTGGTCTCCGAAGTAGGAAGCCACAGCATGGCCCCATAGGGTGCATAATTAGCCAACCAGAGAGTGGGCATCTGGGTTGCATCTCACCCTCCCCATTTTAGCCAGTCTCTAAGCTTTTCTTCATCACACCCATGCTATGTAGATCCTATGCCCTTCACCACTATTGTGACTGTGCAGGCTTTAAACCTCATTCTGTGTCCACCTAGCATCTTCCCCCCCACGGCCACAGGCACTAGCAACTACATAGGCAAAATCTGCCTCCCCACCAGTGTACCTAGACTTCGCCCCCAGATTACCGAGGGCTTGCAGCAGGCAGTCTTGACAAGTAGGATAGAGTTAGCTGCACAGCATGAGCATGCGTGCATCTAGATTTTTTTCCCTTTTCTTTTTTCCATCAAGCCCACTTCTCTTCTCAACTTTCCATTTTCTATTCAGACACCACCATTCTTCTAGGGACCAGGAACTGTGATCCTCACTCTCACTTCACATACACAATCACTTGCCAGATCTTGTTTTTGTCACTCAAGCATTTCTCGTAGCACATCTTCCCTCCATTCATAGGACCACCACCCTCATTCTGACCTATTTCTCGCCATGAACCATGACAGTAGTTCCTCTTTGGTCTGCATTCTTCAGGCCTCTCCCCACTCCAGTCCACCCTCCATTATGCTGCCAAAGTGATTTTCCTAAAGCCAGATCAAAAGTCAGTCAGCATTTACTTATGAAATTGGCTTACTTTGTGCCAGGCACTGTGCTAAGTGCTTGAGATACAAAGAAAGGTAAAGCTCCCTCCAGGAGCTCAAAATCTGATCGGAGAGACAATATGCAAACAATTATGTACAAACAATTTACATACAGGACAAACTAGCCTTTCTGGCGGAAGGTAGGACTTTAGCTGAGATGTGAAAGAAGCTATCAAAGCCAGGAGGCAGAAGGAGAGAATTCCAGGCATAGAGGACAGCTAGGAGTATGGTGTCAGGGGGTGGTAGGATCTGTGGAAGGCAGTGGTACAAGAAAAGGAGGAGGGGAGGATTTTGATATGTGATCCTAAAGGTAATGGCGAACCACTGGAGTCTGTTGAATAGAAAGGTAATGTGGTAGAATGAGGACTTTGGACTTAAGTTGTGAGCCAGGGAGCCTGGAAATGGTGGTGCCCTGGTAAGGGTGTGGAGAGGAGGTGGAGATAATGAGTTCAGGTTTGAACTTGTATAGCCTTTGAGATACCCGGTAGGCAGGTGGAGAGTCAAATCTGGAGTTTAGGAAGAAGGGTAGGGGTGGATAAATAGATCTGAGAATCATTCATATAGAAATGGTCATTGAGTCCATGGGAGCTGATGAGGACAGTGAAGGTCTGATCAGATCTCCCCTTCTCGATAATCTCTAGTGGCTTCCTGTTACCTCTGGGATCCAGTGTGAAGTCTTCTGTCTGGTATTCCCAGCTCTTCACAGCCTGGCCCTTGCTGTCTTGCCACTCTTCTTGCTCATTGTCCCCCTCTCTGTGCTCTGTGATCCAGTTGCTCTGGCCTCCTGGCTGCTCCACAGTCTCCGATCTTTGTGCCCTACGCTGGACACCCCTCATCCCTGCAGTGTCCTTCCTACTCACTTCTGCTTCATGGAATCCCCGGCTTCCTTCAGGAATTTCCTCTAATGCCTCCTTCTGTCTGTCCTGTCTTCCACTCCCCCAACCCTCCAAGGCTGCCTTTTTTTCAGATTGTATATACTTATTTATATATAAGCTGTCTTCTCTATTAGATTGTAGGCTCCTTAAGGATAGGGAATGTCCCACTTCTGTCTTGGTATC
Source organism: Phalanger gymnotis (assembly GCA_028646595.1). Taxonomy (NCBI): domain Eukaryota; kingdom Metazoa; phylum Chordata; class Mammalia; order Diprotodontia; family Phalangeridae; genus Phalanger; species Phalanger gymnotis. The sequence continues at coordinate 403,081,251 of CM053623.1, forward strand.
ATCTACATGGCTTAGGAGAGTGCCTGGCATAAAGTAGGTGCTAAATAAATGCTTGTTGATTATTTGATAATGGCATAGATTTTAATCTACTTATCAGCTTGGGCAGTGGGGTGGCGTAGTGGGGAGAGTGCCAGGCCTGAGTTCAAATGTGGGCGAGTCAGTTAACTTCTATTTGCCTCAGTTTCCTCATCTGTAAAATGAATTGGACTAGGAAAAGGTGAAACCGCTCCAGGATCTTTGCCAAGAAAACCCCTAAAAGGATCATGAATTGTACATAATTCTAAATAACTGAACAGCAGCAACACCAGGTCAGGGCCTTGAGTGAGAAGAGCCGGTCTGTCAGTGCTCTAATTTACATGGAATGTCCCATGTTGAACATAGTGCTTGAGAGGTGGTGTGTTAGGGAATACGCAGGAAGAGGAATCCCTGACATGTTCTGGTATCTTGTTTAGCCACATTCCTGGATGAGTCTCTTAACTCCCATTCATCTCAGCTTCCTCATCTGTGAAATGGGGATAATAACAGCCCCTCCCTCCCAGGCTTGTTGTGAGGATCACGTGACATGATGTTTGTAAAGCGTGTGTGCGCGCGCACACGCGCGCCTAGGACACAGGGAAGGCCATGTCAGTGGTAGCTGTTAGAATTGTTCTTATTCCTTCATCCTGTCTTTGTTTTTTGAACCCAAGTTGAGGATTTGACATTTATTCCTCTACATTTTATTATTTGGCATGTCATGGTAGACTACCAGGATCTCTTTGGCTCTGAACTCTGTCATCTGGCATGCTAGCTCTACCTTCTGCCTTCCTGGTCATCCACAGATTCGATTGACTGGGTACATATGCTTTCATCCAGGTCATTGATAAAAACGCCTGGCAACATTGGGGTACAAGGACCTGTAGAAGGCAGAACCACACAATTCTTATTTGCTTCTGTTTGCTTTGCCAAGCTTGAGGTGGACAGCATGGCTTATTGCAGAGAGCACTAGTCTGGAGGCCAGGAAGGCTGGAGCTTATGTCTGACCTCTGACACATACTGACTTTGTAATGCTGGGCAAGTCAGGGAAGTGCTCAGTGCTCCAGGCAGCTTCCTAGGACTATTAACTTGCATAAAAGGTGCTGATTTACATTGCATTGGTAAAGTGAATTTCCTCACTCTTGTCAAATAAAAAAAAAAAGTTAACATTCAGCTCTATATTTTAGGCACAGTTCTTCCAGGAACAATTTTTATTAATTTAAAATTATTCTAGGTTCAAGCATTATTCTGTTTGGGGAAAAATTGTGTAAACTCTCATAGACTCCTCATGACTTCAGACAATTTGAAGTAATATTTATAAGAATCTTGAATAAGGAAAAAAGGTCCAATATGATAAAATATGATTTAGAGTTAACCGTCTGCTCTAGTAGAATAATAGCCATTGATCTTATTTCAAAACCCCTCATTTCCTTCTTTGACTGCCCTTAGGTTGGTCTTAGCTCGTAAGCTTAGTGGGGGGCAAAGGGGGAGGGGAAGCAACTTAACTAATCAAGTAAATTATTTTAAACTTAGTTACTGTTCTTGGTCCATGTTCCCTAGGGATTTAATTTTTGTTTTTGACCTTTTACATAATTTTGAAAAAGAAAAGCCTAGAAAGGGCTTTAGACTAGAGAAATATTTGTTTCTGAATATTTTCAGTTTAACTAAAAATGAAATTTTTAATAAGGCTCTACATACCAGAGTTCCCCAGATAGGACATTGCAGGTCTAATCCCTATCTTTTTTTTGCAAAGAATGGCCTTCCCTCCAGAAGATAGAACAAAAATGACTAACAGGGACTCTGAACCCAAAGTAACTAAGAATGTAAAGGATGTAGTTGCTTTCAATGAGTTCACCTTACCAGACCCAGATGAACTTTTTCCTGGGATATACAGGTGAAAAAATAGTGGAACAATTGACACCTACGTAGGTATGTACGTATGTACTTCAAAAGTGAAAAGCAAATTGTTTCTCTTTTATATGGAAACTCTGGATTTTGGTTATAATATTCCTGGGAGTTTTCATTTTGGGTTTTCTTTCAGGATATGACCAATGGATTCCATTTTCCTTTGCTCTCTGATTCTAATAAGATATGGGCAGGTTTTTTTAGTGATTTTTTGAAATATTGCAGATAGGCTCTTTTTTTTTTCCTTATATCTTTCATGTAGTCCAAAGATTCTTAAATTATTTCTCCAGATCAATTATTTGTGATATGAAATATCTTACATTTTCTTCTATTTTCTTTAGTCTTTTGACTTTGTTTTAATAATTTTTGTTTTGAATTTCTCTTTGGTTCATTCTAGTTTTTAAGGAGGTTGTTGCTTGGGTATGGTTTTGTACCTTTTATGCTAAGCTGTTAATTCTCTTTTTAAAGTTTTTCTTCCATAGCTCTTATTTCTTTTCCATCTTTTTTCCTCTACTGGTCTCATTTCTTCTAAGTTCAAGAATTCTAGGTGCATCTAAGTTGTGTTTTTCCTTTAGGTTTTGTTTGTTGATGTTCTGGAGCCATTACCTTCTTCTGAGTTTGTGTCTTGGATATCTCTATCACCAAAATGATTTTTTAATGATATTATTATTATTATTATTACTCGTTCTTCCAGTTGTACTTGCTAAATGGAGAGTTTATATTCAGGCTGGACTCTGCATACTTTTGAAGAGAATGTGTAAGCCTTGTTTGGGTTCAGATCTGTGTTCTCTGGTATCCTCCTTCCTCTAGGTATTTAGTGTTCTTCAAGGATCTTGGGTGGCTTAGGCCAGGGACCTACAAATTCTTTGGGCCTGGAGCCTGGTCTAGGATGAAGTCTGATTAATGACTTCCTAGTTTGGGTTTTGCGAGCTCCTGACCTGGGTTTGAATGTGAACAACAAAGCTGTAGGCTTACCCCATTTGAAGTTTCAGTAAGTTACTTTTGGGCCTGAACACTGGAAAGCCTTGTAGAAGAATAGAACTCAGGCTCAGTCACCTCATCTGATCTCCCTGCTTTTGTTATTCAGCTCCAGGCCTCTGAGATCTTGCTCTAGGGTATGAGCTACTTAGGTGCTGCTTGCTCCTGTTCCTGCTCTTGCCCAGTACACAGCTTGAGGTGTCATTCAAGCCTAAGTGCAGGGCACATCCTTAATTGAAGCTAGATCCATGATCTGACTCGGTGTTCCAAATGACACAGCTACTGATTGCCTCCTGTTCCTGCTCCTTCTACAGTTTTGGGTCCCATTTCTCTCCCAGTTCTACTCCTAACTCTGTGTTTTTCCACCTTGGTTCCATGCATATATCCCTCCCCACTTCCCCAACCCCCCACTTTCCCAGCTCCCTTTTATCTGTTGTCTTCCCCCATTAGAAAGTAAACTTCTTAGGAACTCTGATCAACATAATAACCCACCACAATTCTGAAGGACTCATGATGAAACAGGCTTTCCTCTAGGTAGTGAAATGATGGATTCAGAGTGTAGATCAATTTTTCCTTCCTTCCTTCCTTCCTTCCTTCCTTCCTTCCTTCCTTCCTTCCTTCCTTCCTTTCTTCCTTCTTGCCTTCCTCCCCACCCCTTTCTCTCTGTCTCCCCCCCTCCTCCCTTCCTCCTTTCCCCCTGGAATTTATTTTGCATGAATATATATCTATATCTATATATCTATATCTATATCTATATCTATATCTATATCTATATCTATATCTATATCTATATCTATATCTATATCTATATCTATATCTATATCCACACACGTATGTATGTATGTAGGGCAGTTAGGTGATGTAGTGGACAAAGCACTAGGTCTGGAATTAGGAAGGCCAGAATTCTAATCTGGCCTCAGATATTTACTAACTATGTGACCCTGGGCAGGACACTTAACCCTGTTTGCTTCAACAACCACACCACCACAAATTTTTCTTTCATTCTCAAGGGGTGAAAAAGAGGAGAGGAAGATGGAGAGATTTTGGACCTGAAAACAAGGTTGACTTAAAAAAAGATAAGTAAGCTGTGGAAAACAGAAATTTGTAGTTTCATGTACAATCCTATTTTACACTGCACATGGAAATGCTTTATACGGTGTTCGTTAAATTTAGAATAATGCTTAGTATGCTGTGTGCTTGGCACGTTGCATGTGTCTACCTACCGGAACCTTGATAGCTGCTTTCTTAATAGTTGTAAAAACTGGATGGCCAAGATTAAAGCTTGTATTTAAAGAACGTTTCCTAATAATTAGATATAGAGAAAGGACAATGACTATACCAGTGATTTTCCTGAATGAGGAACCTCCTCTCTGTGCAGATAAGCACCTCTGCAGCTTGGTTTTGGAGAGTTGCTCGACAGGTTATTAAGAAAAAAAAACCAAACACAACTTACTTCACTGTTTTCCTCATGATACCAAGAGAAATTGAGGAAAGCCTCCAGTAAGTTGGGTAGACCTCTTGTTGAGAATGCAGGGGAGGATGTAGACAGGAGTCATAGAAGATGGGAAGGTCTGGGTAGGTTGTGAGCAGTGTCATTGGAGGGACAGAGACCATTTAGCCCCTGGAGTTGTGCACTATACCAAAACCGGACCAAGATTGAGTTGCTGACACCGCCTTTCTGGCAGGGAATCTTGTTTTGCTTCATCGCTTGACACTCCTTTACTTGATGTACATTCGAGGGAACAGAACATTTCATAACTGTCAATGCCCTCCTACGCTGATTTCAATGTTCAGACAACAAAGAATACGTATTTTGTGGGAGATATGAGATGAGGTCATTTAACTTGTCAAAATATTTCCAGTAATTATCAAATGAAGAATTTATAAGGAGACATAAGTGGATTTTAGAGGGAAAAAAGTCTTGAATTAATGAAGGGATTTGGTAGCTCATTCCCTGCTTAGATCTTTCACAAAATTTCAGTTTTACCAATATTTTTTTAAGCAGTGATCTTACTATTATGATAAATGTTTACTTTTTGAAGAAAACTTTTAGGGTTGAATATACCCTGTTGACTGGCCAGTGCTCCTACAGGGATAACATCCACAGCTCCTAAAGACCCAGAAAAGAAAGTTCTTGTCACCAAAGTCCTTGGCATTGTCAAATGATTCAACATCAGAAACAGATAAAATTTTATCAGTAGAAATGACATTAAAAAAAGTGATACTCTCTACTTTGCCACTGTACCATAATGGTACTCTGTGGGACCTTTCAATCTGACTTGGAGCTGAAGCCTTCCTCTCTATGGAAAACTAATCCAGTAGGGAACCATCATGTTCAGATGTTGATTTTGTACTTCTGATAGTTTTGTTATATACTTCTTACTTAAAGGACTGTAATTTTATTGGTGTAGATAGTTCTTCCATTGACAGGGATTGTGGCCCTTTCATAACTTAAATCATCGTGGTGAATTGATATAGTCAATAACTTTATCACTTTGCATCCAGCCTCATAGTGTGAGTCTCTCCAATCTTAGCTAAAGTGGATCTTGGACAGCAAATTTAGGTAGACATGTGATCAAAGTCTTATTGACTTGGTCTAGGACTTGGCAGAATGGCTTAGACTTTCTTAAGCTCCAGAGTCACCTACTTGCTCTCATGAAGCATCTGAAGAATGTGGAAGAAGCTTGGATTCCTAAAGGTTATGCCAGTAGAGCACTAGCACTTGTACATTTTTTTATGCTGTGAAAAGTCTTCAGGTATCGTCCTGGTGATAACCCGTGGTTGCTTTTTGAGTAGTGACAGATGAATAATAGGACACATTTTGAGCTGGAAGGAACTTCAGAGACCGTCTGGTCTGAATTCCTCATTTTCTACCTGAGGAAACTGGATTCAGGCAGATTAAAGAGCACAATATCAGTAGACTGACCCATGAGTGATGTGGTTTTTGGCCTTGGGAACCCGTGAAACAAAGAAAAACTTAAAATGAATCTCAGTTTGCAAAATGCCCTTTATCTGTAGTGACAGTGATTGGTTGGTAGGAGGCAGTGAGTTAGGGGCCGGGACAAAAGACGCCAAGAATCACACATAGATAAAAGTTATACAGATTGATGTATTAACCGTTGATATTTTAAATGTGAGATTCTTATTAGTTGAGGAGGAACCGATTCACATTGTTGCTATGACATGCCAGCTGACAAAAGAAAGTTGCTGCTAGATGGAGGCTAACTCAAAGATTCCCTTTGGAGAGGAAGTAGTAGAACTGGCTGAGTTCTTTTTAGTGTGTGTCCAAAAGCAATAAGAAAGAGAATTGTTTGGCACTTTTGGCCATCTTCCTCTTGCCATCTTCATTAGGAACATTTACAGAAAGACCACAGTGAAGATAATTCACTCCCTATATCCAGTCTGTTGCCAAGTGCTATCATTTCTACCTTTATAACCTCTCCACTATGTTCCTCTTCCTCTTCTCTCACATTGCCACCTTCCTGGTGCAGGCCCTCGTTACCTCATTCCTGGACTATTGCAGTAGGCTGCTGATTGGCCTTTCCTTGCTTCAGACCATCTCTGACTCAGCTATGGAATCTTCCTAAAGGCCAGGTGTGACCATGTCACCACCCTCAGCCATTCAGCAAACTCCATGGCTTGCTTTCACCCCTATAACCAAATATAACCCCCTGTTTTAGCTTTTAATGTCCTTTCTATCCTTCTAGTCTTATTGTGCCTTATTTCCCTCCGCGTACTTTATAATGCAGGGGCAGTGGACCTTTTGTTGTTCCTTATACAAGACACTCCCATCATCCCAGCCTTGGCCATCCCTCTGGCCCGAAGCCCCTCTTACCTCTGCCTCTTGGCCTCCTTTAAGCCTCAATCAAAGTCCTGCCTTCTGCAGAAAGCCTTTCCTTGGTGTTCCTTAATGTTGATGCCTTCCCTTTGAGATGGTCTCCATCTTATCTTTTTGAACATGGTTGTTTGCATATTGTCTTCCCTTCTAGACTGTGAGCTTCTTGAGGGTGGGGACTGCTTTTTGTCTTTTCATTGTATCCACAGTGTTTAGTATGATGACTGTCACAAAAGAGGTACTTAATGAAACTCTGAATCAGGAAGGTAGTTGACGCAGTTGGCGCCGAAGAGATAAAAAAGATAGAATTTGGCAATACATAGGACGAAGAGGATGAGGAAGAGGGAACTCATTTTAACCTAAGAGCTCTATTGGCCAGGAGCTCTCCAAGCCCTTACGTTTGTGTAGTGCCACTTAGCCTGAAGTGCTGTTACTTGTCATTTTCATTGGCTTTCCCTCATGTCAAGAATTCTCTCTCTCTTCATTTCTTCCTCCTGGCTTCTCTGGCTTCCTTCAAGACCTGGCTAAACTCCCACCTTTTAGAAGAATCTTTTCCCAACTCCTTTTTGTTCTTATTCACTCTGTTGATTATTTCCAATTTATCCTGTATGTAGCTTTTCTCCATAGTTGTTAGCATGTTATATCTCCCATTAAAGTGTGAGCTCCTTGAGAACAAGGACTGTCTCTTGCCTTTCACTATATCTCCAGTGCTTAGCACAGGGCCTGCAGGTAGTATGTAGGTGCTTAGTATAGTTTGTTAACTTGTGCCAGTATTATGTGCCAGTATTCACTGAAGAAGATGTAGAAGCAGAGAAGTTTTATTAAGAACTCGATAAGACTGTCCAAATTAAATCCACATATTCTCAGTGACCTCAGTAGGGGAAAATGGCAAAACATTTGTTGGAAAATATGGCTTAGGATAATGAAACGAGTCCAAGGATGTATGTACTACACAAGGGCAGTGTGCAATATGTCATGAATGCTTTCTTAAATGTTTTTAAAGTTTTCTTTAAAATAAGCACAGAAGAAAATCAACCCTCCCCATCTAAATGAAATTGACAGTATTTTCAGATAGAAAGGATCTGGATTCTAATATGTGAGTCAAGCTATTAATGTTGAAAAATAGAAGAGGGATAACTTGAAAACAGACTGTCATTATTTCTTAAGGAGGTGCAGGTAATGTAAGTCAGTTTCCACAGTGAGGAAGACAAAGATTCTAGAAATGGTCCCAACCAACAAAATAGGGAGATGGGAGCCATGGGCACCATCTGTCAGCTTAGGATGGAAGATGGTAACATTTTACAGAGGAGGGGAGTAAACAACTGTTGGTTCTGTGGTATCAAGAAACAACAAGATGGAGTAGAGAAAAGAGCAAGTTTACAGAAAACCTAGCACAAGGCTTAATTAGGTCAGGCCACTTTGAGACCCATGCACAGGATAACACTGTAAAGAGAACAGTAAGTAAAAAGAAAAATTGGAAAAACTCTATTGAGATTTGTCTCCCAAGCTTCTTCAGTGAGAGTGGGTGCCACAGTGTTTGAACTCTCATATTATATTTAAAATCTTCCTATATGAAGCAGAAAGGTCACCAAAGGAAATGGACGTGGAAAGAGCACCTTGACCAGATCAAATGTGAACAGAAGCAGAAGGCCATGTGGCAGTGGAGTTGTGGGGAGCTTTTTGAAGTCATTAGGGGTTACCTCTTAAGATGTCAGGAAGAGGGGAGGATGTCAAATATTTAGGGAAAATGTCAAATGTTATAAATTTATTTCAGCAGGCATTATTAACAAGTAATTGTGCTAAAGACAAAAACAGTAATCTCAGCTCTCATGTAACTTACATTCAAGAAACATGAAAAGGGAAAAATAACTTGGCGACTAATGTTTTTGTTTTCTCATCTCTACAAAATATCAGAAGTTACACATGTGAGTGACTGAAGAAGAAGGCAGGCCTTTAATTTTTTAAAATGATATTCCGTAGCAGATCAGATCTTTATGGGCAAACAATTGCCTGAAGTGTGCAGAACACTACACACAAGATCCCCCGGGCTTGCAGATTGTGCTTGAAAAAAAATAGCATTTAATTTGGGTCCAGTAAAATGCAGTTTTAAAGGCTCACCTGCAGCAAGGTATCTCCTGTGTATGTGTGTGTTAAAATCACATCAAGATTTCCACACAGATTAAACAATAGGTAACTTTGTTAGGAAACTGTACTTACTAATATTAATCAAGGCATAGAATAGAATGGTGTATGCTTACCAACAGTGTTTGCCACTATCATAGAAGATGTTCAGTGAAGGATGATACATGTCAAAGAAGGATTTTCTGTAGGTGGCACATGGTCCTGTTTGAAGCAATATCATGTTGATTGAAGAAATGGGTTATTATTTGCAGAATTCAGTGTCTTTCACCCCAAACTACCCCCCTCCTGATGTCCTTATTACTGTTGACTTGGTATGCTTACTTGGTTGTTGAAACCAGTGTAGTGTAAATTTTCTTTCTGGAATTTATCACCCTGGAGTTATTGTAATGCTAGGCTTAGAAAGTTGAGTGGCTTTTCATACAATGTAACCATAGTGCTTCACTAAATAAGCTCCACCATAGCCTTAAGGGTTACATCTAAATATGGCATGTAAAATGATAGAAACTTGTGACAGCTTTGGAAGTGAACAAACCAGTGAGTCCCAAAGTAGATTGGGAAATAATTCAATTTTCATAATTTTTTTTCTGTATGAAATAGATTCTAGAAAACCATATCAATTGTAGAGGAATTAACTATTAGTAGAAAACTTAATTGAATTATTTTGTAAAGCACTTGCTCTTTCCCGTAATTTTTGATCTCTCCAGTTGTACTCTTAGTATTCTCGAAGTAAGGCATGTGTGTTTACCAGTCAGCTTCTAGCAGTCACAGGTCAGCTTTTTGGAAAAATTAACTTTGCTTCTTTGCTGACCCCTGCTGGGAAAAACTGCACTGCCTTTTCTTAGAATGTTATGTACGTGGAATTAGAGGCAGTAGGTAGCAATATATTTAAGTAACCTGTATCTCTTCAGTAATTCAAATACTGTTTAGTATGAAATTTGAAATGTATTTGAAAAGCAAAGTGCTTATGTAAGTACATTTATGTATAGAATTTGAAAATGTAAGCAAAGGTGTCATTAACTTTTTTTTTCCCGTTTGTTGTTCAGTCACTGAATCATGTCTGACTCTATGTGACCTTTTGGACTTTTATCCATGAGGTTTTCTTGGTAAAGATACTGGACTGGTTTGCCATTTCCTTCTCCAGTGTGCTCCCATTTTACAGATGAAGAACTGATGTAAATAGGGTTTAAGTGACTTGCCCAAGGTCACACAGCTAATACATGTCCAGAGGCCAGATTTGAACTCAGATCTTCCTGACTCCAAGCCTGGTGCTCTATCCACTGCACCATCTGGCTGCCCCATTTTTATTTATTAGCATCATGGAATGAATTGTTTTAGGACAAAGAATAATTTTTCAGTGTTAGTGACTTGGAACATGCTTAACTGCTCTTTGAAATTATTGCAGATCCTAAACAATTCATACCAAAGAAAGAAACCAGGGCTTCTGTTTTAGGTATACTTGTTTTTAAAAGTTTCAGACAATAACTGTATTTAAGAATTTTCTCAGGGTCTATAGAAGGGTGTTTAGATTTATGAGAATGGGAGGATAAGAGAGAGATCCTTGAAGGTGGGTAGGCAAATAATAGGAGGGTAAGGTACCAAGTAAAGTAGAGGAGGCAGGAGGGATAGGAAACAAGAGATATGCACAAACATAAAAACAAAGATCAGCAGTAGAATGTGTTTGGGAAAGTATATGTCTATATATGTATGTATCTCTGTATGTATATATCTGTAACTTATAGAGAAATATATCCACAGTTAATTGTAGCCTTTGGGGGACAGCAGGGAGAAGGGAAAAAGAACAAAGTAGAAAAGTGCATAGTAGAGAAGAAAAGAAAACTTAAAAGGAAGAAAAGATAGATAGTTTTCAATACAATGTGTATTATTTATCATATAGGCTTTCTTGAAATGAAAATTCATTGTTATATATTTTGAATCCTCTCTTATGTTCTGCTGTGCACATGATATGCTTTTTTTCACTTTCTTACTTTGTATTAAGTTCTGATAATTAAGTTTATGGTATATTTTTTGTTTCTTTTCTCTATTCTGTATTTGTGTTCTGGTGTTTTAGTCTAAATTAAATTATTTATTTGATATTTTTAGTTTTCAGCATTGATTTCCACATGAGTTTAAATTACAAATTTTCTCCCCATTTCTACCCTCCCCCCCCACTCCAAGATGACATATATTCTGATTGCCCCATTCCCCAGTCAGCCCTCCCTTCTGTCACTCTACTCTCCCCACCGTCCCCTTTTCCCTTACTTTCTGGTAGGGCAAGATAGATTTCTATGCCCCATTACCTGTGTATCTTATTTCCTAGTTGAATGTAAAAACTTTTTTTTTGAAAATCTGCTTTTAAAACTTTGAGTTCCAAATTCTCTCCCCTGTTCCTTCCCCACCCACCCTCCCTAAGAAGGCAAGCAATTCAACATAGGCCACATGTGTATCATTATGCAAAACCCTTCCACAATACTCATGTTGTGAAAGACTAACTATATTTTGCTCCTTCCTATCCTATCCCCCTTTATTCAGTTCTTTCCCTTGACTCTGTCCCTTTTCAAAAGTGTTTGCTTTTGATTACCTCTTCCCCCATCTGCCCTCCCTTCTATTGTTCCCCCTTTTTTATCCCCTTCCTCCTTCTTTCCTGTGTGTTAAGATACCCAATTGAGTGTGTATGGTATTCCCTCCTTAGGTCAAATCTGATGAGAGCGAGATTCACTCATTCCCCCTCACCTGCCCCCTCTTCCTTTCCTTTTTCTCGTCACTTTTATGTGAGATAGTTTACCCCATTCTATCTCTCCCTTTCGCCCTCTCTCAATATATTCCTTTCTCATCCCTTAATTTGATTTTATTTTTTTAGATATCATCCCTTCATATTCAACTCACCCAGTGCCCATATATGTATGTGTATTCTCTTCAGCTACCCTCATACTGATGTCTCATGAATTATACATATCATCTTTCCATGTAGGAATGTAAACAAAACAGTTCAACTTTAGTAAGTCCCTTATGATTTCTCTTTCTTGTTTATCTTTTCATGCTTCTCTTGATTCTTGTGTTTGAAAGTCAAATTTTCTATTCAGCTCTGGTCTTTTCACTGAGAAAACTTTAAAGTCCTCTATTTTATTGCAAGTCCATATTTTGCCTTGGGGCATGATACTCAGTTTTGCTGGGTAGGTGATTCTTGGTTTTAATCCTAGCTCCATTGACCTCTGGAATATCATATTCCAAGCCCTTCAGTCCCTTCATGTAGAAGCTTCTAGATCTTGCATTATTCTGATTGTGTTTCCACAATACTCAAATTGTTTCTTTCTGGCTGCTTGCAGTATTTTCTCCTCGATCTGGGAGCTCTGGAATTTGGTGACAATATTCCTAGGAGTTTTCTTTTTGGGAT
>CM053623.1:403094013-403124412 GCA_028646595.1 Phalanger gymnotis
CAATGAGATATTTCACATTGTCTTCCATTTTTTCATTCCTTTGGTTCTGTTTTATAATATCTTGATTTCTCATAAAGTCACTAGTTACCATTTGCTCCAGTCCAATTTTTAAGGTGGTATTTTCTTCAGTGGTCTTTTAGACTTCCTTTTCCATTTGGCTAATTGTGCCTTTCAAGGCATTCTTCTCCTCATGGGCTTTTTGAAGCTCTTTTGCCATTTGAGTTAGTCTATTTTTTAAGGTGTTATTTTCTTCAGTATTTTTTTGGGTCTCCTTTAGCAAGTCATTGACTTGTTTTTCATGGTTTTCTCGCATCACTCTCATTTCTCTTCCCAGTTATTCCTCTACTTCTCTAACTTGCTTTTCCAAATCCTTTTTGAGCTCTTCTATGGCCTGAGACCAATTCATGTTTTTCTTGGAGGCTGATGTAGGCTCTTTGACTTTGTTGACTTCTTCTGGCTGCATGTTTTGGTCTTCTTTGTCACTAAAGAAAGATTCCAAAGTCTGAGTCTGAATCTGAGAGTGTTTTTGCTGCCTGGCCGTGTTCCCAACCAACTGCTTTACCCTTGAGTTTTTCAGTGGGGTATGACTGCTTCTATAGTATAAAGTACTTTGTCCCAAGCTTGAGGGGCTATGCTGTTGTTTTCTGAGCTATTTCTACACAGCAAGCTCTGCCACGCCATTACTCCTCCCCCAAGAACCACCAACTGCACTGTGACTCAGATCTAAGCAGGCTCTGCACTCCTGCTCTGATCTGCCACTTACTTCCTCTCACCAGGTGGGCCTGGAGCCAGAAGCAACTGCAGCTGTAGCTCCGCAAGCAGCCTCAGAGCTGCACCACCTCAGCTGCCCCTGGTGTCCCCACAGCTTTTCCCACTAACCTCTGTTGTCTTTGGTGTTTGTGGGTTGAGAAGTCTGGTAACTGCCACAGCTCACTAATTCAGGGTGCTACGGCCTGTTCCACCGAGCTCCTGGTCTGGTTGGTCCAGCTGCAGCCCACGCTGGGCTCTGCTCCACTCTCGGCACGGTGCGATAGATCTTACCCAGTGACCATCCAGGCTGTTCTGGGCTGGAGCCCTGCTTCCCTCTGCTATTTCACGGGTTCTGCAGTTCTATAATTTGCTCAGAGCCATTTTTTATGGGTGTTTGGAGGGTCCTGTGGGAGAGCTTTAGGCAAGCTCCTGCTTTCCAGCTGCCATCTTGGCTCTGCCCCCCGAGTCTAAAATAAATTTAAAAAGAGTTTTCTTTTTGCCTGATCCAGACCTGAAAAACTTGTCCTCTCATTTCCAGGATTTTTACCTTGTACAGTAAATCTTTGCCACTTGATCTGGCATGTCGAATATGGGATGTATTCTGCCGTGACGGTGAAGAGTTTCTGTTCCGTACTGCCCTGGGAATACTCAAACTGTTTGAAGATATTTTGACCAAAATGGATTTTATTCACATAGCCCAGTTTCTCACTAAGTTACCAGAAGATTTGCCTTCAGAAGAGTTCTTTACATCTATTGCTGCAATTCAGATGCAAAGTAGAAACAAAAAGTGGGCTCAGGTAAATAACTCTATACTATTTAAAAATTTTCCCTTTAAATATGTGACTTTACTAGGCAAAAAATAGAATAATAACTCCAATTTTTAAAGTTTACATATCTCTCTCCTCACAACAACTTTGTGAGGCAGAGTTAAGTATTATATACATTTTGCGGTTGAGTAAACTGAAGAGAAGTGATTTTTGTTATGATCACACAGTATGTCAGTAAACATTAAGCACCTACTATGTGCCAGATACTATGCTAAGCACTACGTGTCAGAACTGAAAATAAACTTAGCTCTTTGGACTCTCAAGTCTAGACTCTTTGTACTTTCTGATGCTTTATAACAGAACAATGTAATTCAATTAATAAGTGGGTTTGAAATCTGTTTCATTTGAAATCTTGGAAGAGAAAATAGTAAAACTTGTAAACAAATATTCACAAAATGAAGAGTTAGGAAACCTTGGCACTACTCCTCTAGGAATTTGCTCTACAGTCTTTGACAAGACATTGAACTCCTAGGGGCTTCCATTCCCATGTTCACTCATGTGCTCCTCACAACCTTTCAAAATAGTTTCTGTATTATCCGCATTTTACACGTGAAAGAATTAGGTGCATGCATGTCTCAGAGATATACATTGGCTTTCGAAAGGCCAGGTGACTAAAAGGTGGCAGTGCTGGGCCTGTACAGGTATGTGTGGGGCTCCAAATTCATTTTCCATTCTACAATAATTTCTACATTGTGATCATGTCATTCTGTTGAATATTTATACCTTTTAAAGAAAGTGTGCAAGGTAAAACATACCCATTTGCTATTTCAAACCTGTGATTTGCTTCCCTTCTTTAAAAGGGGAAAAATCTCTGCCCTACCTTTCTTGAAAAGTAATTGTCAAGGATAAACAAAAGATAATGGTTATGAAAGTATTTTTTAAAGCGCAAACATTAAACATGTCAGGAAATTATTAACAAATCCAGTACTTTCTTACAGTGTGGGGCACATCATAAGCACCTAAATATATGTATTTATTGATTGAATGAATCTTGAATTTTTGGGGTTTTTTGCCTCTGCAATGATAATGATGCAGATAATTCAGGTTAATATTTTAAGATGATCTTCTCAATTTCCTCTGTATAAATGTTTGGCCTGGCAGCTGAATGGAGAGAATAGGTTGTAGACTGCTATGGACAATTGGGAATTGAATGCTTCATTTTTGGTCAGTCTGTCATCATTTAAATGCCTACATGTGCCAGGCACTGTGCTAAGTGCTGGGGACACAAAAAGAGACAAAAGACAGTCCTTGCCCTCCAGGATCTTACAGTCTAATATTGGTATTACAGTCTATTGTTATTGTTAATTCTGTTTGAACATTAATAACAACGCTAACTCTAACTCCTCCCTTTCTTTGAGACTCCTTACTTTGGTATAATATGTGATTTGAGGTAGTATATTTATATTTGGTGCTGGACTCCGAGCTCTTTTTCATATTAGTCTGAGGCTTTTGGAAATAGCACTGCCACTGCCAACTCCATTTTTGAAATGATATGGGAATAGATGTTATAGTTTTTTCCCATTCATAAAGTCATGATGTTTGCCACCATCACCAGCAATGGTGACATACCTTCTCTACTGTATGTGTTTCCTGGTAAATTTTTTGAAAAATCATTTTAAATATACACAAAGTTTAGCTCCTTTATACATGACTCTTAGCATTTAGACTAAATTATGTAAATATTGTGTATATCCTTAATATACCCTCATTGTTTACCTCCTAAAAGCAAATCCAAAATGAGAACTCTCAGGAATATTATAGCCAAAATCCAGAGCTCCTAGATCAAGGACAGTATACTACAAACAGAAAAAAATAATTCAGGTACCTTGAGGTCACAGTCAGGATCACAAGATTTAATATGTACCACTTCAAAGAAACAGAGAACATAGAATATGATATTCCAGAAGGCATAAACCTAAGATTACAACCAAGAATAACCTATCTAGCCCCTCCTGTCCCCCCAAAAAAATCTGATGGGGAGAAAATGGATATTGAATTAAAAAAAGAGGATTTTCAAGAGTTCCTGATGAAAATACCAGAGCTGAATAGAAATTTTGACATTCAAACACTAGAATCAAGAAAAGCACAAAAAGATAAGCATGAATGAGCAATCTTAAGGGAATAAATGAGGTTTAACTATTTACAGGCTTATATGGGGAGATGATACATGTAACCCCTCAGAACCTTATCATCACCAGGGCTTTTAGAGTCTAATTAACCAGAGGACCTGGATGTGATTATACTTGGATGATCTCAAAAGAATAATGGAAGGGTGGGAAGAGGAATGCATTGAGAGAAGGAAGGAGGAGAGGTTGACTGTTGGAAATTATCTTATATAAATGGAGTACACAGGGAACAGTTCATGCAGCGAAGGAAGGCAGTGAGTTGAGTGGCCTACCTTTGAACCTGTTTTTCACCCAAACTGGTTCCAGGAGGGAAGAATACACATACCCACACAATTGGGGGCAGAAATTAATCTTACCCAACCAAGAATAAGAAGGAAGGGGTGGGGTTTAACAGAAAAGGATTGGGGGAAAAGGAGGGAGGGTAGATTAGGAAAAGCAATGGTTGGAAGTAAAATAAACTCTTAAAGAGGGGAAAGGGTGAAAAAGAGGATAAGTATAATAGACTAGCATGGAGGCAAGTACACAGTTTGCAATCATAACTGTGAATGTGAATGGAATAAACTCACCTATAAAATGGAAGTGGATAGCAGAATGTATTAGAGACCATTATCCAAGAATATGTTATTTACAAGAAACACTCTTGAAACAGAAAGATACTCATGGAGTTAAAATAAGGAGTTGGAGCAGAATCTTATCATTCTTCAACTGAAGTAAACTCTCAGACAAAGCAAAAGTAAAAACAGACCTAATTAAAAGTGATAAACAGGGAAACTGCATTTTACTAAAAGATGCTGTAGACAATGAATGAATATCAGTGCTGAACCATATATATACCAACTGACGTTTCTAAATTCTTAAAGGAAAAGTTAAATGAATTATAGGAAGAAATAGTAAAACTATAATAGTGGAAGAACTCTATTTACCTCTCTCAGACCTAGACCAGTCTAACCATAAAATAAATAAGAAGTTGAGGGGAAAGAATGGGAATTTTAGATAAGTTATTTATGCTAGACTTTTGGAGAGTATTGAATGGGAATAGAAAGGGAAATACGTGTTTCTCAACTGTGTATGGCACTTTTCACAGAAATTGACCATATATTAGGGCATAAAAACCTCACAAACAAGTGCAGAAAGGCAGAAATATTAAATGTACTTTTCTGACCATATTGCATAAACATTACATTCAATAAAGACCTTTGAAGCATAGATTAAAAATTAATTGGAAATTAATTAAAACCAGTGCGGCCAAAACTAGAAGAAAAGCAGCAGAGTGGGAAAACATTTGCAACGGTTTCTCTGATAAAGGTCTCATTTCTAAACAATATATGGAATGGAGTCTAATATGCAAGAATCAGAGCCATTCTTCAATTAATAAAAAGATACTAATTTATATTTTTCAGAAGAATAAATCCAAGCTATCAATGTCCAGTCATTTTTCAGTCGTATCCCAACTCTTTGTGACCCTATTTGGGGTTTTCATGGCAGAGATATTAGAGTGGTTTACCATTTCCTTCTCTAGTTCATTTTATGGATGAGAAAACTGAGGCAAACAGGGTTAAATGACTTGCCCAAGGTCACATAGCTAGTCAGTACCCGAGGTTAGATTTGAACACAGGAAGATGAGTTTTCCTGACTCTAGGTCCAGCATTGCACCACCTAGCTGCCCAATTTTTTTTAAAGTAGTCTAAATCACTAATAATGAGAGAAATGCAAATTAAAAGAACTCTGACATACCGCATGACACCCATCAGATTGGCTAAAATGACAAAAATAGAAGATGACAAATTCTGGAGGGGCTGTGGGAAAACAGGTACTTCAGTGCATTTTGTTGGTGGAGCTGGAAACTAGTCCAACCATTCTGGAGAGCATTTAGAACCATGCCCATAAAAGTATTAAAATGTGTGTATGCTTTGATACAATAATACCACTATACCCTACAGGGATCAAAGACAAAGGAAAAAGACTCAAATATAAAATAGTTATAGGAGCTCTTTTTGTGGTGGCAAAGAATTGGAAACTGAGGGGATGCCCTTCAACTGGGAAATAGTTATGGTATATGAATAATATATTAATGTGTTGGAAATACTATTGTCATAAGAAATGATGAAGAGATTGTTTCAATAAAACATGGGAAAACTTGCATGGACTGAGGCAAAGTGAAGTGAGAACCAGAGGAACAATTTATACAGAACCAGCAATATTGTAAAAATAATCAGCTTTTAAGACTGAGGGATTCTAGTCAATACGACTAATCACAGTTCCAAAGGACTCATGATGAAATAAGCTATTTACCTCCAGATAGAGAGCTGATATATTAAGAATGCAGACTGAAACACATTTTCTTTCTTTCTTTTCGGACATGGCTAATGTAGAAATTTGTTTTTTATTACTCTACATATTTGTAATGGGTTTTGTTCTTCTTGCCTTCTCAGTGGGGTAGGGCAGTGGGAAAGGGGAGAATTTGGAAATTCCAGATTTAGAATTCGAAAATTAAACAAAATCAAATTAAAAACTAAGTGCCATCTAGCTTGTTTACAGATACATTTACTAGAAATTTTCTTTGTCGAGTGAACAGTACAGTGCTTTTTCAAAGTAAATGGGAAAAAGTCAATATCTGGCATAATTAATGGTTTATACTGTAGTTCAATTAACTTTTATAGTTCCTGAGTTGATGCTTCTTTCTTTGTATTGCTTGTTTTTGTTTCCTCTCATTAGTATAAAATCTTGTTACTCTGGGAGAAGAAGTTGAAATTAATGAATTCTAAGATTATTTGTGGATTTCATTGATGTATATCATCTTAATTCAGGGACAGTTGCTGTCACTTCAGCTTTTAGCAGCAAATTGTTACAGTTACAGATATCACATGTTCTTATAGGCTTTATTTGTATCAGATGAGGTAATTTGCATAAAAACATTTGGCAATTTTAAAGCTCTATACCTGTCAGCCATTAGGACTATTATTTCTCAGTGCCTTTCAGGTTAAAATGAGGAGTTTTTGAGGTGGCAAATTTTCTCATTTGAATTGTTTAATCATTGTGGGCCCTATAGTATGCCCTGTAAAACCCACTGTCAGACTCTCACATCTAACCCCTTTTATAACTGTCTTTATTGTCTTTCATGTGACTGTTTGTAGGTGCATGTATATTCTAGGTAGCCTTTGGTTAATTGTCTCCCATCTGATTTCTAGGTACTGCTTGCATTGCAGAAAGACAACCGGGACGTGGAAAGGGGAAGCCCTTCCCTCAGACACTGACACTTCAGATGTATTGGGGCAAGAGATATCCAGGTGGCATGTGTCTTGCTTTCAAATGGATACAGGCATCTGAGAAACATCAACTCTGTTATTTTCAAGTTTTATTATACTGGAATTGGCCTTAAAAACACACTCCCACCCATACCTTTTCAAGAGTAAACCAAGGCTTAGCCTTAAGCTCAGCGGCACGATGACCTGGTGTCGATTGTACACAGCCCTCACACTCTGTGCACGATTTTGAATAAGAGCAACGACTAAGTTTTTCCTTTCAGTTTCCATACAAGATAATTAAATCTTAGCAAGTCAATATGAAATGCTGGAAAGTACTTTATACACTCTTGTTGTAGCCAAAATGCTTAAGAAATGTGCTTTTGAAGATCTCTTAATCCATGATATCAGTTCATGTTTCCATTTTTTTTGTTAAGGAAGTTATTGATCTCATTAGCTGTTTTTCCCCCCAAAGCTCTGGGTCATGTTTGTAAAACACATTTACCAAAGATAACATTCAGTGAAAATGAGATTGTGTATTGATACCACCAAAAGAGCTACACATTATTGGGCAAGGGACCTGTTGCTTGTTTTAGAGTTTTACCAAGTTGCCTTTAAAGTTTCTTAGCATATGTGTTTGTTTGAAGTGACACATTTAATATCCAAAGAGCACCAAGTTCTCCTAGAGACTGTACCCCTGCTCTATTGGTAATTATACTAAGAGGAAATAAAACTTGGTGGGTAGAAGAACATAAACAGCCTTTACTTGTTGAAAAAAATGGAAGAAACACAACCACATGAGATATGACTATACAATATCTGTATGAATGCAAGTTACATGACAGACACACTCAGAAACAAACAAAAATAAAACCCCACAACAGTGGGTCATGCATGAGGGAAAGGCCACTTCTTTCCCTGACTTCATCAGCTGAATGTCGGAATAAATCATAAGTGCCCACGGTTACCTCTATGTATGGCATCATGCGCTTTAGAAATTATCATCACAGAAGAATGAAGCAATATATACCTAATAGCTCTGAACTAGGATTTAAGGATCCCTTATGTCTCTTGTTATCCACAGACAGTTTTCCTAGTAACATAATTAAGAACTTCAGTTATTCTACTTGTAGAAAATGGTCAGGGTTCTTTTGGACAAAAATTTTATAAATGGGTGATAATCTCTTTGTGAATCCGTGACTCTTTCCCCCACCCCTCTTCCCAATGCTCAGTGATCCACCAACTTCTTGGTTTCTTAGAGTGCTGTTTTGACCAGTTCAGAGCATATCGTGATGTCACTTGACATTGCCACAAGTGCTTGAGGAGTATTATCACACCATGCAAGAAGGAGGAAGCGTTTCTTATTTATACTTCTCATTCCCAGTTATATACTTCTCTGAGTAGATTGTTGCTGTTGGTGGGTTGATCTCTTTGAGTATCAGAAGTCTTAGGCCCATCCAAACCTGACTATGGTCTTATTTCCATAGTTTTTGCAAATCTGCTACTTCTCTCTTTTGATCTTTCCAGTCGCAGTAGACAACTAGAAGGTCAGTAGATCTTCAGGTCAAGGTATCCACTTCTGAAGTTATCAGTATGCCTAACACTGCATACTTGCACTATGTGTGATTTGTTACCTTTTTAGGAATGAACTTTTTTAGATATGTGTTCACCTATAAAATGCTGACTCTCCTCCAGTGAGATTTGTAATATGCTGTTGATGTCACTTTTTGCCCCAGCCTTTAAAAAGATGACTTGCCTATTGTTAATTTTAATTTTTTTGAGAAGGCATTCTTTTTCCATTGGATGCCCTACCAACCATTCTAGCCCCTAACCTCTGCAGATGCCCATTTCCTAAAATCAAGATGTTGAATGTAACACAAGACTGAAAGTGGCATGGTTGTGACCAAGGGCCTGCCGCAGCACTTGTGCACTGTTAAGTACCCACAGATGTAATTATTTTTGTTCATGTACTTTCAAGGATTTCTGATCTCTGAGGATGTATATATTTTCTATCTTCTCTTGGTGTACATAAATACTTGTTGAGAAGAAAAGTGATGCAATAATGAGCTTTGCACAGTTTGTGAAATTTTTCACTTGTGAAAAAATTCATCTAACTTTTTTCATTAGACTAATTTGGAAAATACTCCTTTGGATAGAATTATTGATGCATGTGAAATTTTAGGAGTCCTTGACACCCTGTGATCGGGCAACTTACCAAAAATTCTGAAGAATAGTTTTCATAACCAATTCAGGAATCACCTAAGATTTTGCCAACTTAATTTTTACTGTTCAAGTGTTGGGAGGTTTAAACTAAAAGGCAGATGGACTTGCCCTCTTTTCAGTAGATGTTCCCATCCAAAAGAACTGGGCTTCTCCTTAAGAATAACTGGAAAACACTGAAATGCTGCACCATTTCAGAAGTCTGCATTTTTCACTTTATGTGCTACTCAATTACAGAATCTAAGACGTCTCATGTTTGGGATTTTGTGCAACCTGCACTTTATAGTAGAGAACAAACCCAGCATCTTCAGTCGCTAGTCAGAATGTCTTATTTCGTTTTAAAAGTACTTTATAACTGCTTATATTTTTCAATGTCTTTAATTCAAAGTGCTTATAGATAACTCTTGATACACTTGCTACATATTATGTTTTGATTGCTTGTACAGTTATCCATTTGTTTTGTTTAGGTGAGTGTATCAGACAAACTTTTTGAACTGTAAATATGTGGTTTTATTAAATAAAAGTCATGTAAAATTGCTTTATATCCGTTGTTCATATACTTTAGCTGAAAGATTACATTTTTGTCTTCTAGCTTAGAAATAACTTACTATATTTTGTCCAGATTTTATTACAAAGGTAGTTAAGGGCTTTCGTTTCATGGGTACAGGCAAATACTTCCCAGTATTTGGAGAAAACTAAAGGGGTATCTGTATTGCCATATTAGTTTGAGACCTTTCCACGCCTTAAAATGAGCTCTCCCTGAAAGGAAAATACAGATAAATGCTGGAAAAGAACATATGCAGTCAAGTGTTAAATAGAATATGAGATTTGGAGTTAAAATGGAGTATATATTGATTCCAATGTGGACATTTCATAAGTATGTAGCACCATTCCCAACTCCCAAAAGGAGAGCCCTACTAAACCACCCATCTAAAGGGCTACAGTTAACTTGTTTTTTGGGCAGTGTAACATGAGGTAAAGAATACTAAATTTGGAAATAGTGGAATGGGGGTCAAAGACTAGTTCTGCTCTTTTCTTACCTGTGTAAGAATGGGGAAATTGCTGAACTTCTCTGGGCTCATTCTCTACATTCACCAAAATGAAAAGGTTGAACTGAATGCTAAGGTCTTTTCCAACTGTCCTGTGATCATTTATCGCTCACTTGTTCTGGGCCAGATTTACTTTCATTCCGCTAATATTATGGAACTCAGTAAGGTGGGTGAATCTCTCTGCTGATTGAGGGAGCTTGGACTTGGTTAACATAAACGCTATTCAGAAACCTGATCCCTTTGAAGTTTTCTAAGTGAGAAGGACCCTTTCTCACTTTTGGACCGTGTTTAGATAGGAAGAGGTAATATTTATACAAGGTGAGTTCCCGTGACAATCTGTGGAAAACTGATGCATAGATAGTTCAAACTTAATATAACCAGATGCACAATTCCCTTTAGAGATGTCATTTTGCTTAAAAGGTGCTCCACTAATTGTTTTTGTCCCTTAAAATCCCAGAAAATTAAAACTTGAAAAAACCTCAGAACATCTACTCCAGACCTCTCCTTTTACATATTTTAAATTATCTTTTTTCCCTTTTATTTCTAAATATATCTCCCCACCCACCTCTACTCAGCCAGTTATCCCATGTAGCAAATTAAAAAGGGGAAAAAAGTAGCTAAACAGGGATAACACACATCAACCCAGTTATAGTATATGCAGTGTTCCACACTTGTAGTCTGTCTTCCACCTCTTACTAAAGTGATGTTTCTTTTTTTTTTTGGTTTTTGCCATTTATAGGGTTGTCATGCATTTTTACTAGTTTTGCTTATTTCACTCTGCATTCGTTCCTATATGTCTCTCTATGCTTGTCCTCCTGGCAGTGCTTCTGACCTTCTGGATTTCAATACCATGCCTCATCTGCAGTCTTACCGTGAAACATTCTCTCTACAGCCTTCTCAGCCTGGAATATCCTTCTGCTCAGCCAGTTCTCTTTCTTCCTGGGGCCTCCCTTTTTAGGAGAGGCTTAGCCTAGTCTTCTCTTCATTCCTCTCCCTAACTTTCCAGAATTCAACACCATGCCCCTGGCACCACCCACTTAGAAATACACCTATCAGCAAACATCTGTGTTTCAATATATTACTGAATGGAATTTAAATGTTAAAATACTCAAATCAGGGTAAGGATAAATGAACTTTAACAAATCTGGACAGAGAAATCCAACACCAGCAGCACTTGTGACTGTTGAAGGAGCTTAGTAAATCAAATGACTATAGACAGTTGAGACAGTCCTTTTTTGCCTCTTAATATTTCTAATGCATTAGTTATTTTTTAATTTTCAATTGAAGTCAGTGTTTTCTATTTTTCATACCCATTTTCTGTCTAGACTCTGGGTTTACTCATACCCTTTATCAGTGCTGTCAAAACTCTACTTACAGGCTAATAATAATGTATAGGGTATTTTTCACTTCCAGTTCTGTATCATAACAGTACATAAACTGTAGTATTTTGTTACAGAATTTTATATAACAATCTTACATCCATTTATAGATCTTAAAAGTTTCCCTTTTGCATGAGCAAGGTTGGTTCTCTACATAATATCCTAGTCAAGATACTAAACACTTTGAAAATCTAGGCTTTGGCACATAGCCAGGTTCTTCAGGCATCTCTGTTGCCTTGCTTAACTACCAGCTCCTTTACCCTCCAGCAGTGTCTAATATGTGGACCATTGTTAACGAGATGGGGTGGGGTAAAATGTGTGAAGGATTAAAATAGTTCGTCATTATTGTTTACATGTATACACTTCTTTACCATTAAAAGTTTTCATATTCATTACCTTACCTGACAATCACCTTCTGAGAGAATCCTGCCTCTGGACCTTATTTTCTTAATTCAGTAAATGTAGTGATCTTTGTGACTTTTTCACTGGCTGTCCCCCAAGCCTAGAACACTTTCCTGACTTGTCCTTCTCCTGAGTTCCTTTAAATCCCACCTTCTTCAAGAGGCACCAACCTTACACCCCTCCCCCCCCACCCCCTTTCCCACCCAGTGCTTTTCTTCTGAACTTAAATCCAATTTATCTGGTATTTATTTTTTCTGCACACACTTCTATGTTCTCTTCCCCATTAGAATGTGAGCTTCTTGAGGGAAAGAACTGTTTTTGCTCTTCTTTGTAGTCCCAGCACTTAGTACTTGTGCCTGGCATACAGTAAGAGTTCAATAAATGCTTGTTAACTGAGATCAAAGAGTTTGTTCCCCATTTCGTACATGTCAGTCAGAGGGACTCAGAGAGATGAGGTGATTAACCAAAATCACACTTTTGTAGAGTTAGGGTTGAATTTAATCCAAGCTTTCTGACCTGGCCCAGTGTTCTATCTACAACATTGTTCTTCCTGACAGCTAAGTACAACTGTTAATTAAAAATCAACTTCATGCTTTTGCATTTTCTTTGTAGATGGAGCCTTATTACCTGTAGAGGGCTGTAGAGGGCATTAAATAGAAGTTTCACTTTCTAGTATTCAGCACTGTATGCCAATGCACTTGCCTGGGTTTATCTTGATACTTTGAGGCAAAAAGAAAAATGTTTGCAAATGAATAGCTTTCAGGAAAGGCTTTCACTTTTCTGGTCCATATGAACCTGAAAAGAAAGCAGGATTGTAGGTGGGAAGCGATGCAAAGTAAAGCTACCGATGAAATGAACTATTGGGCTTTGTATTAGTAATATGGGCATCATTATAAAATGTTTTTAAGGTATGGAAAGTCATCAGATGTTTCATCTTTATTAACTCCAAATAGAACATAAGAAAGTAAATACTACCAAGAGGATGCTTCTGATATTACAAAAAGGAGTGTTTGAAAATTGCAAGACCAAAAAAGTCCAACTTTGAAGTAGGATTTTTCAAACCTCTATTTTGATACAATCCATTTAACATGGTCATCTCCAGTTCTTCAGAGAAGGCCTAAGACCCAAAATGTGCCATTGTAATCACTGTAATTTATTAAAAACTAAATTCAATCTCATTGATTCTAGATTGCTTAAAACATGCATATGATAATGTAACAGAGAACAGGTTTTTAAAATAAGAAAGATTTTGGTGCAACTTTTGGCTCCTGCTGTCAAGATTTGAGAACCTTTACTTTAAAAAAGGTTTGGTTTTTTTTCCCCCTTTATAAATTTCTGGACAAGATGCAGGAGGTTTTACTAAATGTAGAATGTAGTGAATTTATCCATTAAACTATGCCTCTTCTTGCCCATCTTTTCCACTGTAAATAACCTCCTTAATGAAATTGCTTGACAGACCAGTTAACTTTTTTTTTTTTTAATAGAATCTGAGACAAGAAAAGGAGCCCTACTTTAAGGCTGAGACTAATGCCAGTACTGTTTAGAGAACTAGTCCTAACCAAGAACAAAAAGTACATTTGAGAAAAATAGACTAATTTTTCTGCTAATTATTTCTCCTTTTTTATGTCTGTAAATGCAAACACTGTAAACACTAGTTAAATGAATAGATCTAAAATAATTATGAATAATTTAAGAGGCATTCTAGAAAGATAGTTACTTAATGGGGT
Organism: Phalanger gymnotis; assembly: GCA_028646595.1. Lineage (NCBI taxonomy): Eukaryota > Metazoa > Chordata > Mammalia > Diprotodontia > Phalangeridae > Phalanger > Phalanger gymnotis. The sequence continues at coordinate 403,107,736 of CM053623.1, forward strand.
GAGTTAAATGACCCAAAAATTTTAGGAAAAATTTGATAATTTATGCATAGGGAAAAAAGTTAGTTTTCTCTTTTCTTCTCTCCTCTTTGCCTCTTTTTTTCACAGGAGAGGCTTCTGGTCCTCTCTGTGTACTTCCTCTAAGTGAAATGAAACTTTTGTAGTGGTTGATGATTTGAAATGGTGGAATGGTTCAGAACTAAAAGGATGCTTGTCCTTTATTTCTACACTTCAGCCAAGAGATAATTTTTAGTCAACCACAGTACTTGGTTTCTTTGACCTTGTTTTAAATTCATAAGATGTTCAACCCATTTAAGATAAGTTGTCTCAGTTTAGTATCTGGCACTATTCTTAGCATTTGTAAGCTACATATTTCAATAAATATATAGTTATTTTTTTCTAACTACCACAGGCCTTTCAAAAAAAATGGCACCTATTGAAAAATAAGTCCACTAAAGGTTAAGTTCCTTTTGAAAATTGAAAAAGGTTTTGCTGAAGATTCACATCAGTTGTTTCTAACGTTCAGGATGGTAGGAACGCTTTGGATTCCTTTATTTTCTGTTTGAGTCCTTTACAAGAGAGTGTCAGCCCGGCATGCTGGCGCTTAAGTGTTTCTAGCCGCTGGCTGAGCAACTCGGTTTGGTCCACCTTTTGCTCTAGGTCCCGAAGGAGCATTTCTTTGCCCAGAAGTCCACACTTCTGATGTAATTTGACATTATCAACTCGTAGGCTGTCTCTGGCCTTCTTAGTCTTGGTCAAGATGTCCCTCTTCTGTGCCACCTGAGCATCAATATCCATAAGCTCTGACTTGAGGCGCAAATTCCCCAATTCCACAAACTGTAATTTCTCTTTCACGTGGGTGATTATTTGGACGTTGCTGGTGACTTTGTGGTGCAGTTTTAGTAGCTCCTCGTTGCGTTCCTCCACCTTCTCATTGAAGGTCTGGTTCTCTATCTTGAGCTGCTCGAAGTCGATGAGGTGCAGCCCCTCCGTCATCTCCTCCTGCGCCTTCATCCTGGCCTCCAGGTGGGCCAGGCACTGCTTGAGCTGCACGTTCTCCAGGCGCACAGCGCTCATCTCCTTCTCCTTGCGATCCTCGTTGGCCTGGATCTGCTCCACCTCGCGCTGGGCCGCCGGCTTACCGCCCGTCACACGGCAGCTGCCCATGGCCTGCAGCATTACCTGCTTCTTGAGGGCCTGGAAGGTCTTCCACTCCTTCTCCACTTGGGCCAGCTTCTTCTGGCAGTGCTGCCGCAGCTGCTCGAGCTCACGCTGGTACCACTCCACGTCCTCGCCGTGCTGCTTCTTGAGCTCCTCCAACGAGCTCAAGTAGCGCTGGTAGGCCTGCTCCTTCTCGGGGGTGTCCTGCTCCGAGAGGGTCTTCTCCGCCACCTCCACGCCCGATTCGGCGCTCTTCTTCTTGCGCAGCGCCTGGGAGATCTTGTGCTGCAGGTGGATGTTGTACTGGTGGATCCGGTTGCGCTCCAACAGCAGCCCGCGATACTGCTCCTTGAGCTCGCTGCGCAGCTGCTGCTCCTGGAGCTTCAGCTCCTCCTCATTGGGAGGCTCCTCGGCCTCTTCTTCCTGTTCGTATAAGTCCTCGTCCCTCTCATGGGAATCCAGCGACTCGTCGCTCTCCCAGTCCTCCCTCGGGACCCGCCTCGGCTTGTCTCCCGGGATCCAGTCCTCGTCGCGGCCTTCGATTGACTCCGGGACCCCGCCCGTGCTGGTCTCTCCGGCGTCCGAGAAGGTCGACGGCATCTCCTCCTCCGCCGCTTTCTCTTCATGCTCGTCGGCTTCTCCCTCGGCTTCTCCCTCGTAGTCCTCTGCCTCCAAGGCCTCTTCCGCCTCCTCGGCCTCCTCGGCCTCCTCCATGCGTCCCGGCTCAGTCTTCGCCGCCTCGCCGCTCTCTGCGCCTTCCGACGGCTGGACCGTCGAAGCCATTTCCTCCTGCCCCACACCGTCCGGGTTCCCTGCCTCGGAGACATCGGGCACCTCCACGCCGTTCTTCTCCGCAGTTTCCACAGGGCCTTGGGCCCCTCCGGACCTCTCTTCGGGCAACTCCATCCCTTCCCCTGTACTCTGCGTCCCCTTCTCACACAGAACTCAGGGCTGGGGAAAGGAGTGCAGGGAATCGACTTCTTCTCTTCCGTTTGGTCTCCCGGGGCAACCAGAGGCGCTGGTCGCGACGAGGGCGATTGGCTTTTCTCCTCCTTCGCCAGCCAATGGGAGGCCACGAAGGCGCGGGAGAGTGAGGGAGAGTCGACTGGGCGGGGACGGAGACAGTGGGGCGGGGCGGGGCGTGACAAAAGAAGCGTAGTCGGCTCACACCTCACACTCTCCCTTGATTGGAAGCGACCAGGAGAAGGACGCAGGCGCAGGGAAGAAAAAAGTCGGGAAAGCGGTGGGGGAAAGAGGAGGGAAAAGGGAATGCGCAGACGCAGACGCAGACGCAGACGCTAGAACTGTCTTTCCTCAACCAGGGCCGGGGGCCGGAGGAGGTTGTTAAAGGTTTCACGCTTGCGCCGGCGTTGATTGGTGCTAAGCGCCTGCGCGATGCGGAGGAGGGAAGACGGAGGCCTGACGGGGTCGGATGGCGCCTGCGTACTGAGACGAGACATTCGGCTGGCTGGCTCCGGCGGCTCCTGGGCCTTGGCTGTAGCAGCAGCTGTGGCGGCTCCGGCAGCCGCGGCGGGCGGCGGTGGCGGCGGCGGCGGCGGCGGCGGTTGTTCATCGTACCCGCCCTCGTCCGCCGGGGGAAGTGGCGGCATCTCGGTCGGCGGCGTCGGCGGGACAGTCGCGGGCGAGCGGGGGAAGATGGCGGAGCTGGGGAAGAAGTACTGTGTGTACTGTCTGGCCGAGGTGAGCCCGCTGCGCTTCCGCTGCACCGAGTGCCAGGACATCGAGCTGTGCCCCGAGTGCTTCTCGGCCGGCGCCGAGATCGGCCACCACCGGCGCTGGCACGGCTATCAGCTGGTGGACGGCGGCCGCTTCACGCTGTGGGGTCCCGAGGCCGAGGGCGGCTGGACCAGCCGGGAGGAGCAGCTCCTGCTCGATGCCATCGAGCAGTTCGGCTTCGGCAACTGGGTGAGCGCCGCGGCCCGGGGCAGGGGCCCAGTCCCTCCCCTCACCTGTCACCTCCCCTCCCCCCCCGCATCCCTCCCCTTCCCGTACCGTGTGCCCCCCCTCGCCTCCCTCTCCGCACCTTGTCACACCCCCCCCCGCGTCCTCTCCCCTCCCCGTACCGTGTGGCCCCCTGCGTCCTTCTGCCTCCCCGTCACCCTGTCACCCCCCCATCACCCTGTCACCTCCCTGCATCGCTCCCATTCCCTGGCACCTTATCCCCCACTCTCCAACACCTTGTCACACCTCCTGCATCCCTCTCCCTCCCTAGCACCTTGTTATCCTACATCCCTCCCAACACTTGTCATCCATACCCCCATCTCTCCCTATCCCCAGCACCTTCTCATCCTCCTTCCCCTTCCCAGCCCCTTGTTACCGGCCCCCCCCCCCCCCATCTTGTCATCTCTCTTCCACACTTGCACCTTATTATCCCCTTTTGTATCCCTCCCTTTCCCCAGGACCTTCTCATTCTCCTCCCTAGCACCTTGTCATCCTTCTCCCTCTCCAGTACCTTCTCATGAGAACCCTTGCCCTTCCTAGGACCTTCTCATCCCCATCTCTTTCTTCAGTACCTTCTCATCCCTCCCCAGGACCTTCCCATCCCTCCTTCTCCCCAGGATCTTCTTCCCCTCCCCAGTACCTTCCCATCCCCTCTCTCTCCGCAGGATCTTCTCCCTCTCCGAAGGATCTTCTCCCTTCCCAGGACTTTCTTATCCTTCCCCCTTCTCATGACCTTGCCATCCTTTCACCTCCTCAGGACCTTCCCATCCTTCCTCCCCACCATTCCTTCTTCCTAGGACCTTTTACCCCAATTTCTACCTCCTTTTCATCTTTGTGACCTCCCATGCTGCTAGCATTTGAGTTGGCAGGACCCCAGAGGTCATCTAGTCCACTTGTACCTGAACAAGAATCTGTGACAGAATATCTTGGTCCTGAAGCCCCTGTGGGAAGAGCCCTGGTATTGAAAAACTCCCTCCCTCCTGTGGCAGCTCACTTTACCCAGCAGTTTGATTGTGAGAGAGTGTTTCCATTATATTTAATGAAGGTCTGATGTGGCTTTCACCCTTTTGTTCCTAGTTTTCTCTTTTCCCTCTTTTATGCTACAATCTTTTGTATACTTGAAGATACATATCATTGTATCTTCTCATGGAATTTTTCCCCTTCAAGTTAAAAGCGACTTTAGAAGTCATTTTCTCTAGGTGAGTCTATCTCTTCTTCCAGATGTGGCCTGTAGAAGAGAAATGAGGTGCTTAAGGCCACACAAGTAGTAAGTGGCAGAGCCCAAGTTCAAACCCAGATCCCTCTGCGTCCAAAATCCAGAGCTTTTTCAGTCCTACGGTATTCTTATTTAATTCCTGAGAGGTGGGAGGGACCGAATACTATCAGAGGGCACAGTGGGAACTGAGTTGGCTAGGCAGAATATTCATTTGCCTTGGTAAGTTCCTTCTTCTGTATTCCCACAAAAGGAAACAGTATTCAGCCAAATAATTTAGTAGAGTGTATTTTTCACCAGTAAATTCACTCTTTCCAACTTAATCAAGAAAACCATGTCCATAGGAATTGGAGGATTTTAGAAGAGAAAAGGGGCTTTGGAGGTCCTCTGGTCTAAACTCACCCAGCCCCACCCACCTCCCTGACAAAGTCATTATCCAGCCTCTTGTGTTACTGAACACCTCCAGGGACAGAGAGCCAGTTACTTCTGGTTACTTCGTGACCACTTTGATATAGTCTACAGAAAATTTGAATTAAGAGAATCTTACTCATAAAATACTTTGTGTTTTAGCCCTCCGCATTTCAAAATACTACTGATATCTTTTATCTTTATCTTTAGAACATCACTTTCCATGGAGAGTGACCTGTGATAGAAACAAGAGTAGGATATATTTTCAAATTATAGATTGCAATTGAGAAATGCTTCAGCTCAATTGAGTAAATATTTGTTAACTGCCTGGCTGTGTGCTAAGTAGTAGCAATACAAAGGTTGATAAATTCTAAGAGTCATATAATTTAGTTGCATATTCCTTGACTTAATGAATTATTGACTCAATAATGTCAAAAAGTTCCTTTAAAATAATTTGCCAGAAGAGAGAATATATGAGAATCACCCTTTTATATTTATCAGAAAGTTTTAATTAGCAATACTTGAGAAAATCTTGGTTTAATAACAAGTGTCATTCTTTTCAGTTTACATACAAGTAGGCCCTTAATTGGTAAGGCCTCCTCCAAAAGACCTACTTATGATTCTCAGCAGAATTCCCTCAGCAAGATGAAAGGTTGTGCCAGTTTGTTATTTCTGCTTCTGTAAGTATGAATGATTCAAATCTGAAGTGTAGCTCCCTGTGCAGTTCTGTTAGTCATGATGTTAGCCAGGTTTTGGTCATGGGTGGGAACGCAGAACGGGTTAAGTACAGCTACAGGTATACCTCGTGACATCACTTGCTGCTGAAATTATGTCAGTTTTATAGGAACAATGGGTCAAAGCATCCTGATTATCAGTGACTGTCTCATTTGTATCAAAGGCACAATCTGTTAAATAATAATATTACAATGGGTTTGTGCTAGGCTGCAAGTGGCCTTTGATTATATACTGTATTATTAACATTTTCCTGAAGCTTTGCTAGTCCAGGCAACATAATAGTACTCTCTTTGCGCCTGTAGCGTTGCAAGTTTTAGTTAGGCTCTTTCGGACTATTTGGGCTTCTGCCTCCAGCAGTCATTCTGCCCTTTGCCATTCACGTTTGGCTCCTCAGGTTGCATCTGTTCAGAAGTTCCTTTTATATTTAGCATGTAAGTTAAAACCTTTTTGATACTTGTGGCGTTCTCCAAAGTTCTTTTTGCTTCAGATTGGGTTACTTCACACAAAGGATAGTAGTCCACACAATCTTTCAACATTACTAAGCACCTACTATGCTCCCAGCTCTGGTTCCCAGCTTTGGTGATATAAAGACAAAATGAAAGAGCCCTTGCCCCAAAGGAGCATGTTTTCTAATTGATGCCAGACTTCATTCTAGCCTTTCATTTGATTCAGAACAGTAACAGAAACCCCAGTACTTATTCTCATCACATGCTGCTTACTACTTTTTCTGATAGCCCAAAGTGAGGTAGCATAAGAGTGGCAGGTGTGGACAAGCTACAGGCCATTTTACAAAATCATTAAGTGCAATTCAACAAACACTTGTTTTGGGATTTGGGGTTAAAATCGTACTATGTGCAGGTGTTTGAGAAGAGTCAGAGATGAAAAATTTCACCTTTTGAGTTTATGATCCCAGTTGGATAATAGGACATACAGGTATGATTTAAAGTAGATTGTGATAAAGGCAAAGAAACAGTCTAAATGAAGTCTTCTGAGAGAAATATAAAGAGGAATATCTCTTGGGGGTTTATTGGAGGTGATGGTGCCCCCAAACCGTGCCTCAGAGGAAGGGAGGAAGCTTAGTTAAGATGGGAAATACAAAATCTATTTCACATATTGTAAGGGGGAGTGATTTAAGGAAGGTAACAGAGAGCCATTCAGTTGGAATGGGAACAATGTGAGGTTGGAGCTAGGTTGCAGAGGACCTTGAACGTTTTAAGGATTCAGACTTTATTTGGTAGGAAGTGCAGAGCCATGAAAGGTTTTTAAAAGGAGATATGCAGAGTGCTATTTGAGGAAGCTGATTCTGATAGCTTATACAGTGTATGATCAGGGAATTGACAGGAGGCTCACCAGCCTGTGTGAACAGAAGGATGATCTAGCATAGATCAGAGAATGTCAGACTTGGGGGAAAAACCCAAAAAATCTTTAAGGCCATCTAATCTGACCCTTTTGTTTTACATTTGAAGACACTAAGGCCGAGGAAGAGGAAAGGGTTTACTCTGTAAGATCACAAGGGTAGTAAGCAGCAGATCTGTGATTCAAACCCAGGTTCTTTGACTCTAAAATCTATGCACTTTGCATCATGTCTCACTACTTCCAAAGGAGACCTTAAAGAAAGTTTACAACTTTAATTTAGCAACACTCATATGTTGATACCCTCAGAGGTCAGTGTGTGAATGTTTGAAGTAAAGAAGAGGCAACTGTGTGACAGGTAGAAGCCAAGGGCCTTTCCCTTTGGGGCCGGAGGCTGCTCAGGAATAAAGATAGTTTAGCACTCTTGTTAGTGCTTGTAAGACTGATTACGTCCTCTCTAGATTGAGATTTTTGTTTTCCCTCCCATTTCTATAAAGACTGTTGCCAGTATTGTATTCTTCCCTTTCTGTTCAAAAAATATTACTAGACTGACTTTTTTCTACCTCCCACTTCATGTCAAAACTTATCCTTTGTTTTAGATTTTCATTCTAATCTTGAATCTGCTTCCATTTTTCTTCCTATTTAGTTTCTAGTTATTTTGTCTCAGTGTGCCTTGTTTCTTCACTTAGTTTAGTCTTTACTCTTTTTTTTCCTGGTCAGTTCCCATTTTTCCTTTCAAATGCTACCTGAGCCCACATTTTCTTGAAGATTCCATCTTTAATTTCTATCCAGTTACCAAAGCCCTTTACAGAAAGAAAAAAGAAAGAAGAATTTTCAGAACTTCTTGAGTTTAAGATTCCTTCTCTTAGTTCAACTTTATATGTTAGATATTGCAAGCAATTTGAATCATAAACCCTTGAGAATTGTCTCATCTCTCTTGACTTTGCACAGTAGACATCACTATAGAGGAAAGAAATGAAATAAATACATCTAAAACAGAATATCATTGTTATAGGTTTAGGAGAGCAGAATTGTACAAAAACCATAAGCTGGAGATGTTAGTAGCTTTAATAAAAGCTTCGGGTTATTCAAAGACTAAGATAATTTCTCACAGAGTAACAAAGAAATAAACACCATAGTTCATCATTTTGTGAAAGATTGTTTTCAACACAATTGATCTATGCGGTTAAGTTACATAGCATCCATGGTAGTTTGTAGGATACTTAGAGAAAAGTGTAGAAGTCTTGGCTTTGCTTGGTAACACAAATATACACACATACACATGCCGTAGGGTCAGGAAATACTCTGGCCTATGAATATTTTTAGACCGGAGTCTAACAGACTAGGGCAGCTAGGTGGTGCAGTGGATAGGCTAAGCGCAAGCCCTGGAGTCAGGAAGACATGAATTAGAATTTGTCATCAGACACTTACTGTGTGACCCTGGGCAAGTCACTTAACCCTGTTTCCCTCAGTTTCCTCATCAGTAAAATGAACTGGAGGAGGAAAAAGCAAACTACTTAAATATCTTTGCTAAGAACCCTCCCCTCAAAAAAAAGCAGGGGGAAGGTCATGAAGAGTTGGACACTACTAAAAATGACTAAACAGCTACCAGAAACAATTTGATTTAATATCCAAGCTATTTCTGGCTGAGACAGGACAAAGAGAATTAGAACTTCATGTAACATTTATAGGAATCTTAAAGCAGGAAAAGATCACTACGTAAAACTATAGTTTGGGTTTATATTCCAAAATTGTTCATTCTGTTCCATCCTGGGCTACTACCATCATTCCTGGAGTTAAACAAAGGGACCTTTTTTTTTTTTTCCATTTACCAGTTCTGATGAAGTTCTGTGCCTGCTTTAGAGAAGTTGCGGTCCTAATATCAGTCATTTTAGGTGTGGGGAGGGAATGATGTGAACCAGAACACATTTTATCTGTCTTTAGGTATTGACTTTTTAAAAGATAATGGAAGAAGCTTTAGAGGAAAATATCATATTGTAAAAGCAGGAGGCTTTTAATATGCTTTCACAAGTGGTAAATTCTCTTTTAAAACCATGCTTATCCTGAAAGAAGGATATGTAGGTCATAGAATGGATACATAGAATTCACACATACATTTTGATAGGCATTGAAGTTGGACAGCGTCAAGGATTAAATTATGAGTGGAGATCACTCCAGGTCCATTTAGGAAATCAAACCCACTCACACTTTTTTCCTCTTGGTCTCATTTAAACCTGTCTTTATTATTTTATTATTCAAAAACTAAGATTAAGTTAGGAATTGTGCAAAGCTAGTAGATTCTTATCTGTGTCATGGATGGCATGTGTTTTAGAAGAGATAGTAGCCACTTTCATATTTGGCTTTGCTTTTGATTTAATGGAAAGATGTACACTTGTGCTTATTGTTTCTCAATCCTATAATCTTGCATAATATGCTGTAGATATGCTGGTAACCTAGGTGACAAGTGTAGTATAAAAGATAGATGATTTGTAAATAGCACTTGTAGTAGTTGTCTTCCTTGCCGAGAAAGCAAACAAGCTTAAAGAAAGCTTTATATGGCCAATCAAATAAAACACAGATCGTGGTTTTGTTTTTTTTTTAGTTCTAGCTAAATAATTCCTCATGGAATTATTTGACTTAGTTGAGACAGCAGGACAGGATTCTAAGAGTTTCTTTGCTCCTGTGACTTACTTCTTCCAACCATCTATGAACTGGAAATGATTGATCTGTTAAGTCCTCTCAAAGAGTCAAAATAGAGAGTGAGGAACACCATAGGAACACTGAGGAAGACTATAGGTCTGCTATCCAAGCTCATAATTAATGTCTGAATGATGCCTCTGGGTAGCTCTGTGGTTGCTTGCTGTTAACTACCCTCATCCTTGATGTGGGAGAGTGTAGATCTTTACATCTTTTAGGGTGGAATCAGTTAAAGCATAACCACCTTTGCTCAATTCATGTTTCCTATAGCATAATGCTTCCAATTTCAGAAACCTTCAGGAAGGTTGGATCCTCTGATGACTAAAGAAAAGCACTGTTGTCTTTTACATAAATTGTTGACTTTTAAAGAGATTTGTTGTATGTAACCACTTTATCCATTATCACTAGAAAGTGAACGGTCACAACTACTAATACTTGTAGCTTTCTTTATTCCTTAAAGCACTTCAGTGCTTTAAAAGATAGATAATTTCAGCAGTATGGGAACTCCATCATGAATTTAATCATTTCACAACTTTTTCATGTCTTCATTGATGACAGTGCCATAGGTGACAGATAATGCCTGACGTTGATGACACAGAATCCAGTGTTGGATGAGACCTTAAAGAGGTCTGCTGTCTCAACCAACCTTTCTTCCCCACACCGTTACAGGAATTGCATTTATAGACTGATAGACAAATAGCCTTTCTGTCATTCTTGTGCTCCAAAAAAACATACTCAAAACATTTTATTCAAGGAAAATATTACTGATAGCCAGCCTAATAAAATGATCTAGAGCAGGGCTGTCCAACCTTAGGTTTTTATTGAAACAATAGACAATATATTTGATTTTCTATTTTAGTGAGAGCTCCGCTCAGCTTGTTTACTAAAGCATTTATGTAAATTTCTATGCTTGTAGGCCGGCTGCATTTTGGACAGCCCTGATCTAGAGCATATGCTCTTAAGGACAATCTGCATACAGTAAAACAAAACCCTTTTCGTTTGGAAATGTTTGCGTTAATGAAAAATATACAAAGGCTAATAACAGAAATTGAAGAAAAATTCTTTAATAAGGATATGGTTTAGTCAGATTTGGAGTTTTGTTCATTGATGGGCAAATTTCTAATGATGAGCCTCTCTCAGCCCAGCTAGTTTGGTCCTTGGATGACTGACAGCAGACACAGACAGTTCCTGAGTCTATACTTAAACCCTTTCCAGCTTGGGTAGGACCATGACCTTTAGGAACTCAGGGTTGCCTCCATCACCTTTTAGTAGCCAGTCTTCAACCATCTTGAATCAGATCTTTCCAAAATCTTGCAACACTTCTTTTTCTGCTTATGGCCTGAGCCTTTTCTCGCTATCTTGAGTCATCTTTATATGGCAGTCATCTGTTGCAGGCAATGTAGTAATGTTGTGGTGCCCTTTCTTTTGGGCTTCTGTGCATTAACTTTGTGTATCATCGATTGTGATTGTTGAGGTGTATTGCGTTTGCTTTATTCCGTGTCCTTGTCTAAGTTCTAGATAATTGAGGTCACAGGGTAGGTTAAATATTACCATTTTTTAGTATCTTTAATGCCTTGGCTGCATATGAGGTTTTTGAGTAACAGTTCTTCAGTTCAGTTTTAACCAACTTTAACAATAGAATTGCTAGATTAAAAAAATACATACATACACACATCTATCTATCTATCTATCTATCTATCTATCTATCTATCTATCTATCTATCCATCTATCTGTCTTCTGCCCCATTCACCCCTCCAACCATCCAGTTTCTATCCATGATCCCTGACTTTGCCTGGATTATGTTCAGAAGGCACACAATAATGCACATATACTTATATATCTTTTTATATAGATGACAGTAGTGTAGAAAGCTTTATGCAAACTTCTCCCTCCCCAGCAAAAGTCTTTCTAAGTGGTTTATAAGTATACATCCCACACTCTCACCTCTTCTGTTTTCATATTGTACACTATATATAGTTATTCGTAAGTCTCTACCCTTGATTGCTGTATAATCTATTCCATATTTACATCGTTGTTGGTGGGTTATAAAGAGCATGAGTTTGGGAGCCAGGATAGCAGGGTGCCAGCCCAGCTTTGCCATTAATTTTTTGTGATCTCGAGATTTAAAGCTGTTTGTTCAGTCTCTTTCCAGCCCGCCTTTCCAGGCTCATTTCCCTTCAGATACTTATGTGGTCCAACTGTTGTATTTTCTGTTCTCTAAACTTAATATTCTGTCTGTTGCCTCTGTCCTTTTTCTTGCATTTGTTGTCTTTTATGCCTTTATGTGATGCACACTCATTCCATACTTCCATCTCTTAGAGTCCCTGATTCCCATCAAGATTTAACATTTGTGCTCCCTCAGAAACCCTTTTCTGAACCCCGCAGTCATTCTTTCTCTCACGTTTGTCTGTTTCCATGTCCCTTCCAGTAGAACGTTGCTGGATGGGATTTTTTTTTTGTTGTCTCTGTATCTTTAGTGGGGCTGTACAGTGGCATGGACTGCCACAGTACTTTGCTCATGTTGGAAACTTTATGAATGCTTCATGGAGTAGATTGGGTGGTCATTGTACTTTTTAAATTTTCTGTTTCCTTGTTTGTCACGAGGGGGCATTGGACAAGATAATTTCTAAATTCATTTCCAGCTATAACCTTCTAAATTGTATGGTTTATGTTAGTTAAGAATAACTGGGGGGAGGGGATTGGGGTACGTTGCCAGTCATAAGTTTTTACTTACCTGAAGAAACTTGGCATTCACAAAAGTACTTTGGCTGTTGCTTATATGCACTTATAATCATATATGCTATTAGACTTGGAAAAGACTTCAGGCCATAGAAAATTAGAAGTGGAAAGAACTTAGAACACAGAATGTCATAGCAAGAAGGCATCGTAGAACGCAGGATGAAGAAGCATAAATGTTTAGACCTTAGATGCCATCTAGCGTGATCTCAGTTTACAGACAAGAAAGCAGATATCTGAGAGGTTAAGTAAGTTGCCTGAAGGTCACACAGATAGAATATAAAAGCTCATAAAGATCATAGAACAGTGTCAGTTAGTAGGGACTTAAGAACATAGCATATAGAATGCCAGAGCTGAAATGAACCTTAAAGGTTTTCTAATTTAATTCTCTCATTTTATTGGTGAGGAAACTGAGACCCAGAGTAGGGGAATGACTTGTCACAAGAGGCTACATAGGGGCCACATAGCTTATAAGTGGCATAGTTGGTCTGGGTCCCCTGACATTGTATCATATCACACTGATGTCTTTGGGTACAGAGAGCCAAGTAAAATAGTGTTTGGGTTTTGCCCTCCTTAGACAGTAGTTGGCCATGATGGCAGAGCAGGGCAGGTCCATCACCTAAATGGATATGCTGATGTGAGGTCTGTCCCTCTCCAATTCAGTCATAATTATTGTCTAGTTTTGTGATTAGTTTTTTCTGTGTTTTGTTTTTTACTTCTCCTGATTTACTTTTATGCTTGGGGTAACTGAATTCTAGGCCCTTACTGGACATATAGTTGTGCCCTGCTTCTCTTTTTCATTGAAAGTTAAATTTGTGATTTCTTCTTGATGAGAACCTTATGAACATAAGTTGCATGACTTAAGAAAGATGTTTGGAAAAGTGTAAATTCACCCTTAAAAATCTGGATCTATTTTTAGCCAAATTCTATTAAAGAAAGTTTTGTGCATTTTTTTCTTTTTAAAGATCCTAAAAAAGCAACACTAAATCATACCTTAGTGTAAATTTTTTTAAAATGAAAGCATTGTTTTAGCTAAGGTGTTCCAAGAGAACCATCTGTATTTGGGGTAGGAAGTGTGATAACAGTATGATTTGAGTTGTATACTTTTTTGAAAAAAAAAATTAACTTTTTAAATACATTTTTTTAAACTGTCACATTTGTTTCCATGAATATTCCTCTCGACCTCCCTGCCTGGCAAATTATACCTTGTAACAAAGATTTAAAAATAGAAGGGAAAAAAGAATCAGTTTAGCAGAACTAGTTAACACATTGACCATGTCAGTAAGAATTTATTAAGAGCCTACTTTATTCCAAGTACTGTGTTAAGGTAACAAAGATTACATATAAGATGGGGGTATGGAGTCATCATAGCTGGGAGTCAGGAGACTGAGATTCTAGTCCTGACTTAGCCATTAAGTGGTTCTGTGGTCAGGGGCTCAGTTTTTACCTTTATAAAATAAAGAAATTGGACTAAATGATTTCTAAGACCCCTTCCAGCTCCAGTATTCTTTTCGTTTTGTGACTAGGGCCTTGATTTCTGGATTCTGAAACTACATATTTGGAACTGGTAGGGAAGCTACAATGAATATCTCTTGGGAAAAACAGTGATGATGATAGGGCTTTCCTTGTAACTGTTTGTAAAATGTTAAATAGTATTTGAGTAAAACCCAGGTCTAAAAAATTTGATTGAGAATTTAATTTTTGGTCTTGTTTTTACAGGAAGACATGGCTGCTCATGTTGGGGCTTCTCGGACTCCTCAAGAAGTGATGGAACACTATGTAAGCATGTACATCCATGGAAACCTGGGAAAAGCCTGTATCCCTGACACCATCCCTAATAGGGTGACAGATCACACGTGCCCCAGTGGAGGACCCTTGTCTCCCAGTTTGACGACACCTCTGCCTCCTTTAGATATAACTGTTGCTGAACAGCAGCAATTAGGGTACATGCCGCTTCGGGATGACTATGAGATTGAATATGACCAAGATGCTGAGACTTTGATTAGTGGACTTTCAGTAAACTATGATGATGATGATGTGGAAATAGAGCTCAAAAGAGCCCACGTGGACATGTATGTTAGAAAACTCAAGGAGCGACAAAGACGAAAGAATATTGCCCGAGACTATAACTTAGTGCCTGCCTTTCTAGGGAAAGATAAAAAAGATAAGGAAAAGTCAATGAAACGTAAAATTACAAAAGACGAAAAGGAGATACGGGTAAAACTGAGGCCTTTGTACCAGTTTATGTCTTGTAAAGAATTTGACGATTTCTTTGAAAACATTCACAAAGAAAAAATGCTCCGAACAAAAATCCGAGAACTACAGCGATATCGTCGAAACGGAATCACTAAAATGGAGGAATCAGCAGAATATGAAGCTGCCAGGCACAAACGGGAGAAGAGGAAAGAAAACAAGAACATAGCCAACTCTAAAAGAGGAAAGGAAGATGGGAAAGACGGGGAGTTTGCTGCAATTGAAAACCTCCCTGGCTTTGAGCTCTTGTCTGACAGGGAAAAGGTGCTTTGTAGTTCTTTAAATCTGAGCCCAGCTCGTTATCTGACTGTGAAAACAATTATCATAAAAGACCACCTCCAGAAACGACAGGGCATACCATCCAAAAGTCGCCTCCCTAGTTATCTGGACAAAGTTCTGAAGAAAAGGATTTTAAATTTCCTCACCGAAAGTGGTTGGATATCTAGGGATGCTTCCTGAAACGGGAACACTGGGAAAGCTGAAATGATATCCAAAAGCTCGTGAGCCAAAACGACTAGGGTCTGAAGGGAAGAGGGAGAAGAAGTTGTTAGGGCAACGTTGGGGGAAAAAAAAACAAACCTATTTAAATATGACTTGAGGATTTCCTTTTTAAAGTGCAAACTCTCTTCATGGTTCTCTGAAAGAAGCAATAGTAGCAATCTTCTAGTGGATCATGAGGGAAAATAGATTTTCACTTCCTAGGTAGTCTTAAAGGTAAATACTTGGAAATGATCGTATTGTCCTTAAGCATTTAGTCAGGATTCTGATATTTGGCATATTATGAGATTGGGTGATTTCCTGGGTTTTCCTGAGATCTTTGCCTACGGGGAAGAAAGAGAAACTATATGGATAAAAAGAATTATCATTATTTTTTCTGTTGGTCCTGATACTTTAGTTCTGATGAACAGGGACTGATTTCAGGATGTGCTTTTGGCTTGCTCCTTCCATTTTGGTTTTTGATGTGCAGACAGTGCTGCTAGCTATCTGAAGTCCTTGCTCCATGTCAGCACTGGCACAAAGCACTTTAGAAAGGAGCAGTTTGGTCCACAGTCACTGCCAGCATCCTGAACCGAGGGGGAATGAAATAGGAAATAGACTGTCTAAGATGTGAATGGCCCAGGGACAGTGAGGTCACAGAGCAGCCAGGATGGCAAAGCACACTGGTGCCTTGGAGACTAAGAAGAAGTATATAGAAGGAATGTAGTCATTGACTGATGGCAGCTGACAGTGAGGTGTTTGTAGTTTATCCTATGTCTCTAAGATGATTTTTAGGAGGGTATCTTTTCCTCCTTCAAATTAAGGTATACAGATCACGACTGCTTCAGAGAAGCTGGAATTACTCCAGTCAAAATGATGCCTTCAGCCTACTCCATTGCTCTGGCCCCCATTGGTTCATTTGGGGATACCCCTGAATGGTTAACCTGAAACATAACGTTGCAAAAGGAGTTCAGATTAGACCCTTTAGCTTCCTTTTTTTCTGCTAAGCCTCTAAATTACCCTCTACAAGACTGTCTGATTACTATTTGGCTCTAAATACTTACTGTCTCCTTACATCTAACTTGGGAGCACATGTATGAGTTAAGGATGAGACTACCCCTATCACATTCCAGTTCTTTTGCTTCTTTTATTCCTCGTGTACACTATAGTTCATTGGAAATATGATTGGACCAGCCTGGCTCAGAGTATTACACTGTAATGTCTCTTTGTCAAGATTCTAAGGGCTACAAACTCCATGACTTATTAAAAAGTCAGAAAATTCTGATCCAACATGTTTACTAAGCAGATTCACAATGTAATATTTAGCAGAGAGGAAGTTAAAATGGGATTGCTTTTTTCAAAACTATTGAAATAGAGTAGTGTACTGGGCTTATTAGACATTTCATGGTAGTGCCCACACCATTTAGTCTCTCATTCCACATTCTTCAGTCAAAGTAAAAAATAAATGCCTTCTTTCTCCAACTGCCCATTTGATAGGTTTGGCTTTATTGTGGACTTCTTTACTTTGAAAACTTGACTGTGGGCAATCAAGTCTTTAGTTTTCTTGAATATATCCAAGACCCATGTTTTAAATCATGGGACTAAATTTTAGCTACTTCATACTTGAATGAATCTTCTTCCCTCTTCATCGCCAGCTTCCTTCCTGCCTGCCCCCCCCCCCCCC
>CM053623.1:403124512-403135077 GCA_028646595.1 Phalanger gymnotis
CAGATAAGCTTTGAATATTATTTAAGCTGATGATTTCTCCTTTGGCAATATAGATGCTTTCTCTAAGCAATAGTTGTATATTGGTGTGTAAAAGGAACAGCTCTGAGGACCACATCCATCATTTGCCCTGTAGGCCAAGTGCAAAGGACTGAAGCTAGTTGCTGTCCATTATTGAATATTGAAAGAGGGTAGACGGTGCTAAGTTTTTACCATTGTCTTAGCCATTCTGGTGCCTTTAATTCATCCATCCTGAGTTCTAACTGCATCAGACACTGGCTTACTCATGTGGTTTTAAAATTAGTCTCATTTTTATACTTAGGATGACTACCAGACTTCTAGGAAGTTTGAGAAGCAATAGGTATTCCGTGGGTAACCCAGGCAGGCAGCTGTCAAATGAAAAACTCTTATGCTTCAGGTTTTTTCATCTGTATATATTTTTGAAAGCATGAAGAATTTATATAGGTTTGACTATTGTTTTAAAACACCATAATGAATGTATAATTAACAGTATGTGAAAGTATTAACACTTAGCTAAAAGGGAAGCTCTTTGGATTGGTTATCTCTCACCCCTTAACCCTCCCCAGCTGGTAGTGTCTTATCTATCCTTAACCGTGGCTGTTATTTCAGATCCACTTAAACATTTATGTCAAATCAACTCATTGTAAAAAAAATTATTTACTGGAATTCCACTAAAGCATGTTCTTCAAAACTTCAAGTTATTTATATACACTTTAGTTACATGGGTCAATAGTTTTACAGCTAAAGAATGGTCTTGAATTTGCCCCACTTAGCTGCCAGTATTTAGTAGGTACAATTAAATTTTTTTTCCCCCTTTGGATAGTATCTTTCCTGAGCTTTAAGTTTTTTTTTAAATCACATTTTTTTTATTAAAACCATTTTCCTTGGAAACTGAAGCCAAGATGACTACATCACCATAAAGGTGCTTCTTCCACACTCAGCTATTAGACATAGACCTGTGTGAGAACTTGAATGTAGGTGAGATTGTAGTCTAGCCCCTCATAAAAAATGAAGACAGGTTTTATTTGTGAAATAAGAAAGAGCATCTTCAAGTTTGTATCCCTTCCTCCTTCTTCCCCCATCCCAGCCTTTTTAATTCTTCAGTTTTCGTGCATTTTTCAGAGTTGCATGTCCTGGGCCATGCCTGCAGACAGTAGACTCAAGAGTAATGCATGCACTGCTCCAGTCAAGAGGCAATAGCCCCAAATAACAATTTTGACACTTGTTTAAATTTGAGAGATTAGTGCCAAACTGAAACTTAGTCCTTCAGTGAAGTGTTTCCGTTACTAGAAAACTCCTAGGTTGGGCTAGGTATCTCTGTAGGTACAGTCCAGAACTTCAGCCAGTGAAAGAAATGCCTCACTGAGCCAGTCTGCAGTATTCCAAGATGGCCTATGAACGTTTCACACAACGTATTTGTGATAAGGCTGCGAGTCATGTTTTAATTGTTACGTTTCTGAAGTGTGCGATGTTTTGGCAGCGGCCATACTGTACATCTCATCTATGATGCAATTATGCAAAATCCAAATAACTGTTGTTGTGAATAGAAAACAGCTGAAAAGGGTCATTGTTTAATTTTTCAGTGTAAATATGTATATAATTAAAATGATTTGTTTTCATATTTGTAGTATGTGTATGATTAAAATGTCTATCATCTTTGATGAAAGAATGTTAGGCATATAAATTTGTAACCAGAATTACCATAGCGGGGGTTAGAGTTATTAGTAAATAAGTATGAATAGAGATTAGAGTTGTTGGAAAGCCTTGGATGTCAGTTTACCTTTCTGGGTTTTGCTTTCCTGATCTTTAAAATGAGTGAGTTTGGATTGCAACTGATACCTAAGGTCTAACTCTAAATCTTATGACCCTGTATTACAGGAAGAATGTCCCTGACCCATGTTACTTTTGGAAAGCAGTTCATAGCACTCCATTCCACCTTCCCAGCAAGTGGTGATCCAGCCTTCACTTGAAGACCTCATTGAGCTCCTTTTGGACAGATCCTTTTCCTTACAGCCTCTAAATCATAAGTGCTCCATAGGGTTCTACCCAATACTAGGGGCCTCAGGATAATTTGTAGACAATTAGTGTTGCTCCAGTACAGTTCATTAAGCCTCTGCCCCTTCTTGTGTGCAAAGCACTGTTGGTAATATGCCATTGGCTACTTAAACCGATAAGCCCTACAAACAAAATCTGTTTCCACTAGGCAGAACCTGTAATTTTTGGATACACCATCTCAAGTACCCATTAGACAGGATGCTTGCTTTACCTCATTAACAAGCTTAATTCTGATTTTTTGTTGTTGAGTCATTTTAGTTATGACCAACTCTTCGTGACCCCATTTGGAGTTTTCTTGGCAAAGATACTGGAGTAGCTTGCCATTTCCTTCTCCAGCTTGTTTTATACAATGAGGAACTGAGGCAAATAGGGTTAAAGTGTTTCACCCAGGGTCACCCAGCTAGTAAAATATCTTAGGCCAGTTATGAACTTGGGAAGCTGTATCTTTCTGATTTCAGGTCTGGCACTTCTCTGAGCAAACAGGAGTCATTGTTTCTGAATGCTAAAGCATTTTTACTCCATACCCCCTTCAGAGTTATTAACTCCTTGCATTTCTCATTTTGTCCACCTATCCTTGACCCAAGAGGTCAGCCACCTTTGGAAGCTGCCCATACTTTCCTTAAACTAATTTTGTGACTGGGATAACTGAGGGAAAAGGCAGGATTCCAAATCAATCCTGCTGGCAGAAGAGGAAGTGGATGAATTGTCTGAAAGAAAACATTTGATCACTTCCTCCTAGATGTTGTCTAATTCCATAGCTTCCCTGAAAGACCCTAAAACCTTGGCTTCAAGATCTTCCAACCTGGTCCACAGATGACCTCTGAAGGAGCTACGTGCCACAGTGGATAACCTTGAGCCTCAAGTCAGCAAGGCAAGTTCAAAAACTGCTCTAAGACACTTATTAGCTGTGTGACCCTGGACAGGTCACTTAACCTGCCTGCTTCAGTTTGAACTGTAAAAAAGGGATATCAGCACCTACGCAGTGTTAGCAGTCTCCCAGTGTAATTGTGAGGATATGAGGTCTTTGTGAAGTGCATATTGCACGTGTTGTTCCTTGTTTCTATTTTTACGCGACTTGATTCTAGGCCCTTTTCCACTTGATCTTATCACTCTTCTATGAAGATGACTCCCAAACTTACATACCCAGTCTTCACCTTTCTTGAACTCTGGTTCCCATCTACAGCTACTTGCTGGTGCCCTTCCTGAAAGGCCATAGTTAGCTAATCATGTATATGGCTGAATTCACCTTGCTCACTAAACCTTCCCTCTTTCCCAACTTCCTGATTTACTTGGATATTACCACCTTCTCATTCAGGCTAGAAGTCTGTCATTTTTAATGTCTCCATCCCCAGACATCTATGTGTCAATTCTAAATGTTTGTTCCTCTAGCTTAGCTTTAGATCTGATACCGGACTCCTCCCAGTCCCCATATACTATTTACTACCCTGTCACCACTGCTCATTTGGATTATTGTAATAGTAGTTTCTATTTCTATTGGCAAGCCTCTTTAACAGTCCATCCTTCATATAGCTTCTAAAAGAATTTTCTTAATACACCTGACAGTCACAACCTTATTTTAACTCCTTAGAGCCTGGTATTTTAATGCCATTTATCTACCTTTCTATTTGGATTTCCTATTACTCCTCTTCACCTATTCCACTTTCCAGGCAAACTGCTAGCCATTCCCTATTTTCATTTTATCTCTGCATGTTCATTCAAACCTTCCCCAAGTCTAGAATAGAAGCCCACATATCTAGGGATATTAATGTCTTTTCTTTAGGGTTCAGCTCAAGGGCCGCCTCCTCATGTAGTCTTCTCTGAAACCCTCCAGCTCAAAGTATTTTAATGAAATTTTCTTAAAACATTTTAAGTATCTTCTGCTCCTATACACAAAACAATGCAAGGCAGAGTTGTAATGTCTACCACTGTCAACTGTGAAGGTAGGAATTGTCATTTTTCATCTTTGTCCCGCGAGGATCACATAAAATGGTAGATGCACGAAGTTTACCGAATGTAATTGAAAATAAAGTTCACGTAACTGGTACATCAATTAAAATGTGTATGTAAAAAAGCTAAGAGTTAAATATCACACTATTTTAGGGCTTTTAGTTTTGAAATGTCAAAGGCAGCAAATATGAGGGTCATTACTATTTTAACAAGAACACAACCCAACAAATAGAAAATAAATGCCAGAAAATAGGAAAATTAGCACAAATTAGGGCTTTAATCCTTTTATATAATAACTTCAAACAATGTTTTAAAAAGCACACCCAGTACTTGGTTCCTAAACTCTGGGAAAGTAGAGCTTACTAAGGAATGTAAAGTTAATTACATTTGTTGAGATTATTTCAGACACTGATTTCAACATACTTCTACTTTTAAATGTAACACTCCAAAAGGCTGAAAAGTTTTCCAGATTTTGAGGACCAAATCAAATTGCCTAACTGGCAAAATGATAGCTGTTAAAATGAAAAGGACTACTAAAAATGGTTTATCTAAAAATGGTTTATCATCTAAAGATCTGAAATAAAATCCAAAACTTGGGAAAATTATTAGTGATAGTTGAATCATATATAGTACTTAGATATTACTTAAATATTTAGCTTCTTTTTGAAGTTCACATAATGGTTCAGAATAAAGAGCACTGTATACATACCAATGTATCCCAAGGAAAAGCTAGAAGCCCACCAAAATTTTTGGCAACAACACAGCAATATAAACAAGAAACTGAAGCATATTTCTCTCCCAAAAATTAGTATAAAATTTGTTGCAGAGAGGAAATCTGTTGGTTTCATCTAGTCATTTTTATAAATTTCAAGGAGCTTTTCTCATAACCTTTTCATAGTAAAAAACTCCGCCCCAAAACTCCAGGATGATAAAAGAAATAAAAAAACAACAAACCATAAATCTGTCTGGACAGTCACATTGTAGAATTCCTGGAAACATTTTATTCACTGAACATACCTTTTAAGTAGCCAGGGTTATTAATACATAAAACATTATTCAAGATACTATACAAGTACAAGAGTGCCTCAGAGGCTCTGTTATTTAAATATGCAATACTAAAATCAGTTTGCAGACTTTCCAAATTATTCAGTTCATTAAATAATGCAATTTCAAGACTGAGTGAATTTTCTGTTGAGCCAGGCCTTCCATGAAGAGTGGGGAAATGTGAAGTGTTTGAAAGAAAAAATATCCATTTAATAGCTGTACGGCATCCAAGGGTGGGGAAGAATCAGAAAGTTAAGACTGCTACGGTTCTTTAACAACACCCACCAAAGCAGGTCTCAAGGTTCGCCCATGTAGCTTGTACCCAACTTTGGTTACTAGTGCGATGGTGCCAGGCTCCTTCCCCTCTACTGGAGTATGGAACAAAGCTTCATGTTCATAAGGATCAAATTTGGTACCAACAGGATCTAGTTTGAGCAAACCATGCTTTTTGAACACTTTTTGAATCTGGACTTCAGTCATGACAAGACCCTCATATAAGTTCTTCAAATGAGGGTTTTCTTCCTTTATTTCCTCTTTTGGGACACTTGCTGTTGCCTTTTCCAAAATGTCAGCAACTTCTAATAAATCTTTGCAAAAACCTTGAATACCTAAAGAAAAAAAATGCAATTGTTATTTTTAATGTCAACTCAAAACTTTCTAATTTTACATAGAAATCACAAATTCTATCTGTATAAGGATAAATCTGTCAGCCAAACAGCACTGAGGTAGCTTGGTATAGTGGGCAGGGCATAGGACTTGGCATTCAAGCCCTTGCTTTGGAACTTAACAGTTGTGTGACTTAGCAAGTCATACCACAGCACCTGCATCTTTTTTCTCTATACAATGGGCAAAATACTTGCATTCCCCTATCTTCCTTCTCCTACCTGGGATGATGTGCTACAGAAATATGAGATGCCACAACTTTTCTAGGCCTAATTTCCACATCTGTTAAAAAAAGGGGGGGGGGGCAAAAACTAGATGATTATGAAGATGCCTTCTGGCAATGATATGTGAGTTTCTATATATGAGGTATTGTTTATACAGGTGGGTAAAAAAGCATGAAAAAATTTAAATATGGCCCCAAATCAGGGAGATTTAGATAAACAAAGCAACTCTGAGGTTCTTCCATCTAAATACTTGGACTGAAAAGACGACAACGAAAATATTACAAAAATATATTACAACAAAAAAGTAATGACAAATATCGTGGGTGCTGTATATAAACAGGCCCATTTATATACAATTAGTTAGCTATGATCTGGTTTGGCCATTCTGAAAGTAATTTGGAATCATACTTCCAAATCACTAAACTGTGGCCTATTATCCCAAGCAGATCAAAGAAAGAGGAAAAGCTCTTTTGATGTACAGCACTTTTTAAAATGGTGGCAAAGAAATGAAACTAAGGGAGTATCCATTTATTAAAGAATGGTTAAACAAATGACGGTAAATGAATGTAATGGAATATTTTTATGCCATAACATGACAAAATGGATGGTTTTTAGAGAAATCTAGGAAGACTTGTATGTAATGACGTCAAGGCAAATGAGCAGAACCAGGAGATCAATTTATACAATAATATTTAAAAAAAAAAAACAACTCTGAAAGACCTGAGAACCAAGAATGCTACTCACTTTGACAGAAAGGTGATGGATTCAATATTCATCTATGAATTTCTGGATATAGCTAACATGGGAATCTGTTTTGACTACATGCATTTGTTACAAGGACTTTGCTCTTTTTGTTTTCAGTGGGAGGTTAAAGGGGGACAAAAAAAAAAGGACAAGAGTCAATGAGGCATCTTTTCTTTTCCTTTCTTAAATGAAAAGAGAACAGAAGCCAGAAAATTTTGCAGACAAGTACAAGGGCATTGAAAGTTACAAATCAAACTATTATAGATTTTCTTAAAAAGTAAGCTAGACAGAAGACTATATAGAGACTTGCAGTTTCATGTACAATCCTCTTGTTCTGTTCTACTATGTATAGGAAAATGTCCACGGACAACTGATTCTTAAGAAATTTTTAGGTGCAGGCAGAAAAGTTCCCACTTGCCCTTCTCCCCACATTCCCAGAAGTGATATTTGTGAAAACAAAAGGCATCAATAAGTATTTTCAAAAAGAAAAACTTTCAGGAAGAGTTTGGAAAATAAGAGTCATGCAAAACGAAAGGAAAAAAAATAAGCCCATTCCAATTCCATTAAAGGAATGAGAGAAACTACATTCTGAGATACTGAGTCTTAAAAACAGGAGGCTAACTCCTGAAAAAGATCCCAAAAAGAAAAGTCCGAGGAATACTGTTACCAAATTCCAGAGCTCTCAGATCAAGGAGAAAATACCGCAAGCAGCCAGAAACAATCAATCTGAGTATTGTGGAAACACAATCAGGATAACACAAGATCTAGCAACTTCTACACTATGGGATTGAAGGGCTTGGAATATGTTATTCCAGAGATCAATGGAGCTAGGATTAAAACCAAGAATCAGGGGCATCTAGGTGGCACAGAGAGTACAGCACCAGCCCTGGAGTCAGGAGGACCTGAGTTCAAATGTGGCCTCAGACACCTGACACACTTACTAGCTGTGTGAACTTGGGGAAGTCATTTAACCCCAATTGCCCTGCCTTCCCCCTTCCAAAAACAGAACAAAACAAAAAACCAAAAACCAAGAATCACCTACTCAGCAAAAATGAGTATCATGCTCCAAGGCAAAATAACGACTTTCAATAAAATAGAGGACTTTCAAGCTTTCTCAGTGAAAAGACCAGAGCTGAATAGAAAATCTGACCTTCAAACACAAGAATCACGAGAAGCATGAAAACGTAAACAAGAAAGAGAAATCATAAGGGATATACTAAAGTTGAACTGTTTTGTTTACATTCCTACATGGAAAGATGGTATGTATAATTCATGAGACATCAGTATTAGGGTAGCTGGAGGGAATATACATATGTATGTGTGTGTATACACACATACACATGCACACACACACATATAGACAGAGGGCACAGGGTAAGTTGAATATGAAGGGCTGATATCTAAAAAAAAATCAAATTAAGGGATGAGAGGGGAATATATTGAGAGTGAAAAAAGGAGACACAGAATCGGGTAAATTATTTTGCATAAAAGTGGCAAGAAAAAGCAGTTCATTGGAAGGGAAGAGGGGGAATGAGTGAATCTTGCTTTCATCAGATTTGACCTGAGGAGGGAATAACATACACACTCAGTTGGGTATCTTACCCCACAGGAAAGGAGGAAGGAGATAAAAAAGGGGGGGATGATAAAAGAGAGGGCAGATAGGGGGAGGAGGTAATCAAAAGCAAACACTTTTGAAAAGGGACAGGGTCAAGGGAGAAAACTGAATAAAGGGGGATAGAATAGGAAGGAGCAAAACAGAGTTAGTCTTTCACAACACGAATATTGTGGAAGGGTTTTGCATAATGATACATATGTGGCCTATGTTGAATTGTTTGCCTTCTGAGGGAGGGGGGGTGGGAAGGGAAGAGGGTAGAGAATTTGGAACTCAAAGTTTTAAAAGCAGATATTCAAAAAAAAAAGTTTTTGCATGCAACTAGGAAATAAGATATATAGGCAATGGGGCTTAGAAATCTATCTTGCCCTACCAGAAAGTAAGGGAAAAGGAGATGGGGGTGGGGAATGGGGTGACAGAAGGGAGGGCTGACTGGGGAACGGGGCAATCGGAATATATGCCATCTTGGAGGGGGGGAGGGTAGAAATGGGGAGAAAATTTGTAATTCAAACTCCTGTGAAAATCAATGCTGAAAACTAAAAATATTAAATAAATTAAAAAATAAAAATAAAAAAAACAAGAGGCTAAGTACAGACATAAATGGGGCTTAATTAACTAAGGTTTTTTTGATAAGCTAGTAAATTAAATACTTGCTGAATGCCTACTATACATTTAAGTTTTGTGACATGGTCTCTGCCCTTAAGGAGCTTAACTGGGAAAATAAGCCAAATAGGTACAAAATTTAAAATAGAATTCAGCATGTAACCACCTAATTACAGGTAGCTTTCAAATTTTCTTACATGTGGTTTCAAAAAATAAAATGTTCAAATAATAAAGTGATGATTAGGGAAGAGGAAAATAAGGGAATAAGCATTTCTAAGTGCCTACTGTATACCAGGCACTGTGCTTTACAAATATCTTCATTTGACCCACTGAATTAGGTGCTGTTATTATCCTCATTTTACATTTGAAGAAACTTAGGTGAACAGTGGTTAAGGGACTTGCTCAAAGAGTGAAAGTGAATTCCTGATTCTATCCACTGAGACACCTAGCAAAATGATGAAGTAATGTACTGCCAGTTCTCACCTAAAATTCTAAGTAAAGGTTATTATAATTCTTTTTTTAATTTATTTTTTAATATATTTAGTTTTCAGCATTGATTTTCACAGGAGTTTGAAATACAAATCTTCTCCCCATTTCTACCCTCCCCCCACTCCAAGATGGCGTATATTCTGGTTGCCCTGTTCCCCAGTCAGCCCTCCCATCTGTCACCCCACTACCCTCCTATCCCCTTTTCCCTTCCTTTCTTGTAGGACAAGATAAATTTCTACACCACATTGCCTGTGTATCTTATTTCCTAGTTGCATGCAAAAACTTTTTTTGTTTTTGTTTCTGAACATCTAGTTTTTAAAACTTTGAGTTCCAAATTCTCTCCCCTCTTCCCTTCCCACCCACCCTCCCTAAGTCAAGCAATTCAACATGGGCCATATGCATATCATTACGTATAACCCTTCCACAATACTCTTGCTGTGAAAGACTAACTATAGTTTTTGATTACCTCCACCCCCACCTGCCTTCCTTTTTTTATCTTCTTCCTCCTTCTTTCCTGTGGGGTAAGATACCCAACTGAGTATGTATGGTATTCCCTCTTCAGGTCAAATCTGATGAGGGCAAGATTCACTCATTCCCCCTCACCTGCCTTCTCTTCTCTTCCTACAGAACTGCTTTTTCTTGCCACTTATATGCGAGATAATTTATCCCATTCTATCTCTCCCTATCTCCCTCTCAATATATTCCTCTCTCATCCCTTATTCATCTTCAACTCACCCTGTGCCCGCTCTCTCTCTCTCTCTCTCTGTACATACACATACATACTCACGTATGCATATATATATACACACACACACGCATATATATATATATATACACACACACACGAATACATACATGCATATTCCCTTCAGCTACCCTAATACTGAGGTCTCCTGAATCATACACATCATCTTTTCATGTAGGAATGTAAACAAAACAGTTCAACTTTAGTAAGTCCCTTGCAATTTCTTTTTCTTGTTCTTTTTCTTGATTACCTTTTCATGCTTCTCTTGATTCTTATGTTTGAAAGTCAGATTTTCTATTCAGCTCTGGTCTTTTCACTGAGAAAGCTTGAAAGTCCTCTATTTTATTGAAAATCCATATTTTGCCTTGGAGCATGATACTCAATTTTGCTGGTGATTCTTGGTTTTAATCCTAGCTCCACT
>CM053623.1:403135577-403195516 GCA_028646595.1 Phalanger gymnotis
GGGGAGAAAATTTGTAATTCAAATGCCTGTGAAAATCAATGCTGAAAACCAAACATGTCAAAAATAAATTAAAAAAAAAAAGAATAAGCAAGGATGAAAACCAAAACCCATTAAATACTCCCACTCTTTAACTGACAAACACAGGATATTACTTCACAGAGATTACAACATTCCAAATTGTCTACTCAAAGTACCAGCAAAATAACTCATGATAAAAATGAGCATCATTTAATTTCCAGATTCTTTTTTGTGTGTGATGCCAAGGATTTAGGAAAGCTCCCCTGAAATTATCCCATCCCTTTACTCAACATACACTGATCCACAGAACTTTGGTTCTGAAAAGGAACTTAAAGGACCTCTAGTTCAATTCTTTCACCTTATGAGGAAATTGAAAGGCCCAGATTTTTTCGATGTCATAGGGCAAAAACTACATGTCTAGAACCTAGACCTCCAGGAAAAATCTCTAGTTTTTTTTTTTAATATGATATTTTGTTATTCTTAACTTGACCAACACCAAATACAAAAATTTCCATATAAGAACTAAAGAAACTAAATATGATGTTAAATCTCATTACATATACTTTAAAAAAGTATATATATTCAATTAAACAAATTGGTTCTTAAGCTGTCTTCCTTGTGTTTCCCTCTAAGCCTGGTTTTTGATCTCTTCTCCGTATTTTCTTTAAATACTTTACTAATACTTTTCTTTTTTTTGGCAGTAGGATTATAATCAGTAGATTATAATTATCTCACAAAGCAAGACGCAGAACTGGAATGAGAATCTAACAGCTTGTGTTACCTTGCTCAGTAAGTGCCCTTCAAATATCTTACCAAAGTTTCTTTCAGCTGTTCTTCTAATTTGACCTTCTCTTCAGTTAGTGTCTTCTCTGTAACAGTACTGTCTGTCTTCTGTTCATTTTGACTTGAGTCATCTTCTAAGTTCTGGCCGTTATTTTTTTGTTTTGCTGCTGTACAGAGCAGCCTAGAAGAGGTCCTGAAGAAAATTCAACAAGGTTATTGATTTGCCCACTTCTATTTGCCAGAAACACGAGAGGGGGAAAAACTGTCTACTGAAATCAAATACAGTTAAACTCTTGGATATATAGAAGATGCTATGATTAACTTGTAGATTTAGTCTAAAAAGTATAATGTTGTTGTTCAGTCACGTCCAACTCTTTATGAACCCATATGGGGTTTTCTTGGTAAAGAACATTTTACAGATAAGGAAACTGAGGCAAACAGGTTTAAGTGACTTACCCAGGGTCACATAGCTAACAAGGCCAGATCTGAACTTAGGAAGATGAATTCAAGTCTCTCTAGATCCCAGTTTGATAGGATAATGGCTTTGCCCCTCAGAGATAAAAGAGCACCCTCCCTTCTTTGGATGCTGCAACCACTCAGGTGTAGGCACTCACCCCCTCATGCCGGGGCTATTCTAACTCTACCTCAGGTCTCTCCATAATCCAATTTATTCTCTATTTAGCCACCAAAATACTCTTCCTAAAGTGCAAATCTGACCGTGTCACCCCTTATTCAATCAGTTCCCTATTGCCCCTAGGATCAAATACAAAATCCTGTTTGGCTCACAAAGCCCTCCAAAACTTGGCGCTTTCCTATCTTTCTA
Organism: Phalanger gymnotis; assembly: GCA_028646595.1. Taxonomy (NCBI): domain Eukaryota; kingdom Metazoa; phylum Chordata; class Mammalia; order Diprotodontia; family Phalangeridae; genus Phalanger; species Phalanger gymnotis. Next base: position 403,137,202 of record CM053623.1, read on the forward strand.
GTCTTGTTACAGCTTATAACATCCTCTAAGCCTACTTTCTAATTCAGTGCTGTTCTTCACATAAGGCACTCCATTTCCTGACTGTTTTTCACTGGCTTACCCCCACACCTGGGACTCTCTCCCTTCTCATCTGTCTCTAAGTCCCTCTTGTGTCTTCTAGTTCTCAGCTTAAGTCCCTCCTTTTGCAAGAAGCCTTGATATTAGCACCTTCCTTCTTTTATCTCCGAGTTTTCCTAGTACATATTTTATTTGTACATGGTTGTTTGCATATTGGCTCCCCCATTAGACTGTCCTTTAGATTCTTTGGGTAAGTGATGAAGTGCTTAGTGAAGTGTCTGGCACTTAATAAACGATAAGCTGACCATACGATTCATCGGCAATTATACGTCGTCCTTCTATTATTGTCTTGAACTATTACTTAAATTTTCATTTGAACATAGAATGTTAAAGAGGAAAGGAACCTTAAGTCTTCTAGTCCAATTTTTCAGCTAATACAGGAATCTTTTCTCTAATATCCCTAACTGATGGTCACCCAGTCAATACCAGAACATGTCAAATAGTTGGTTAGCATTTATTAAATGCCTACCATGTGCCAGGCACTATGCAAAGCACTGGGGCTATGAAGGCAAAAGACAGTCCCTGTACTTGAGAAGCTCATAATCTAATAAGGGAGACAACATTCCAACATATATGTACAAACAAGACATACAGGATAAAAAGTAAATAATCAACGAAGGGAAGGCTCTAGGATTAACAGGGATTGGGAATGGCTTCCTGTAGTAAACAGGATTTAAGTTGGTAAGGGAAGGAAGCTAGGGAAGCCAGGAGGAATAGATGAGAAGGGAAAGCATTCCAGGTCTGAGAGACAGCCTGAGAAAATGCCTGAAGCTGAGATGGAGGATCTTGTCCAAGGTATGGCAGGGAGGCTGGTGTCTGGATTAAAAAGTCTGGGGTAGGGTGGGGGAAGGTGTAAGAATGTAAACATAGGTGAGGTCTAGGTTATGAAGGGCTTTGAATGCTAAAAGATTTTGTGTCTCAGATGACAAGGAACCACTAGAGTTTACTAGGAGAGGGGAAGGAGTAGGGAAGGGAAGAGTTAGGAGAATCCAAGCCCGAGAATTGAGGGTGTGAACCTTGGGAACCATATTTGAGAGATGTTAGAAATGTGAAATCAACAGGTCTGATGGGGGAGAGAGAGAGAGAGAGAGAGGGAGAGAGGGAAAAAGGGGGAGGGGGGGAAAGAGAGGGAGAAAAAGAGAATAAGGAATTGAGGATAACATCTAGAATTTGAGCCTGGATGACTGGGAGCATGGTGGTCTGAAGGAGGGAGGGTTTGAGGGGAAAGATAATGATAATGAGTTTAGTTTTGAACATCTTGAGTTTGAGATGTCCAATAGGCATCTGAAGACGGGAAACCAGAGGTCAGACAACCTACTTCTATGATAGAGTCCTATTCATAACTTCCCAAGAGCAGCCCCATTCCATTTTGGGGCAGCTCAAATTAAAAAACAAAAAATATTCTGTGCATTAGCTAGAAGAAATCTGCCTCCCTCTAACTTCTACCTACTGATTTAAGTTTTCCCTTCTGGTGCAAGCTATTTATTCTTTTTCATTTTAAGAGCCAGATTACATTTTTAAAGACAGTTTAAGGCCTATCACTGGCAGAAACAAGATTAGAAACTGTGGTATAAAAACTAAATTCAGAGCTCTTGGGGTTTCAAGTAGAGAAGGGAAAAATTACAGTAAAAGTTCATCCAAAAACATCTTCCCAGTGATTTTCCCTAATGACTTTGTAGCTCAACCCATGAGACACTTGCTGAAAAAGATGTTTCCACTCAAGCATTAATGCTTTTCTTACTGAATTTTTCACATCAAAATAGTCATTACATATTCAACACTATTCACAGAGGTGGAAGATAGTTTTGTAAAGTTTTAGCTTAGGTAATGGACTGAAGCTGATGATAACAAAAGCCAAGACTGCCTGACACGTCTTTGTATCCCCTACAGTAGCAGTGAACATGAAAGGTGTTCGATAAGTAACTATTGATTTGAATAAGCCCTTCCTGGGTTGGATGCATGATAGGCCTTCAGTAATTGCCCACCTAACTAGCTATCCTCTAACCAATCTAACTCTTGAGAGGTAAACAACTTTTAGCAAGTGCAGAGAAGGTCAGGGTGCTGGCCCTTATGACCCTTGGACTGTAAATGCCTAATTAGTGCATTTTTTAACTGTTACTAGATGTTAACCTCTATGTTAGTACAATACCTATGTCCTTGATTTCCCAGGGTGAAGGAGAACACAGTTCAGCATTTTCTGAGACAATTGTCTCAAAAAGCTCTTTCCCCACCTAGTGACTTCAGTTGAAATAACAGTAACTCAGCACTATAATAAAGTGTCAATCATAGTTTCAGATGTACCAGAGAATTTCTGAGTATGATAGGTACTTTTACTAGGTTTAAAGCCACATTAGGGAATAGATCCATTTTTAGTGCTCTCTGTATCTAATCAAGAAACTAGCTCTGCAGAGTAAAAGGTGTTACAATGTTGATTTGAATCAGCCCTTCCACGGCTGGATAGAGAGTAGGCTTAAAAGTAAATGGGAGCAAATGTTCACACAGAATGAAACTGAGTTGACCTAAAACTTTCTAACAAACCTAACTCCTTTCAACAGAGAGGTGAAGGGTGAAGACTTCTCTCTGATCCTGAGTCCTCATTACATTTAAACTGCTCTACTATTCTACTGGACAGGAAGCTACGCAAAGGCCAAGGGTTATGTCTTATTTATCTTTGGATTTTCTCTAGAACTGAACAGTTATTGGTGCAATTCCTATTTCACAACATCCTGCCCGTCCCGACCCCCACCCCCATCAGAACGTGAGGTCCTCGAAGACTGAGATGATTTCATCGTTATGTCTCCACCATCAAGCAGCGCCTTAAACACTCCAGGTATTCAATAACTTCGTTGAATTAGCCGTGTGGGCTCCTCAGAGCCAGTTACTGCCAATTTCTCATTCGTTATTAAATGCCCATTATAGTCGAGTTAAGTTTCTGCCTTCAAGGAGCTTACGACCAAATGGGGTAAATATAACATGCAGATAGAGCTGGCATGGAGTCACACTTCAACGTTTACAAAATACTTTCCTCACAGTCCCGTTCCGCTTACACAAGCACTATGATTCCCATTTTGCAGACGAGGAAAACGAAGCTGCAAAGTTTTCAGTTACTTGCCCTGGGTCACACTGCTAGTGTCAATCATGGGGCTTCCACCTTCAAAAGCAGGTGCTCTTTCCACTACACCCTCGCTGCTGCTACCAGAGTGCTGGGAAGCAATCTGAGACCACTGCCCACTACACGAGGAGCCCGTGCTTTTTCACTGGGGGACATCGGCCAGAACCGGTTTCCTCTCCAAGTTCAGGGTCAGGAGGGAGGAGGGGTTGACCCACGCTGTGGGGAGGGTGGAGGAGCCCGGACGGGTACGGCGCTGGAAAGCAAAGGAATGGAGGGAAGCGGGCCGGGCCAAGGGCTGAGAGGCAGAAAAAGAGAAAGGGGCCCGGGTGAACCCAAACCCGGGGAGGTCTTTGGTGCTGTAGTGGCTGGAGCCAGGAAGGGGAGAGAAAGCCTGGGCCAACCCGGAGCCGCTACTGCCTCCGGGCAGAAAGGCCGGGCACTGCAGCGGGGTTCCCGAAGCCCCTCACGGTACCGGTAGGCCCGCGACGGCCACCTGCCCCTTCCCTCTCGGTCAGAGACCCAGGATTGCCTGTGTCCAGCGACGGCGCGCGAGAGGATGGCGACAGGAAGACAAGAACCTCGTGCCTCTCTTCAATGGAGAAGCCTTCAGCCTCTTACCGGAGCGAGAGGGCGATCGCCGGGAAAGTCCGTCGCACCAAACCCGAGCACTGCGCCGCCATTGCCACCCCTCCAGCCTCGACTTGTCCCCGATACTGCGCACGCGCAACGGCATGCACGTTCGCATCAGCGGAGTCTCGTCCTAGCGCGAGACGGACGCGAATCAACTCGGGCGCGCAGCCACAGACTTAACCAATTGGCGCGTGCCGATCCCTTTATAGACAGAAGTAATCTTACCAATCCTCTGTGTTGGGGGCGGGACTTCCTGGTTGTGGGCGGGGTCTGACGACGGAACGAGGGAATCTTCTCCGTCATTCCCCACCTCCCGTTAGTTTGGCTGAGAAAGAGGGGAAAGGTGACGGAAGGCGAGAGGAGAGTTTCCGGGTCTGGGCGGAAGCGAATCGAGAACTAATAGGAGAGGGACTAATCGGCAGAGGAAAAGAACGCCTAGCCTACTACACGTGTTTATTTGCTAGTGGGGGCGTAAGAGGGGTGCTGTAGTCAGATGGGGACCTTTGGGGACGTTCAGCCCTACCCTCTTAGTTGTATTTTGGAGGAAACTGAAGAAAAACTCTCGAAACTAAAATGGAAACCGCCAACAATCCACATTCACGTGGGAGCCATTAGTCCCAACAACTCGAGGAGATAGGAAGGGTAGGTGCCACCACCCACTTTTACATATAGAGAAACTGAGGTAACATAACTGTGCCACGGGCAAAGCTAGTTAACGTCCGAACAACGATCCCAAACCTAGCATTGGGTGGCCACTTCGCTTTTCAGCAGCCAAATACACGTATACACTTAGGTAATGCAAGGTAGGTGGGGTTGCGGAGGAGAAATCTACACCGTGCCCTCCACGACTGTAGTCTTGGCTGGGAAGCGGGGAAGAGAAGCTTCTTGAAAGAGGCGGATGGAGAAGGATTTCAACAAGCAAAGACCGAGAGGGAGTGTATTCTAGGTTACTGACCACGGGAATGCATAGAGGCCAGAGGAGGGCAGTATGGGATTGGAAAACAGCACCGATCATACAAAGCACTCATTCTTCTAAACCTTCAGAACGGAAGAATTAAATAGAAAAGTTGTGTTTATATAGTAAAGGGCGCAAGTCTGCATTCACAGAGATTCTAGAGACCATCTCGTTCTTCTAGCGGGAAATTGAATTGTACTTACCCGGGTGGAACTTAGAAACTTGGGCTTCCTTATGTGTCTTTCCCAGTTAGAATGTAAACTCTCTGAGGGTAGGGACTCTCTTTTTGTTTTCATTTCCAGTGCTTAGCACAGTGGCACAGGAAAGCCTAATACATTCTTTTATTCTCTTCCACCCCACCAAAGATCAATCACTGATCATATTAAACATCGAAGTTTAAAACCTTATAAACGGTTGAATGAAATTGACAAGCTTTATTTACACAATAAATGACTCAAATCTGAGTCCAAGTTGTCTTGGAGACCGTCTTACCTCGTGTTCGATTGTTTGGCCAGACATCTATATATAGAGTTACAATTTTTCTTTGGATTGGGTGCCAGAAAGGCAGAAAGCTGAAATTTACTCCACGCTGTGCCCCCTTGCTCTGAAGAGCTGGTAGAGCTGTCTTCCCACTCACGTTGGACACCAGTGCTATCACTGTTGTACATTCCAGAAAGATTGAGTCTTTGTTGTTGTCAGTATTTCGTTATTGGCAAACATCTTGGGTCTCTCTTGAGCAGCTTGAGTGATTATATCAGAAACTTAGCTGACAGTTTTATGTCACTTTGCAGTCTCCAAAACAGTTAAGTGCTTCCAGCCTGGCACATAGAGCAAGCATTATTATTAGAATACCTGGGTTCTACAGCTCTACTCTCCACAAAAAGGATTTCTTCAAATGACTTTCTTGGATTGTTCAAATAGATCTCTTTTTCTGTTCTAAGTTTGCTTTTGATGTGTTCACAGCCTTTTACCTCATCTCTCCACGGGCATGTGTGTGATTTGTCTCCCATTCACATAAGTACCTAGTATTGAATTTTTTTTGGGGGGGGGCAGGAATCTGGAGAGGCATTCATTATTCTTGTAAGGCAGCTGGGTTAGATTTATGGAAATTGCCCCTGGCTGCTCCTTGGAGATCTCCAAAAAGGGGAGAAGGGGAGACTAGAGCCAGGCTCTATGCTAGATTCTGCTACAGCTTCTGGGAGTCAAACCATCTTGGCAGGCAGGCTAAACCAGATTGAGGATAACCAACAGGCCTCAAACCTGTCAGTGAGTTAGGGCTATGACTATCTCAAGTTTATGAAGATTTCCCCCTGATGAATGCACAGATGAGAACAATTTGTTGTGGTAGCTGAAACAGGCACTGTGGGGCTCTTAGAGCATGGACAGATATCAAAGATGCCAGGGTCATCCACTGCATCCTTCACAGTTGTTTTGACTTTTGTCTTGCCACTGGACTTTGATATCTCTGGAAGATTGAGGCTGACAACTTTGGGCAACTCAGCCTTACTTAAATCCAATTCTCGGGCAAGTGACCACCTGGGAATGTCATCGGTCCTCCTTGAAAAGGGACAAACAACAACAACGTGATAGTTTCTGGGAAGAAAGAGAAAAAAAGGAAATAATTTCTGGCTTCAGGGAGTTTGTTTTTCTTTTGAAGTGAGGGGACAATAAATATCTTATGAGGTAGGAAATGATGGAAGTAAAGGGAAAATTCAGAAAAAGTCCTCGGGGACTATTTAGGGATAGAGAGAATACTTTGAGCTGTGAAGGCTCCATGAATGAGGTAGCACCAGAAGTGAGAGAAGAAATAAGATAAGGATTCTGAAAGGATGAAAAGAGATCATTAGAGCAGGGGTGGCACTAGTGGCCCTCTAGATTCTCATGTGCTGCCCTTTGACTGGATCCAAATTTCATAGAACAAATCTTCTTAATAAAAAGATTTGTTCTGTAAAACTCAGACTCAGTCAAAAGGCTGGACTCAAGGACCTAGAAGGCCATGTGTGGCTTCAAGGCTGTAGGTTCCCCACCCCAGGATTAGAATCTGGGCATGGAGGGCAGCCTGTGTGAAGGCACAGAAATAGAAATATTGATTGCTAGTTTTCTTGGTGTGCCAGTGTTTAAAAAGGAATAATGTTAAATAAAGCATGAGTGGGAAGTTGGAGCCAAGCTAAGGAGTTTGTGTTTTATCATAGAGGGAAAAAAGAGCTACTTGTGATGAAGTAGGCCAGTAAATCAGCCAGTATTTAAAGAGAGTGCCCCTTGGTACACTTATTGTGAAAACAGTTGAATTTTGGTGTGGCCTGAATCATTTGCTAGCCTCATGACATCACCAGAATATTCATGATTAGTGAGCTATTCAGGGCTTTAAGAAATCTCAAAACTAATTTTAGAAGTACTTTGAAAATGAGAAATTCTAGATCCTCATCCAGATCATGGTATCTTCTCAGCTTTTATTAATTAGCACTGTTTCCATATGTCTCAGTACTTTAAAAGATTGATAATTTTATGAGTGGGTACACCTACCTATGCTGATCTTAATATTTCTAAGCTTTACTTAACAGTCTTCATGGGTTTCTGTAGCCAAAAAATTTGTTCCCTAATGATCTGATAAATCTCTATGTACTTAGCTTTTTAAGACCAACACACAATCTGTCGCCAAGCTCATAGTTCCAGTGACTAAGTACTGTGCTTTGCACATTAGTTAGTACTTAAGTCACTTGTAGACCATCTAGAACTTGTACTTCATGGAAATAACCTTTGAAGAACATAAGGTACCTTCTTGCCCTCTTTGAAGTATCAAAGGAGAACTTTAATGAAAGGGGGATTATCAGATTTAACTCACCTTAATTTACAGATGGGGAAAATAGTTGGCATAACAGAAAAGTGGCTTGCCGAAGGCTATGCAGCTTACTAGTAACAGCTTAGACCAGAACCCAGATGCTTTTAAAGGCCAGGCCAATGTATTTTCCACCACTACACACTGCCTGGCCATACTGTATAATAATTTAAACTGCCCATGATAAAATACCACTGCTTCAGTTCACTCAGTGAAAAAGAACTAGATCTTAGAAGGGGAGATTTTTTTCTCCCTCTTTGTTCTCACACTCTTTCATCTTCATTTTTCTCTCCATTCTGTAATGTCAGTTCAACCTTCTCATTTGACAGACTGAGAGAGAGGAAGGAACTTGATCAAGTCACATGACAAATAAATGGCAGAGCTAGATTTAGCACTCTGTTTGGTGCTTTCTGCACACAGTGGGCATGCTATCTAATGAAATCATTCAAGTGATGGGTAGACAGCCAAGAATAGTTACCTTGGGCGTCAGCTTCCAGTTAATCACTTAGATTTTGTTCTTTAATATAAAGATCCTTCTCCTAGGCAGAGAAAACAAAAGCAAAATAAAAATTGAACTATTCAGTCTTCTCTCTGTTATCAGTTATCAGTGTCTCATCTCCCCAAGCAGAGGTCCCTTTATCCTTCTCATTTTCCCAATATTGTTTTAACAAGCAACGTTTTTAAAAAATCGTTGTCCTTAGCTTCCCTCAGAAGCCTAATTCTGAACTTTAATAGTGCTGACGCTATGTTTTCCAAGATCAGTCTGCTCTTATGTTCGTCCTTTGTTATCTGCACTCGCATCTTCTATGCATTTCTTAAAAAGAAAATCTAAATTGTTCGGTGGGGACCCTCTGCATTCACATTGATATCTTCAAACAACTCTCATTTGTCTTCCTCACTGGAGTTATTTGCTTTTGTGTCTTCAGAACTTCACTGATGATTAGGGAAAAAGGAAGAGAAACTTATTTGTTCTAAAATATTTATAGCGGCTCTTTGTGGTGGCAAAGAACTGGAAATTGCAGAGATGCCCATCAATTGGGGAATGGCTGAACAAGTTGTGGCATATGATTGTGATGGAATACTACTGTGCTATAAGAAATGATGAGAGCAATGATCTTAGAAAAACATGGGTAGACTTGCATGAAATAATGAAGAGTGAAATGAACAGAACCAAGAGAACATTGGGTACAATAACAGCAACATTGTTTTAAGAACAACTTTGGGTGAATAAGTCCTTTTGACTATTATAAATACCCAAATTAACAACAAAGGATTTCTGAAGGCACTATCTGCCTCCAGAGAAACAACTGATAAATAAAAAGTATGTATAGAATGATTTTATGTACATATCTATATACATATTTGTGGCTAATGGTAGCCATCTCTAGTGCTGGAGGCTGGGAAGGAGGGAAGAAATAAGGAAAAAAAATTACACGATAACTTTATTATATATTTAAAAGGAATAGCAAGTTGTACATAATAGATTTGCAATTTCACGTGCAATCTTTTAAAAAATTATACTGTTATGGAAGTGCATGTTTTACTACATAAATTGTAAATAAAAACATTTTTTTAAGAAGAAAAGAAAAACTTTTGTAATAAACATACACAGTTAAGCAAAACAACTTCCTGCACAGCTGTATCAAAAAATATATGTCTTAGTCTGCATTTTGAATCAATTACCTCCCTTTCAGGAGGTAGGTAGCATGGATCTTTATCAACACTTCATTCCTATGCTTTCCATTGAAAGCTTCATGAGTGATTGTGGTTGAAAGCAGTTGGACCATAGTGGGCAACCTTTGGTGATGAATGTCTTTGACTTTAGTTAAATTAGTCCTTAGATGAGAGTTGCTTAGTCTATTCCGATGACTTCAAGATCACTGGGAGCTACACTACAGTGAGGCATCAGAGGAGGAACTGGGGGAAGGAGTTGGTTGGTATGTTCCAGTTTTGCACAGAACATGATTTTGTTTTAAAGTAATGAAGACTAAATTTAAGTTCTCAACTGTCTACATGAACTGAAAGAGAAGTTTTTATGTGTAATGTTTGGGGGCTTCTTAAGCATTTAAGTGAGGAGAGAGATGGTTCTTTTCAGTAGTCAGAGCCCCCAAAACATTGTGGTTAATCTTCAAATTACATTTCATTAACAGGATTTAAGAGACCCAGAAAAAAAAATCTATCATTGGAATATATGAACTTTCATTCACTCATTTTTTCCCAACAAATAATAGCTAATAAGAACTAGCATTAGGATAGCACTTTAAGATTTGCTTTTCTCATTTGATCCTTACAACACCCTTGCGAAGCAGATATGATTATCATCCCTATTTTATAGATGAGGAAGGTTAAGAGACTTGTTCAAGGTCACTTATCCAACATTTGCTTTGAACTCAGGTTTTTCCTGACTCCAAGTCCAGAACTCTATCCACCATACCACCCAGCTGCCTTCTGTGTGTATTACTTTATGTGTACTCCATGCCCAGTGGGGGACAAGATGTAAAGAATTTTGGTGAGGCACGGTCTCTTCCCTCAGAAAAGTTAGAGTCTTTTTTTTTCACTTTGCTATCGCTTTTCTTTTTTTAAATTTTTTAACATCAATTAATTTTTAGTTTACAACTTTCAGTTCCATAAGTTTTCGAGTTCCAAATTTTCTCCCCCTCCTTCCCAAGATGGCATGTAATCTGATATAGGTTCGACATATACCTTCACATTAAACTTATTTTCCCAATAATCAAGTTGTAAAGAAGAATTATAACCAATGAAATGAATCATGAGAATGAACAAAACCAAAAATAAAATAATGATAATAAAAAAAGAGAGAGCAAATAGTTTGCCTCAATCTTCCTACATTCAGATTCTGTAATTCTTTCTCTGGATATGAATAGACTAGAAAAGTTAGAGTCTAGCAAAAGAAGAAGAGACAAACACAGATAACTACAATTCCAGATATTCCTAAGCATATTAATAATAACTTATTTTGGCTATTATAAGTACCCAAATGAACTATAAAGGACATATGAAGAAAGATTCTATCTGTATCCAGAGAACTGATAGATATATAGAATAATTTTACATATATATGTATATACCTATTTGTGTTTAATGGTAGCCATCTCTAAGGCAGGATGCGGGGAGGGTAAAAAAAGAGGGGAAAAAAGAAATTTACATAATAATTTCATTGTATATTTGACAGGAATAGCAGGTTTTATATAGGAGATTTTCAGTTTCATATACAATCACCTTTATGGAAATGCTTGTTTTATTCCATAAATATATATTAATGTAATAAAAAAATTTAAAAAAAGAGGTATAAACAGATCTGTATAGTAACAGTTTTGATATTAGGGCCAACCAACCCGGCCCACATGCTTAAATCAACTTTGTAATTTATGATGTGAAAATAATATAAGAAGTAATTTATATAAGTTCAGTTGAGTAAGAAATGAATTGATTATTATAGTGTCTTTTATTCTACCAAAGGAGGACTTGTGTTAAATTTTTGTGTCCTCTAAATTTCAGTGCCATGGGAAAAGTCATTCTAGCCTTGCCATAATTATAGCTGTTGTTGCAAACAAAGTGCTACATGAAGTCTTTCTGAGAAGGTTGTTAACCGATAGTAGGGATTGCCTAAGGCTTCATGAAGAAGGTGGCCAGCGTGTGGAGCTTTGAAGGATAAGAATTCAGTGGGCAAAGAGGAGAAAAAGGATATTCCAGGAATCAGCCACAAAGCGTGGAAGCCTGAGGTCTCGAGAACATGTTCAGGAGACAGGGTTGTCAAATTTGGCATGAACGCATGGAGAAAAATGGGAAGAGAAGCTGGAAAAAGTAGGGAGACTTAAGATTGTGAGAGGCCTTTAATGTCATGGGAGGGAGTTAGAATATTACTGGGGTCTAATTGGAACCCACTGTAGATATTTGAACAATGGACTGTTATAACTATATAGACCCTATGGGGGAGTGGGGTAGGGGTGGGTATGATAGGAAGTATAGTTTTTCCAGCTAGAAAAAGGGACTGAAGTATCATGGGAGGTGGAAGACTGGAACCTTTAGAGTCCTAGGGTTGAATGTGCAGTCTAACTAATTTCAAGTGAAGAGTTGGTTACACTGAACTGTTATATACAGTTATACATGGTATATACATCATGAGCAGCTGGAGCCTTGTCTAGTTCACTGACCCACTTAAGGAGTCACCTGCCTGGACAGAATTTGCTGTCTCACTGGGACCTGGTGAATTTATACGCTTTTCCCTTCTTTCCGTCTCCTTCCCACTCCTACCTGGTGGATGAGCGCCATTTACCATGGGACCTTTCCCGCTCTCTTTAAATCTTGCTTATTTGCTGTCTCTAGTTTTATAATGGGTTTTGTCTTCTGATAAAACTGATTTATTGTATCCTGAATGAGTGTTTGCTATAAATGAGTGAACTACACTATGAGGAAGCACAAAGGGAAACTCCTAGACAAATAACTTCAGGCATCCATCTCTCTCTCTCTCTCTCTCTCTCCCTCCCTCTCCCCCTCCCTCCCTCCCTCTCTCTCTCTCTCTCTCTCTCCCCCTCCCTCCCTCCCCCTTACTCCCCTCCCCTCCCCCCTTTACCTACTTTCACTCTGCTTCCTCTCTCCACAAAGAAAGTCGTCTCTACAGAAGGAAGAGTAAGTAGTCTGACGGCTATATGATGGATGGGTTGGCGTGGGGAGTGGAAGCAAGAAGACATATTAGGAGATTATTGCAGTAGTCCAGTCAAATTAATAAACATTTATTAAGCCCCTACAATGTGCTAAACACTGCTGGGTAGTCCAGGGGGTTAGTAAGAGGCTCAGTACTTGGTTTATGTTTAGAGGTTTCTTATTTCAATAAGCGGAAACAATGATCCAGCATCTATCAATGGCATTGAAAATATCCATTCACCCTCTTTCATCTTCAGTTTGCTGTTGTGCTGCCATCTAGTGGGAATATTATGTTCCAAAGTGGTACCAATATTTTCTGCTCGGCATCTTGAACCATTTACACTTGGTACAGAATATCAGATTCCTTAGAAATTCACAGATCATGAGATTTGGAAGGGTCCTTAGTATGTAAAACATAAAACATCTCAGTGCTGAAAGGGCAGCTAGGTGGTACAGTGGATGGAGCACTGGGCCTGGAGTCAGGAATACCCAAGTTCAGATCTGGCCTCTGACAATTACTAGATGTGTAAACCTAGGCAAGTTATTTACCTTTGTTTTCCTCAGTTTCCTCTTCTGTAAGTGGGGATAATAACAGCACCTACTTCACAGGGTGGTTGTGAGAACCAACTGGGGTAATAATTGTAAAGTGCTTGGCACAATGACTGGCACATAATAAGCACTATATAAATACTATTATATTTATTATTGATGTCAAAAGGAACCCTAAAAGGTAAAATGTTTGTGTTCACAGGAATTGTAGAGACCATCTGGCCTAACAGTCTCAAAATCACATTTCCCTCATTTCCATTTTACAGTTGAAGAAACTGAGTTCCAAAGAGAAGTGGCTTTCCCAAGTTTAATAATAGCTAGCATTTTTATAGTATTTTAAGGTTTGCAAAGCACTTTACAAATATTAACTCATCATCATCACAATAATTTGGGGGGAGATTTGCTATTATATCTCCATTTTTACAGACGAAGAGACTGAGGTATATAGAGGTTGAATGACTTGCCTAGGATCATGCAACTAGTAAGTGTCTGAGGCCACATTTGAATGCATGGCTTTCTGACTCCAAATCCAATGCTCTACACACCGTGCCCCCTAGTTACGCACTGTATATACACAGCTAATTCATCCACAGCCTATATGAAAAACAAAAACCCCACAACATGAAAAACTGACCCAGTTCAGGCAAGGGCTCTGCTGACTCATTTGAGGCTGATGAGAATTTCCCTTTTTTCAAATACCTCTCAGTGGCCGAGTTCCCCAGTCTCTTGGTAGCTCACGCTGTTTTTTGTTTTCTTTTAACAATGCCTGCTATCTGGCATTTCTTACAATATTGAGCTGAAATCTGGTACCGTACACTGCTCTGAAGCTCAGCTGGAATTTCAGCAGCTTGTTTGACTGCATTCTTCAAGAGTCCTCATTTAAACACAGCGATGTGAGCATTCTGTTCTATCTCCCATATCAAATGCAAGAACAACTGCATAAGTAGCCGTGTGGCATTTCATGCCTGCAAACAGGGCTCTTTGTTATTTGTGAAATGTCTTTCAGATGAAGGTCCTGCAGGTTGTGTAGTTAATCTGGTTATCCCGAATCACCATGTAAAGGTTCAGTGTCTTCATTCCACACTCAGTGAACAAAGATTGCTATGAATAGAACAGAATTAATCTATTACCTTTTCCTCCACAATGAATGGGACATTCCTTGTAACAAAAAAAATTACAGCAGAAGGAGGCCATAGATATCCTTGCGGAGAAAAAATGTTGCATAAATTGCTAAAGCAGGCATCATGGTATACTGGATAAAGAACTGGTCTTGGAGTTAGAGGACCTAGATTTCAGGTCCTACCTACGCATTCTAACTTTGTGACGTTGGTGTCAAACTCATATAGAAATGGGGGTTACCACACTTGGTTCTAAGGATCTCTACAGGAGCGCCTTGATTTGGAAAGCAACATATTAGCATTACCTATAGTTCATTGTATTTCTCTTTATTCTGTTAAATATTTCCCAGTCACATTTTAATTTGATTCAGCTGCACTCAGGAGTGTTGCGAGCCACATGAGACTATTAATTGCTCAGCTGTTGCTGATCTGGATGGTTCAGGGAGTTTGCTCACCAGGGAGCTCCCTGCCCTGATTAAATCACAGATTTGAATTAAAAAAAAAAACAAAACAAGGTAAAGATTTCAAGTAAGGTATTTTAATCCGATGATATTCACTAAAAGGAAATGCACAGGGACACAATGAAATAATAGCATTTCCCTAAGAACAGTTTAAATGAAAAATATAACCTGCCGGGCATAAGGAAATTAAGGCTGGGAATCTGGTCCATGGAACTGGTATAATGAACTTCCTCCTTTGTGGGAGTCTGTTTTATGTTTTGATGATACTACCACTACTACTTTGAGAGGACGAGAACAGGTATGGGCTACCAGTACTTACTACTGATTGTACAGGCTTACTCCAGAGGACAGGGAAGAAATGATAAACAGCTCTGAATATCTGATAGATATCTGAATCCCTAAGAGAATTTTAAACGTGAATATTGACATTGAAATATAATTTGAATTTGAGGACGATTAAATTGTTCATAATAAATCTATTATAGTTTAAATTTCATTGCCCCTCTCTCCCTCACCAATGCCTACCAAATTAAAGCCAAATCTGGCATTAAAGGATTTTTATGCTCTAGCCCCAGCCTACTTTCCAGACTTCTCTCTCATTTTTCCCCCCTACCCATGTCCTATGCTCTAGTCATATTAGACCACTCACTGTCCCCTGAATGTGTCCCATGCTTCCATCTCTCTGAGATAGTAGGAAAAAAAACCCTTCCTCTTACCTCAAAGGCCTTTTCCGTATCTTCAGATGCCGAAATTCTAGGCATTCTTCAAAGCTCAATCCAAGTGTTATACTGTTCCTTGACTACCCTGGCCCTAAACCAGATGTGATTTTTTCCTTTTTCTGAAATCTTGGAGCATTTTGTACTTCCCTTTCACCCACTCTCTACTTTGTATTATGATCTTTTTATATGTGAGTTTTAGCTAGACTTCCCTTAGACCCTTTTCCAAGGGCATAGACTTTCTTAGACATTTCTTCTAGGAGGGAGCCTTGCATATAATAAAGTATTTGTTTGACTAAATGAATAATTCTGCTCTGTTGGTAGAGTCTCTTGTTAGAGAGAAGAACTCATTGATCTGTGAGAGAAAATCTAGTGGTATAGAAAGAGCACTGGACTTGTACTTAGAGGTTGTAGGTTTGAATTCTGACTCTACATGTGTGACCTTCGGCAGACAGGGGAGAGGAGAGAAGATTAGGATTGTGGGGTCCTAGATCTAGAGTTGGAAAGGACTCCGGAGGACATCTACCTCCCCTGTGGATGAGGAACATGAGGTCACATGACACACAAAGGCAAGATTTCAGCTAAAGTCCTCCGGCTCCAGAAACAATGCTCACTCCATGTTGCACAATGCCTTGAGGGCAGAAATGCTTAATCTGAGGGACATGGACCCCAAGAAGTCCATGTATAGATCTCTGGGGGGAATTTATGAACTTGTATGGGAAAAATGGCATCTTTATTTTCACTCACCTCTGTCTGAAATTTAGCATTTCTTCTTCGTCTTCTTCGTCTTCTTCTCCTTCTCCTTCTCTTTTTCCTTCTTTTTCTCCTTCTCCTTCTCCTTCATCTTCACATTATTGTGAGAATCACCAGACTGTCAAAGGGATCCTTGGCATAACAAAGGTCAAGGCACAGTTCTCTTATGTGTAGTGTATATATTAAACACAACCACAGAATGTCTGTGCGTACTCTGAAATCAATGTTAGGGACTGCATCAGGCTGAGCATGTGAGCATGCTCATAAAGACTGAGTTCTCACTGGCGGTCATCTATTATGTTTATTTTGTTTTTCAATAAGTGAAACTGGAGGTCTTTATTAGGAATAGCTTACTTTGGTTGATATAGACTCATATACATATGCACATATTTTTAGACATATATATATGTATATATATCAATATCAGCTAGGTGGCACAGTGGATAGAACACTGGGCTTGGAATCAGGAAAGCTTGTCTTCATTAGTTCAAATCTGGCCTTAGATACTTACTAGCTGTGTGATCCTGGGCAAGTCACTTAACCCCGTTTGCCTTAGTTATTCATCTATAAAATGATCTGGAGAAGGAAATGGTAGACCTCTCCAGTATCTCTGCCAACAAAACCTCACATGGGGTCATAGAGAGTTGGAAATGACTGAAAATTACTTAACAACAACACTTATATGTATATATTTATACATACACTATATATACACACATATAGACATATACACATATGAGTGTGTAGTTATTTTCACAGCTGTTCTGCTTACCTGTGTTTACTTCTGAATTTCCTTCCTTTCTGTACATTTAAAAATGTTTTAATGACATTCTTTTGTTTCTTTTACAAAAACACTACTGCTCCTTCTTCTATTCTAAATCACCCTCCCTTCCATAAAAAGAGAAACACGATACTTGTAGCAAATAAGCATAGAAAAGTACAAATACATGCATTTGTTATATCAAAAAAATGTATCTCATTCTGCACCTTCAGCCCTCTGCAAGGAAGGACATCACATGATCACAGATTTAATGCTAGAAAGGACTTTAGAGGTCTCCAAGTCCAATCTCCTCATTACAGATGAGGAAACTGAGGTGGAAAGAAGTTAGATGACTCGACTAGGGTCACACAGTTAGTGTATGAGGCAAGATTTGAATTCTGGTCTTCCTAACTCCAAATTCAGAACTGCGTTAAAGAAAATAAAACAAGTAGGGATTATGTTGGCTGACATTTTTATCGTGTGTTAAAAGCTTAGAAACAAAAGTGTGGAATAAAAGGAAACAGGGAGACCGAATGAAGTGAGTCCATAACCCAAATACATTTGCCTCAGACTGGAGGCAGGGAAGGAGGAACTATATTAGCATCTTTTTCCTCTTGTTCAATGATTCAGATTTTGTGTAGGACAGAATTCACACTTGGATTGTCCATAGACCTGGTATAGGCTCCAGGAGACCTTATCATTTATTTTTATGGCCCTGCATGTGTGTTTCCTTTGTTCCTTTTCCTGTGACTGCTTGCTTTTTCTACCTATGAGTCCCCTTAACCATCCTGACAAGGGTCAGAATGCTGAGGTTGAGTTTAGGAGTCTGGCTAACTACCCGGTGGGTCTGTTTCCTCTCAGGAAACTTCTTGTGAATGCCCCTTGTAGTAAACTTGGAGCTGCATCTGAATGATAAGATCTTGTGGTCCTGTGAACTATAATTCATAATATTACAAGGTCAGTTTGTTAGAGAGGTATACAACAAAGTGTTATGTGAGCTCTGAGGGGGAAAGGCCTTTAAAGACTTGGATAGTAGGGAAAGTATCGATTGGCAAAGAAGTGGAGGGAGACCACTTCAGATAGAAGTAATAGGAGGAGCAAAGGTGGGGGATGGTGGTAGAGAAATGCACTAGATGTATTTGATGGAAGGGAAGGAAAGACAAAAGGTCATTTTGTTGTGAATGGAGGACATCAGGCTAGAAAAGTAGAATCTTACAAAGGGACCAGAGTTAAAACTCTGTCCCACTGAGTATCTAGTGCAAAACCAGATTCATAGTAAGTGCTCAGTAAATTTGTGTAAGACTGGTGGAAAGAGAGAAGGGGTAGGGAGAGGGAGAGAGAAAGAGGGACAGAAAGGGGGTGGGGAAAGAGATGGGGGGACTGTGCTAAGAAGAAGGACAAAAGGAAACTTCTAGACAAATAACCCCAGTCCTTCCCCCCCCGCCCCCACTTCCCACCTCCCACCCTCTATAACAGTTATGACAGTCCACTGCTCAAATATTTACAGTGGGTTCCAATTAATTCCCAAGTATTACTCTAATTCCTTCCTGTGGCATTAAAGGCCTCTCACAGTCTGAGGCCTCCCTACTTTTTCCAGCTTCTGTTCATATTTTTCTCCATATGCTCTATGTGTTTCAGCCAAATTTGACAACCTCTGTCTCCTGAACATGTTCTCGAGATCTCTGGCTTCCAGGCTTTGTTGCTGATTCTTAAAAGGTCCTTTCTCTCCTCTTTGCCCATTGAATTCTTATCTTGCAAAGCTCCACACACAGACCACCTTCTCCACGAAGCCTTCAGCAATCCTTACTATTGGTAACAACCTTCTCAGAAAGACTTCACATAGTACTTTGCTTGCAATCAGAGTTGTAAATATGGTAAGGCTACACATACACAAACATACACATATGCACACATGTATGTATATATATATGTATGTGTGTGTTTGTGTGTGCGCGTATATATATGTGTGTATATATATACATATATATATACACACGTATATGTATACACAGAGAGAGAGAATTCTGTCCCTAGTAGTCCCCCACGTCTTTGCCAAGAGGAGGGAGGTATATATGTTATTTGTTCTCCAGGACTATCATTGGTTCACAATAAATATACATATGTATATAGACATATGCATATATGTATATAAGAGAAAACAAAGACACACGGAGAGGATACAGACACATAGAAAGAGAACAGAGACATGGAGTTAGAGAGGGAGACAGAGGGAAAGGGACAGAGACAGAGAGATGGAGGGAGGAGGCAGAAGTTAATTTCACGCTTTTAGAAGGATCAGTTTTGGGTGTGTCATATTTAGCTGTTCTAGGTGTTTGGCTCTCTGGCTGGTGGAAAGAAGACCTACACTCATGTGTATGTGAAGGAAGCTGATAATAACTCATACTTCCATAGTATTTAGGTTTATAAAGCAGTTTCCTAACAATGTGTGTGTTAGATAGTATAAGCTTTTGAATTCTCATTTTACTGTTGAGAAAACTAAGGTGTGGAGAGGTTAAGTAAACTATTGGCAGTTATCTAGCTACTAATTGATAGAGCCGGGATTTCATCCTTGGTCTTCTAAGTCCAAGATCAGCCACCGTTTCTACTTTGTCACACAGGATGCTGAGACTGCTTTTAGGGCCCTAGGATTTAGAGCTGGGCGGGACCTTAGAAATTGTTTCATTTGGTACCTTTGTTTTACAGATGGGGAAGCTGTGATCAAGAGAGGGAAATAGACCTGCCCAAGAGCGCAATGCTATAAATAGCAGGGTTGAGATTCAAATCTGACTTCTTGGATACAGAAAGCTTTGCAGAACTTGGTCCAGGCTCAATGACATAATTTTAAGTCGTTTCTTACTGCTTTTCTGCAACCAACTTCACAGTTGAGCTCAGTTAAGTGGTAATTTTTGTCTTGTTTTAAATTAAATGTGCTATTCCCCTCCAAAATATAGCATAGCCAGACTCAACACCCTTGTAATTACAGATGTGTATGCATCTAACTTGGAGTCAGCACTCGAGTGGCTAGATAGATCTCCCATCCAGGATCTGACCCAACTCTTCTGCAAGAGAGCTCGAAATCTCTGCCTTTGCGGGAGCAGGAAGAAGAGGACTGTGAGGTACTTGTCCTTTGACCCTATTTCCAAGAGGGGCATGGAGCTAGAATAATCTATCTAGCTAAAATATTAGTAGTCCATGAGTATGATGCTTTCCCAATTACGAGTTCAGAATAAAAGCTGCCTTCTTTGGTTATTTTAAAGGGGAGGGCAGCAAGTAGCATATTTTTGGTTTGTATGGCTGACCCCCACCAAATGCTGGTTACACAAATGATAATCGTGGATTTCCAGCAAGGAGAGAAACATCTTACCAGAGAAATTTATTCTTAGTCTTTGGGAGTGTGGGCTTTAGAGATTAAGGGACCTGTTAAGGAGGCTGGCTCCCTCTCCCAACCCTCCCCCCCCCCTCATGTCTTCCCTAGGGAGATCTCCTGTCTGCAATTTAAAAGTCCATGTCTTGCCTCTCTCCCTAGTCTTTTTTTGAACTCTCTTTGTCTTCTCTCAGAGTCTCTCTATTTCTAAATAAGTTTTTCTTCTTCACTTTACAAGCATGCATCACAGGCTCAGGGATCTCTCAATCAATCAGGAGTCAGATCACTCTTTCGAATATGTAGGAAGGCAGTTATGGTACTGTTATTCCAGGAACCAACATTCTCACGTGGAGTGGGATTGAGGCTTCATATGTTTTGTGATTTGAATTGTTTTTCTTTTAAATGTATAAAACAGTAAAAAATGAAGGGCACTAGAAAAAAAGTTTTTACTTAAAAACATCTAAACCAAGCCACAAATGGACTCTTTACTAATTTGATTTGGAGGAAAAAGAAAAAAAAATCTGGAGAGTTCAAATGCTTTCCAATAAATCACAATTACCAACTTGGGCAGCTCCATTGACCAAGACTAGGTACCCAATTAGGTGTCCATTTATGCTGACTTTGCTTGTCTCTATGACCCTGCTTTCCTACTGCCTCGTTCCTTCTTCTCTCATTTCAGCACAAAAATGTTCTTTGCTTTAAATGGACCATTTCTGGGAATATCTCAGTTGTCACTTTTAGAAATGCATTCTCTGAGATCATGCTTTATCATACCTGACTTTGAAATATTTTCTGTAATAAAAAATACACCTGCAACTTAATGTTTTCTTAGTTGAAAATATTTCTCTAAGAAAGGGAAAATTTGCTATAAAGAAAAAGGCCCTAAAAATTAGTGCTATTGAGTAGAGGAATGGGTTGCTTTTTGAAATAGGGAATTTGCCAACAGTGGAGGTTAATGTAACGTAGTGAACACTGAATTGGGATGTAAGACGCCTGCATTCAAGTTTGACTCTGCTGCTTATTAGCTTTGTGACTTTGGACCCATTGTTTCACCTCTATGGTCTCTGTTTCCTCATTGGTAGGATGAAGGGATTGAGCTGTGTGATTTCATAATGACTCTACCATGGCCTATAAATGTTCTTAGTCAACATGACCGCTTATTGAGGATGTTATTTGTTAAGGTCCTAGACTAGATGACCTTTGATGTCCCTCAAAATTCTGAGGTTTCATGATTTCAATTCCCTTGATCAGAGCAAGTTGCAATCTATTCATAACTTCTTATGTTGGGCAATTCTTGTCTACACTTACTACATATTAGCCAAACCTAAGTGTTTCCTCTTAATCTTTTTATGTTTGTGGGCACCACTGCAGCACTCCAGCTATCTACTTATTACCTTTTTGCTTTTACCACACTTTTTTTCCAAGTATGTATTTCATCAGTGTTATTCTTTGCATTATTTCTTGCACATAAACCACAACTGGCAACATTTTGGAGCCTACTCATGCCTGCCATGTTTCTCTTCATTGTCCTTTGGATCATATACAACTTCGATTCTTTAACAATTAGAGCATTGCAAGATTTATTGCCACATAGCATCTAGGAGAATGTTTGTGGATTGTGTATGCGTGTTTGTGTGTGCTGGGAACAGCTTAGATTGTTAAAAGAACTGCATGCTTTTCCAGCCCATTCACATGCCTCCATTCAATTCTGGGCTCAGTTCACTGACCATCTGCAAATATATATGCATTCTCAGATATATGTACAAAGAGCCAAGAAGAGCAGCTGGATCCAAACTAGTAAATGCTAAGAAAAATTCTTGTTGGAGGTGACACAGTCCCAGATGCATTGGGGGTCATTTTATGAGATGTCTTAGGCAGAAGTATATAATGAAAGAATGAAAGAAAATGTAGACAATCACAAGATCCTGATAGCTAGTACATGTGAGAGGCAGTACTAGTGTAGGATTGAAATGATTAACTGTTGGGTTGAGGTTGGAGGAGGATTAAAATGAAATGAGAGTAGTAAACTCTCATTAGTTAACACTTTCTTGACAACTCAGCTGCACAAAAGTGGTTTCACCATCATCCATAAGAGTTTTACCTCTATGTTTGAAAAATCTGGAATTCCTGTAGGAGTAATATCATATAGGAGACCACACAATATATATTCATATGATTACATTACAGGAGCTTACAGCCTCCCATTCTTCTATGCTTCACTTTTCCAAAACTTGTTCTATATCCTTCCCTTGACTTTTAGTCTTTCCATCCCTTCTTCATCTTTCATCTACCCTTGCTCAGGCATCATTTTGATTCCTTCACAATCTTGACCATATAATTAACGGGTTAAACTCTTCAGTGTTTTTTTACTGTTAAATCCTTTACCATGGATGATTTCAGAGGTGAGATGGGGTTGTATCATCATTTCGTGCCTCACATAGTTGATTCTTTACCATCTTGCTGCTGATCGTGTTGTTCATGCAATAATGTCCTTTCACATACAGCTTGGGCAGCTAATAGGAGTTAAAGACCTTGACGGCGTTGTGGTTGATGAACTTCCTGAGGGCCTTTTCCTTAGGCAGGACATCAGTGTGTTTAGTGCAACAGATAAGTTGCATGTGATCATCTTGTGAGCAAGGAACCACAAAGGACCCAGGCTAATTTTGATCAATAAATATTTATTTTTTAACAATAGGTTTTTATCGATATATTCTGTTCCTGCTTCATCTAGATTTTCTCCTTATCCTTCCTCCTCCTCCCCTCCCAGAGTTATCCCTTATAACCAAGAATAAACAAAAATAAATCAGCAAAACCAATCAAAACATTGAACAAAATCTGATGTCATGTGCAATGTTTCATAACCATGGACCCCAGCCTCTGCCAAAAAGATATCTTCTAATATCAATTCTTTAGAGCCAAATTTGTCCTTTATAGTCTTACAACATTCAATTTCATTTATTTTGAGGTTTTTTTTTAATTTATACTGTTATGGTAATGAATGTGTTGTTTTTGTGACTTTGTCCACTTCACTTTGCCTAAATTCATGTAATTCTTTCCATGTTCCTCTGTATACTTTATGTTTATTCTTAAAGTACATTGATATTCCATTCTATTAGCATTCCATAATTTATTTAACCATTACCCAATTGATAGGCATCCATTTTGTTCATAGTTCTTTGCTAAGGTGAAAATTTCTGTTTTAATTATTTTGATGTGTATGGAGCCTTTCTTTGTTAGTGACCTTCTTGGGTTTACCCCTAACAATGGAATCTCTGAGTCAAAGAGTATGAATCTTTCAGTCACTTTATTTGCAGAATTCTAGATTGCTTTCCAGAATGCTCATTTAATCTATAGCTCTACTAACAATGTATCAGTGTGCCTGTCTTTCCTCCTGCAACTCCTCCAATATTGACTGTTTCTGTTTTTTTGTCGTCTTTTCCAGTTTGCTGGATATGAGATGGAACCTCAGGGTTTCAACAGGCATATATTAAGTGCTCACCACAGGTACGTGCCAGGCACTTCAGATACAAAGACAAAAGTGACAACAGTTCTTGTGCTCATAGCGTTTACATTTTATTGGGGATACAACATATAAATATGTAAGCACATAGAAAGTGACTTTGAGTAGAGGGGAATTGAAATCAGGGGCAGGCATCAGGAAAAGCCTCATAGATGAGATGCCCCTTGAGCTGAGCTTTGGAAGAGAAATAGGGATTGCAAGAAGTGTCGAAAAGGAAGGTACGAAGTAAGAGATCCTATGAAATAATACAAAGTGCTTAGCACAGGGCGTGGCACAGAGAAGGTGTTCTATAAATGTTAGCTATTATATTGTTACTAATAATGCATTCTAGGTACGAGGTTCAGCCTTGCAGAGGCACGAAGAAGGGAAAGGGAACGTTGTAATGAAGAAGAGCAAGTCAGCTGGGTTGGATGAACCATCGAGTAGGTGAGGAGAGAGGAAACCTAGAAAGGTGGACTAGAGCTGGGATGTGAAGGCCTTCAAATGCCAGAGTTTTCTGTTTGGTCCTCGAGGCAATAGGACCAGGCAGTACTTGAGGTACTTGAGCAGGGAAGTGATGTGTTTTTGGAATACCACCTTGGCAGGTGAGAGGCGAGGATGGACTTCGCGATGGAGGACTATTGCAGAGGTCTACCAAGAGACTTGAACTCGGCTTCTGATGGAGAAATGTTGCAGAAGTAGAACTGACGTCACTCTCGTTGAGGTACTCAATACTCCATCCAAATTGGTCTCCTTATTTTCCCTGAACACAGCATGTGTGCCTCTACATGGGCTGTCTCTTTTCTGTCTCTTCTTCAGTCCCTTGTCTATAGCATGTACTTCCTCAGGGTCTCTGCCGCTTAAAATTCCAAACTTCCTTCAGGACCTAATGAGAAGATGTTCTGATCTCCCCGGTTGTTAGTGTTCTCTTTCCCTTTCTCTCTGTCTGCGCTTGTCTCTCTGTCTCTGTGTTTGCATCTCTTTGTCTCTCTCTCTCCTTGAACAATCATTTGTCCTTATTTATTTACCTGACCATGCTTCCCAGTAGACTATAAGCCTTTTAAGGTCAGGGATTTTTTTTTTCCATTTTACCTTTGTATCTATAGCACTCAGCCCAGTGCTTTAGGAATAATAGTTGCTTAATAAATTGTTTGTTGGATTGATTCAGATTGCTTAATGATCCTCATTGGAAAAACCAAATAGATGAAAAATGCCTATTGTCCTTACTTTAATACGAACTGATATTTATATAGCGCTTAAATGTTTGCGATGGGTTTTACAAACAGCCCTGTGAAGAAGGCACTATTACAGCCATCACTTTATGTATGAAGAAACTGGGGCTCAGAGAGGGTAAGTGAATTGACTAGGATCACAGAGAATTTGTTAGGGTCTGAGGTAGAATTTTTGTCCTAGGTCATAATGGTACCAAGTCCAGCATTTTCTCTACTATGCCACTCTCCCTTTATGATATACATTTGGAAATACAGTCCAAACAGATTTCAGCTTGATCTAAGGAAAAAATCAATGAGAACTGCCCCAAACTGGAATGAACTGCTAAGGAAGCAGTAAGTTTACCCTCCCTTCAAACAAAAGACTGAGTAATCCATCATTGGGTGTGGTACAGAAGAAATTCTCGTCAAGGGACTAGATGGCAACTGAGATTAATTCCAATTCTAATATTCTGTGATTTGTCAATTTAATCTATTAATATGTATATACACACACATGTGCGTGCGCACACACACACACACACACACACACACACACACACACACACACACCTTGGTCAGATACTAAAGATGGGTAATGAGCTGGGCCAGAATTAAAGGACTCTCTGTAGCCACACGAATCATACATGGGAAATTGTGCAGAGTGACTTTGTTGTTGTTCAATTGCCTTTCAGTTGTGTCCAACTCTCTGAGACCTTGTTTGGGATTTTCTTGGCCAAGATAATGGAATTAATCCTTCTTCAGATAATTTGACAGATGAGGAAACTGAGGCAAGCAGTGTTAAGTAACTCGCCTAGGGTCACACAGCTAGTAAGTGTCTGAGGCTGGGTTTGAACTCAGGAAGAGGAACCTTCCTGACTCCAGGCCCAGTGCCATATCCGCTGCTCCACTTAGCTGGACATGCAGAGTGATCGTTGTGAGTTATGGTTTGATGTTGTAGCGTGATTAGACTGCAACATGGAGTCACTTAATGATCCTAATGACCATGAAACTATCACAGACAACCTGTGCTTTTCCACTGTTGTGACTCATCTTGTCCCTATGTCAAACACGTCAACAACAGTCATGGCACCTGATTGTATGAGGCTCCCAACAGATTGCCACAGCCATACACCAATACCAGTTTCTGGGATCCCTGATATTTTTTACTGAGGTTCATATCCTCACCTAATTTTACTGTCCGACCCAAGTCTGGCATCCATGAGCAAAGAGGGGGAATTTTCTTACCACATCTGAGTCTGATTAGGAATATTCCCTCTTGTATCTGACATGGATTACTTGTTCTGAACAAAGTTTATCTTTAAGGTAAAAATCTCCCCTACTCTGACCCCTCTCTAAGTGTGTACTCTCACTGAGATTTTGCCACTGTACATGTCTGCCTCATATAAGCAACTCTGGCCCTGTGTGGCCAAATCTCTGTGTTGCTAGTGTGTGTGTGTGTGTGTGTGTGTGTGTGTGTATGATTGTTTTTGCCTGCTTGCTGCACAGCATAATAATATAGTAATAAACCTCATGCTTTTACTAGCTTCCCAAGTACCAATTTTCTGTAGAACCTTGAACCTGGGTCTTTGCTTTAACCTGAGCCATGAGGCCAAATAGAGCATTCAGCCTTTTCAAAGATACCACACTTTTCCTTGAACCAACCAACCAACAAACCAAACCTGATCTTTGCAATATCAGTAGTTTTCTGGTGATATTACATGACATTACAGATCTATTTAAAATAGACTTGAGTATATTTCTTTGATTTTTTTATTTAAAAAGCCAAATCTCTTTACTAAGATCACAATTAAAAAAACCAGTAACTAGAAAAGTATATAATTCTTATAAAGCAGCTGAGGCAGTAGCAAAACATAGAATTTGGAATCAGAATTTGGAATTCTCTGTTTGACTTTGAGTAAGTCACTTTTCCTCTCTTCATCTTTGTTTCCTTATCTGTAAAATAAGGTGATGGGGTGAGCTTGTGAATTTTAATATAGCCAAACTTCTAAGATGAAATTTGATGCTTTTCTTCATCACATTTTTCTTTTTCAAATTATTCAGAATTTTTGCTTGGCATCAAGAGCCTTCTTAAGAGTTTGCACTGAATTTTTCAGCTTATTTGATAGTGAAGCGCCTCAGGGCTTTTTATCTCCCAGGCTTGCACAATAATTTCTCTCCACCTCAGCCATCATCAGTGTATTCATCCCAAGTAGATTTCTCAAGTTAAATAAGGAGAAGGCACTTTTGAATCAAGTGCAGCAAGTCTGTTCCTCATCCATGAGACAGCCTTACATGGAAGGGAAGATTTCTTTTCTTTAAACAAAGTATCCTCAGTTCCTCCAAGCAGTCCTCACATGGAAATATTTTTTTATTATCATGATTAGAGTAATTATTGTCATGATTTCCAGTATCCTTTTCACTCTGATCATTTTCCTGTGGACACCTGTGTGAATGTCCTTCCTAATGTTGTCCAGGACAGAATACAATATTCTAGATCAGGGATTCATAACCTTTTTTGTGTCATGGACACCTTTGGATGTCTGGCAAAGCCTATGATCCCTTTTTCAGGATAAAGTTTTTAAATGTGTAAAATTTTAAAAAATCTGATGCTTAGTACAATGCCTGGCACACAGTAGGTATTTAGTAAATGTTTATTGATCGATCGACTAAAATATATAGGACTACAAAGGAAACCAAAGGTTAGTGAAAATAAAGGTATATTTTTTCCCTATAGAAGTTGAGGGACTCCCTGAAATCTATGCATCTACCCTTTGGAGGTCTGTGAACCCCAAATTAAGAACCTTTACTAGAGGTATTGTCTGACCATTGTAGATAATAGCCTAATTATTGCCTCTGTCATTCTGGACGCTTTCTGTGAGTGCAGCCTAAGATGACTCATGGAGTTTTACAGTGCATTAAATCCCCTAAGTCTTTTTTCATATCAACTGTTACCTAGTCACATGTCCATACTCTTACGCTTGTGAGGTCAGTTTTTATTTTTAATCCAAGTGTAGGACTTTGTACTTAACCCTTTTAAATTTCCTCCTATTAGATTCAGCCAATGTGTTAACTATTCTTCCCTTCTTCATATAATCTATATATTTGATAAACATATCGTCTATACCTCTTTGCCAGTCAGTGATTAAAAAAGTGTTAAGTAATTTAAGGCCAAGGGAGATTCCAGGGGCTTTCCACTAGAGACCTCTTTTTCAGGTTGAAATCAATCTGTCAAGCACTGTTTTTTGAATTTATGCATTCAAATAATTCTAGAACTATCTAGCATACATCTTTTCATCTTGTTAAAAAAAAAGCAATCTTGAGAAACTTTGTCAAATGTTTTGCTGAAATCCAGATGTATTGTGTCTGTATGCTTTCCCTCATTCCACAGTTCTAGTAATCTTGCCAAAAAAGTAAATACATGTGTATTGACACAACCTGTTCTTGATAAACTCGTGTTGGCTTATTTTTCCAAATATTTAGAGGCCATCCCTTTATTAATACATTCTAGAATTTTCTTAGGAATCAAAGTCAAACATTCCTGGCTGTAGTCTGAAGAACTATATGCTTGCTTTTTTGAAAACTAGGAAATCATTTGGTTGTCTTCAGGCCTACAATGCCTTCCATATTCTTTAAGATTAAAAAAAAAATCCTTGACAGTGGCTGAGCAACCACAAGCATCACATATAGTTTATCAAGACCTTTACAGATACTGGCTTTCTCATCCAAAGCACTAGAGGCATCTTGCTCAGCTTTATATTTTCCACAAATTTGATCTGTATAACATCTATCCTTTCCTCTAAGTCATTGATAAAAATGTTGAGCATTTTCCCCAGAGCAGTCCATTAGAGAGCTCTGTACCGGCTTAAATCCATCTATTAGTTACTGCTCTTTGAATCTTGTCATTCAAACAGTTATGAATCTGCCTCCGTTTACTGCCATCTGACCCACATGTCTTCATCTGGTCCACAAGAATAGCATGAGAGACTTTGCCCAAGGCCCTGCTGAAATCTAGCCATACTCCATCTACATCATTACCCATATTGAAGGGTCTCAGCTTTCCACTTCATTTTGCTAGTGTAGGTCTGGTCTATAAAGCCTCTTACTCTCCTATATCACTGTATCTATTTTAAAACCAAAAATAAAAAAATCATCAGTGAAAAAGCTAGTAGAGAGTAGAATGCAAAAATCAACATCTTGTAAAGATTCTAGGACTGACCTTTAAAACCAATTATCAGGATATGTGCATCAGGCTGAAAAAAGAAAACAGTAGCAGGAGCAGAACTGGACAAGCTTCTAAAAGCAAAGACAAAGCTCTTTCTTTCATCTCTGCCCTTTATGAATAATGTCTCCAGCAAGACTATTTCTCCTTAATATGGTTCATAAGGTTCCAGAAAACTGTCTACCTGGAAAAATCATTCTTGCCTGACCTTAGTCACTAAAATATAAGTTAATATAATAAAACTGATCTTTTATAAAGAAAATTTCAAGATTGAGAACTGCATTATGTCTTTGAGATTCACTCGTCCTTGTTCATTCACTGAAGGGACTCACTTGGTAAATATCCCTTTGGGGGCAGTACAATCTCCCCATTAGTATAGTAGCATCACAGGAATGAGAACTGGAAGGTGATTTAAAGATCATTCGGTCCAAACTCCCATATTTTTACACCGGGAAACTGAGGCACAAAGAGGTAGTGACTTGCCCAAGGTCACATAGCCAGAGGTTGTACAGCTGGAATTTAAGTGTGGAAACTCTTTCACTGTTCATGACATTCTTTTGTTGTGAGTTGAAAGTAACTCTATTCTCATTGTACAGATGAAAGGACTGAGGCAAAAAGGAATGAAATAACTTGATCTGGCTCACCCAGCTAGGAAATGTCCAAGCTTGGTGCATATTTCTCCTGGCTCCTTCTACTACACTACGATGCCTTTCTAGTGACCCTTGCTGGATTATTGCAAAAGGAAGAATGTTAACTAAAGGAAACATCTAGAATATGCTACTGTTTTAAATAGCAAGGATACAAGTCTGGAACTAACCATTCAAATGACCAGAGAGTCTGTATCTCCATGGTTGATTGGATAAATTGTGCAGATTGATCACCAGGCAGTAGATTCAATTGCATTAAATGGCTGATCCAATTTAGGTTTTTGCAACAGCCCAAATAGCCAGGCAGCTGAACAGCTGATGCAATTTGTCTTTTAAGCTTGCAGAAAAAATTGGGAGCTTCACAGTCATCTCAAATGTCTTAGCAACTAAATCACAAAGCGTATAAGCTTGGGAGTCAGGAGACCTGGGTTCTGGTCCTGTCTCTGCTACTAATTAATTGTGTAGCTTTGGGCAAGTCCCATCACTGCTGAGCTTCAGAAAAAGACAGTGAACAAGATGATCCCAAAAGTCCCTGTCTCCTCGGACATTCAATTCAGTTGAACTAAATAGGCATTTTACTGGAGAATAGATGAGATAATAGTTGTGAAACACTTAGCACAGTGCCTCGCACATAGAAGGCACTTGATGCTTGTTCCCCTCTTTCCTAGAACCAGTCCCTGTGTTACTTCCTACAAAATTTGATATATTCCTGATTTCCCCAGTCACTAGTGTTCTCACTATAACCCTGAGAGATAGGTACTATTATTATCCCCATTTTACAATTGAGAAAACTGAGTCAGACGAAAGTTAAATAACTTGTCTAGGGTCACTCAGCTGCTAAGTATCTGAGGCAGGATTTGAATTCAGGTGTTGCCAACTCTGGGCCCAGCACTTCATCCATTACTTCCTTCACCTGGCTGCCTCTGCCTTTTGCTTTTTTCACTAGAGTGAGTTTTTATACCCGAGTACTACTTCTGAACACTTCCTTCTACCTAGGAAGAACTCTTAAACAGGACCAACATGGTGCCAGTGTCTACAAGCACACATTCCATTCTGGAGCCGTGCTGCCTCCCCTTCTCTGCCAAGGGGAGCAAGGGTGTTCTTCAGTTTCCCAGTACCCCGTTCCCCTCTGCAGTTTGGTGACGTTAGACTGCTTATGATGATTACTGGTTATATACAGTATGGTAGCCACATTGTAGTACTCAGTTTGATTATTTCACTCTCCATCATTGCATAGAACTTCTACTTTTTCTCTAAATTTCTCATCTTCATATTTTTTCTGGCATAATTATATTCCACTACATCCCAAATTGTTCGTATATTATTGTTCGTTTGGTGACTATCCATTTTATTTGAGTTTTTTTTAAATTCACATTTGAATTAAGAAGTATAATCTGTAGAGACAAGCTATCATAGTAGGTACAGTTCTGGTATCTTTCTTTTTAAATGTATGAACTCCTTGATATTGAGCAAGTCTGTACTTCTGGTAACCCTGAAATTTATCTTCTGAACCTTAGCACTTTGTGGTCTTGATCATTTTTTACATTCAGAGTTCCCAGGGTGAGGACATCATACCACAGATGGACTAGTGGACTCTAATTCTCCTTTTCCAGCAGAGGATCTGCAGCAGGCGTCTATGCTGCCCTTATGAGTGGAAGCTGGGAGGCTACTTGGTCTTAACCCTCAAAGCTTATCACAATATCTCACAGTACCCTCTAGCTGACCTTACACCCTGTGAGGCAGGCTATAGAAGGGTTATCATCCCCACTTTACAGATGGAGAAACTGAGGTTCAAAGAAGAGAAATGACTAACCCAAAGATCACATAGAGGGATGAGCCTTAGTCTCAATTTTCTAACCCCAAGCTCAGCGTCTTTTCTCAGCGGATTCCCTTGTAGCCACAGTGCCCTGGTTTTGCTG
Organism: Phalanger gymnotis; assembly: GCA_028646595.1. Taxonomy (NCBI): domain Eukaryota; kingdom Metazoa; phylum Chordata; class Mammalia; order Diprotodontia; family Phalangeridae; genus Phalanger; species Phalanger gymnotis. The sequence continues at coordinate 403,168,733 of CM053623.1, forward strand.
GTGCCGAAGACTTCTGCTTATCATATCCCCAAGACACAATCCTAGGGAATGCTGACAGCCAAGTGTCATTCGCTTTGGTCTCCAGAGAGATGTCTGGTTGCATACATTCACAAGCCCCTTTTGTTCAAATGCGCAGGAGCTTTTCATGGTCTTGAAATGGCTTTCTGCTTTAAATGACTCCAAATTATCTCGTGAGGATAGAAAAAACTTTAAACCAATAACACTCTCATCTGTAACTGTGTTTATTGCTCCCAGTTCCCTCAGCAACTTCTTAGGAACAATCTCTTTCTCTCTCCCCGCCCCCCTCCTCTCTTTGTGTCTCTGTCTCTGTCTCTTCTCCCTCTTTTCCCCGTCTCCTACTCCTGTACCCACTCTTTCTCCCTCCTTTCTTTTTCCTCCTCCTCCTTTCCTTTCCACCTCTTTTTCACCCTCTGTCCTTCCCTTTCTTTTCCCTTCTTCTCTCTCCTCTCTTCTTTCATTCTCTCCCCCCGTCTCTTTTTCTGTCCCTTTGAATGCAAGTCCCCTGACTCCAAATCATGTCCTCTTTCCAGTGTGCTTTCAATCCCTTGCAATTAGAAGTCTTTCTGATTTATATCCTTGTTTATTTCCTCTCAGATAACTTATGGGAACCAGCATGTTACACCCCCAACATTAGCTTCCACTGCCTTACTGAAATGCTTTGGAAAGAGCACCAGGTTTGGATTCTGAGAACCCGTGTTTGTGTCCTAGCTCTGCCTCCTCAATGTCTCTGTAATCCGGGGCCCTCATTCTCCACATTGGGAGTGAGGAGGTTAGACTGGAGGACCTTTAAGGTCCCTTTTAGCTCTATTTCTATTATCCATTTTTAAGTAGCTTTCTGAGATAACATGTAGTTTTAAACTAAAAAGTTCAGTAATATACATATATGTACATATGTGTGTATAATTTTATTGTTCCACCATTTTAGTGTTATTTGACTCTTCGTGACCCTATTTGGGATTTTCTTGGCAAAGATCCTGGAGTGGTTTGCCATTTCCTTCTCTAGCTCATTTTACAGATGAGGAAACTGAGGCAAACAGAGTTAAGTGACTTGCCCATAGTCACACAGTTAGCAAGTGTCTCAGGCCAGATTTGAACTCACCGCCGAGGAATATTCCTGACTCCAGGCCCAGCACCCTATCCACTGTGCCACGTAGCTGCCCAACATTAATCTCATCAAGAAAGGAAAATCATTCAGAGTGTGGTGGTGCACATTTCTAATCCCTGCTACTGGGGGAGGCAGATCTCTTTAGTATGAGAGTTCTTCATGGGCTAAGGTCGATCCCGTGTCTTCACTAAGTCTTGTACCACCACTATGGTGACCCTTCCCCTCCCTTCTCCCTTCTTTCAAGAGGAAGAGGAGCAGGGGCCATCAGGCTTCCTAAGTAGGAGTATAGTAGCTATATCAGAAACAGGGCAGGTCGAAGTTGTGTGATAATCAGTAGTGAGTGGGATTGGACCCATGGGGGGGGGTCACTGAACTTTCAGCCTGAGTGAGATAGGAAGACTTTTTTAAAAAAGATGCAAATTATGGCTGACTACCTAAGAATTATGATATTTCAAGTCTGGGACCACAATCATCAGTGATATTTGTGGGAAATAGCCCGGTTGATACTTGGAATTCCTATGTCCTTTTAAAATAATAGGTCTCTTAGTTGGTAGTACCTATATAATGAATTTGTTTTGGTGAATATGGTGGTATTCACTCCTTCCTCCCTCCCTCCCACCCTCCCTCCCTCCCTTCCTCTCTTCCTTCCTTCCTTCCTTCCTTCCTTCCTTCCTTCCTTCCTTCCTTCCTTCCTTCCTTCCTTTCTTCTTCTTCTTCTTCTTCTTCTTCTTCTTCTTCTTCTTCCTCTTCTTCTTCTTCTTCTTCTTCTTCTTCTTCTTCTTCTTCTTCTTCTTCTTCTTCTTCTTCTTTTCTCTCTCTCTCTCTCTCTCTCTCTCTCTCTCTCTCTCTCTCTCTCTCTCTCTCTCTCTTTCTTTCAACACAAGCCTGCCTTATTTTAGGCAGTGGAAGTGTTCATTGAAAATTCAATGTAACCATTTCCAGGCACTTATTCTATTGTTTTAATTTCCTTTATGCATAATGCCCTAAGCGAGGTGCTGAGGGATATACAAAGAGACGGCCCCTGCTTGGTGTGTCTACTTTGCATCATAGTTGTACTGTGGACCACCAATGCCAGGGGTATAGCTGTTGGAGCCTTTTCCCATTTCAGGATCTCAGAGCAGCTGGTTACCAATCACTCTTCATCCTAGTGTATGGTGCTAGCTAGATTCTCAGCCTGGGGGTGTGGATTTTTCTTTCCACCAAAGCCCTTGGTAAGTTCATTTGTAATGTCATTGTTTGACGAAGCATTTAATGGAAGAAGAAAAAGGGTAATAGAATACTGATATTCTTTTTTTTTTTTTTTGCAAGTTCTAGCCACCAGGTGGTGTTGATGAGAAAGGCAGGTTGAGCTGTTGGTCCTGCTTGGAACTAGGAAACTTCCCTCCCTTGGCCTTTCTAGTGGACACAACCTCCCTACCCTCTCCTTTTCCCTCTTAGTTTCAACTTTTCTTTCAAACCCTCTCCCCCCACTTTCAAATCCTCCTTGTTCTGCCTTCCAAATGGAAGATAAAAATGGTTGTTGCTTTGTCCTCACTCTTGTGATTTTACAAGCTCTGTTTTTACTAGGAGTATCTTGTTCTTAGATTCTTTGCAAGGCCGATAACCCTACTTTGTCTTAATTGCTCGGATTCCAGTTCAGTTCCTTCTGCACAAAGTCTTCTGTTTTTGATCCCAAGATCTACCACTTTGCAACTAGACAATTCTCTATTGTCTAAATTTTCTATTTTCCCCCCTCATATTATTTGTCATTTGCTCACACAGTTCTACATGCCTGGAATGCCCTCTTTTTCATGTATGGCATTCAGATCTACTCTATAAAACCCGGTTCCATTTCTAGCCCTATGATAAAGCCTTTCTAGATCTCTTAGCATGACCTTTGCCCTTGGACCTCTCATAGTATTTTATTTAGCACCTTGCTAATGCACTTATCACACAATATTGCATATTATAGGTATCTGTGTATGTATTTTGTTACCCAATTATGTAAAGTCTATGAGGTCAGGGGCTGAGTTTTATTTAAACATTCTACTTCACCTTGTGCCTAGGGCAGCAGTCTGCACAGAGCAAGCACTTAAGAAATGCTTCATATAATTTATAGTGAATAGAATGTTGAGTTTGAAGTTAGGAAAACCTGGTTTCACATTTTGCCTATGACCATGGGCAAGTCACTGCACCAAACAACTTCAGAGGAGCTAGTAATTCCTTTAGTACCAACCTCATAAGTTTGTGATGAGAATCAAATGAGATAATCTATGGAAAGCACTTTGCAGATTGTAGCTCTATAGCTGGTTTTCCTCCTCCTCTGTTCCCCCTCACTCCTGCTTTAGCAAGCCCTCTTGGTTCCATATTGTCTTCTGACTTGTGCTGCCACTCCTTATCTCACCCCAAACCACCGCTTCTCTTTCTCAGTCATTGACCATGAATGGTGGCAGTGCCCAGCTGGGTATCTGCTTAGAACAAGGAGCCATAAGAGTTGCCCAAGGCTTCCATAAATGCCTTTATTTAAACCACCTGCCTCTGACTATGCCGCATTAGAATTATTGAATCTGTGCTTGACTCTGTTCTGCCAAGTGGATTTCCCTTCTTCAATTTTTTTCCCCATCATTTTGTAGACTTCAGACCCCCATTTTCCCCATCTCATAGTTTTGCCACCCATAGTTCACAAGAATGACTTGACTTATAGACTTTCCTGAACTTGGCCCCATATTGGCAGCTGATAATCAGACTTGTGCAGAATAACTTGTAGGTGAGACGGCTTATGACTATGACCTTCCCTTGTCAATATCTGGGCTACAGATCCTTCTACCTCCTTCCCAAATGTCCCCATCTTTCTGTTAGGGAAAGGCTGAACAAATTGTGGAATATGAATGTGATAGAAACCTATTGTACTATAAGAAATGAAGGAACAGATTATTTCAAAGAGGGAGCTGGACTAGATGGCATGTAAGATCTGTTCAGACTTGAAAACTTTGTGATCCAGCTTATAGTCATCTCCCTCCACCACCTCTGGATTTCCATAACACTTATTATCTATGCCATTCATTTGGTATTGTTGTGATGGTATAATAATTACAGGGTTGAAAGCTTAGAAAGACACTAAGACTTTTGGGACACCCTATTATAAAGTGACATGACTGCCTTCATATATTTTAGGTCTTTCTAGTTGCCTATTTCTGATTGGTTGATTAGGTTCATGAGAGTAGGTGCCCTTTTGTATGCTTCTTTGTACTTCCTATAGCACCTAGCATGGTGCCATACACACTTAGGCACTGACCGAATATTTGTTGCCTGTTTGATTGTTATCACACGGCTTCTTGAGCCGTTCCTCCCCTACAAACCCTAGAAGCAACTAGGATCATCATGACTGTTGGTGAACTATTCAACAGTTTGGTGGAGTGGAGAGAGCCTTGGATTTGGAATCAGAGGCCTTGGCTCCAAGCTCAGCTCTGCTCCTTACTACCTGGGCGACTGTGGGCAAATCAATCTCTTCTCCTCTCTGGGCCCTCAATTTTCTCTTCACTAAGATGAAGGCATTGGATTAAATAAATTCTAAGTTCCCTGCCAGCACTAATTTCCCTGAAACCAATAATCCCTACTGTGTGCTTTAGGTTAAAATTCTAGGAGTCAATCTTTTTAGTGTCCTTTGATTCTAGAATATTTGTGAGATAGGAATGCCATAAGGCCTGGTATGATAAAGAGATGATGATGATAGTACTATTTCACCTTTCTTTGGTGTTTTAGAGGTCACAAAACTAACAAAAACTGTGCAACGTGAGTAGTACAACTATTCTCTCTGTCTGTAGAACATGGAACTTAATGCATTGGGGCCCCTCTTCAAGGTCACCTTGAGTTCAGGTTACTCTGTGGGTATATATTTGGTCTAGAAACTACCCTTTTCAAGTCCCCCTTGGTATATTTGCCTTTTTTATTTTTTAAGAAAGCCAAAGGATACAGTTATATGATTAGGCCTGGTGGTCTTGAGGCCACCATGACAGTTTCCCTGTAAAGGAGGTAGTAGCTTATAGAATCTATGCACAGAAACTATTGCTGTATGATTAGACCTGATGGTTTTGAGGCCATTGTGACAGTCTCCCCTTAAGGGAGGCTGTAAGTTTATAGAACAGAGTCATGGAAAAATACTGACAGTAATATTTTCCAAGGTTAGCACAACTGTGTCCTTCATATTTTGTCTACCATCAGCTTGTTTTTCTCCTTGATAACAAACCCCCCAAATAATATTTTGTCTACAGCCAGCTTGCATTTTTTTCTCTCTGATAGCAGCCCCCCCCCAAAATAATATTTTGGCATTACCCTTAATATGCAACTCGTCCAGCTTCAGGAAGGCCACCCAAAATCAGAGTGTAAGAATCCCATCCTTGGAAGGGCACTTTGGAGCAGCCCCTTTATGCTGAATGTGTGCTCCCCAATGCAGTGCTGTCTTTACATGAGTTATGCTCTACATTAGTGTATATTCCTGAGTTGTAATGTCGGTTTCCATTTCCTCTCCCTCCTTCTCCCTCTTCTCCATTGCTTGCAATAAAGCTCTGCATTGAACTGACTTCCGTTGTTTTACATGTTCTTCTCAGCACTTGCACTCATTAAGGGGTAGTTTTCTCCTCTGTCTCTGGCTGGCCCATGGATCTTTCCTTAGACATAAACTGGGTACTTGGCAAAGACTTAAGCTATTGACAGCCACACCTACACTGGGTGGGGGGAGTAAGACACTGTGAACCCAGTTGTAGAAAGCAAGGGTCAATAGGGGAACTCTATGTCCTCCCAGGGGGATGCCTTTATGCCAGAGGACCGTTTCAAAACAAGTTAATCAAAGCAGAGACATTTAATGAAAGCACATAGAAGGGAAAGCAGCAATAAAACACTTCCTCTATAAACCAGGGGTTTAGTCATCCACCAATATACAGACCATCATTGGGAAGAATGGATACATGTAGCAACATGTACAAAGGGACACACAGGGAAAATACAGCCAGGGCACACTCTTGCCTTTGACACTTCAGGGCCGCCAGTGACTTCCTGTGACGGATCTGGCTATCTGGTGGTCACCCTGCTGGTGGCATCATGGCACTGCATTTGAGCTAGAGGGGTAAACTGATCCTGCTGTCAATCAGAAGCAGTGTAAGAAATCAATCCCAAGACTCCTGTACTAAAATGGACCTTGGCTACATTAGAAGCAGGGATTAGATAATCTCATTTGTGCCTAGCCAAAGCAAAAACTGTTTATGGAAATAGCTGTGGCCTGTTAGGAAGAGAATTAGACTTGGAAGTCCAAATTTTGAAGATCTGAGTTTCGATCCCATTTCTACTTCTTATTGCCTAGGTGATCTTGGACAAACCGTCTCATGGTCTCCTTCTTCTGTAAAATGAAGAGGCTGGCCTTGATGATCCCTAAGCACCCTACTAGCTCAAAGATCTTCTGATCCTATGTCCAAGGTTTACTATTGGCTACAAAGGCAGTATACTTGAAGGGGTAACAGTAGAGTGGACAGGCACTTGTTTTGGACTTCGACCTTCTCCGTCACTACCTATGTGACTTTGGGAAGTCACTTAAGCTCTCCAGGCCTCAGTTTCTTCATCTGTGAAATGGAACAGCTGGCTTGTGAAGTGTCCCAGCTCTGTGGTCCTGTGGTCCCTTTTCAAAGTTTTATCTGGTTTTCTGGATGATTACAAAGATGATGTTTGGATACCATTTCCAACATTTAGGAAGGAAATCTTCTGGAGGCCCAGACAGTCACAAGGGGAGATTATTTTCCAAATCATAAAGTTCCGTAATAGTCATGCAATAATGGTGCTTCTAATGCCTCTGCCTCACTTGGTTTTCTTTCTCTCTCCCCACACTGGCATCATACACACACACACACACACACACACACACACACACACACACACCCTCTTTCTTTTCAGTTTTCTTCTATCCTGCTTGATTCTATTGATCCTCTGGCATGCTGGGATAATGACAGTTTTGCAAAGACGAGCCCTTGCAAAGCAGCTACGTTTTCTCTTTCTCAGCCGTGGCACATTTTATGTATTTGTTCTCCCTCTTTGATTTATCAGAGTTAATGCTGATTTACATGACATGTCGAAAGCATCCACCAGGTGCCTTGACTGTACTGCTGAGGGAAGAGGATCATGCTAGGGGTCATAAATGTTGGTTTATGTGACTGGGGAGGAGGCCAGCCCATGCAGCTGAGGCTGGAGTCTGGTAGCTGTTTTCCCTGAGTTTGTAGAGAGTACAGCCAAGATAGATTATTTAAATAATTTCAAAAAAAATTTTTATTACTGGAAATGTCTTGCACATGGTATTTATGTTTTAAAAATCAATACAACAAATTGCATTCAATATGCTCCCTGGTTTGAAAAGATTGAATTTTTTTTTGGTCTCCATATTTTTATTCATGCTGGCTAGAAGACATTCTGTGGCAGATGAAAATCTACCATAAGAATAATCTTAGAGTTGTTTGGAATCTGTCTTCCTAAGCTAAAGAGGAACAGAAGGTACAGAAATAATTGGCTTTTGTTATTTAGTGAAACATTTTTACCCTTTGGCATGTAATTGGTTGTGAAAGCAGAAAAACTAATACAAACCATGTTGAAGTTGTCCCCCTGCAGAGTTCTCTCCGCTCAGGAGAGAGGAGGGACCAATCGTCATTCTCTAGTGAAGTGCCTTTCTTTTTTTTGGTCAGAGTATTATCTTTGTAGGTTACTTAGCTGATCTTGGGAAGTACTGAGTGGAGGTATCATTGCTTCCATTACACCTTTGGGTATATTCTGTCTCTATCTTCTTTTCCCCTGCTCAGCAACTCCTTCCTGTATTTGGCCAAAGACTCAGCCACCCAGGCTTAACCTCTTTCTAAAAGCATTCTGACCTCACAAAACGCAACTTTACCCCTACCAATCTCCATTTATCGTTGTTTCTTCAATTCTATGTTATGGTGTGGTAAAGAGAGCACTGGAATTGGATTAAGATTGAGCACCTGGATTTGAACCCCAGAGTGGCTAATTACTATCTCTTTGGCTCTGAGCAAATCTCCTCTCTGGTCCCCAATTTCATGACTTTGCCTGGCCTTCCTCACTTAAATCCAATTCACTTGCAAGTCATGACATCACCTTCCTGAAGTCACGGTCCTCTTCAAGAACAGGGACAAACAATGAAGGAATGATTCTTATCTGTATAATTAAGGGCTTGCACTAGTTGAATCCTTTTCGGCTCTTCTTATTCCTCTTCCCAAGCAAGTTCAACTACAGTGAAAAGAAGATATTTTTTAAAACAAAGAAACCCAGAAATCTTTTAAACTTAATTGGCTTTCTTAGAATCATAGAATGTCAGAGAATGAAGACACCTTATAAATTATCTAAATCCAATCTTTGTTTATTGATATCATTTATTTTAATCTCACAGTCATTTCTAGAAATATTCCATCTTCCTTTTCCTCCAATCCCCAGATCTCTCTTGTAGCAAGAAAACTAATTAAAGAAAGACATTCAGTATAGTGACCATGTTCGTGACAAGGTACACACCATTCTCCTCCAGTAGTCCCTCACTCCTATGCTGAGAAAGAGAAATAGGTTTCATTATCTCTTCTCAGAGACCATTGTTGCTTTTGGAGTTGCTCAGCTTGACTTCCTTTGCTCTTTTCCTTTATGTTGTTATTGTTACGTTATATATTATATATACACATACACACATATATATATATGTTATATATTATATATATGTGTATATATATATACATATATGTATATATATGTATATTTGCCACTTTCTTATTTTCCAGATGAGGAAGCTAAGGCCCAGAGAATGGGTTAGTGGCCGAATTGGAATCAGATCCCAGGTTTCCTGACCCCCCTTTCAGTACTCTTTCCACTATGGGCAGCTGACTCCTTTGTGATGATATGTAGATACATTACTTCCCTTAATAAAAGTTGCTCATTTTCTGGTTATTTTTCTTTATGGTCATTAGCTGCTGAATTTGCTTCCTGAATTCTCAATCTCTGAAATGAAATTTTGGTGCGGGCAGCAAAAAGAAATGCCAGCTATCTTGGATATCCTGAAATGAGAGAAATACACACATCAGTGTTTTCTTATAAACAAAAGGTTGGCTTTTTTTTAAAAGTGCGTTTGCCTTCCAAGTAGGATGGTTATTGATAGCTGTCTAAGGTAATTTGCTGTTATGGTGATCGATTTTAATTGACAAAAATTAATTGTGCTCATTAGTTATAATTTCCAGTAAACACAGTTTTAAAAGAAATGAAAAACTGGTTCTCCTACTCCCTCATGATAAGAAGGGTTGTGGCAACTGTGAATCCACCTGACAAGTTTTTTCTTCTTTCCATCTTTTTTAAGGACTGGACCCCACTTCAGAGAGGAATTTTGACTCCAAGGAATAATGCCATAATTACATGGAGAAATTCAAGACCCTGGAAATCAAAAACCTCATCTCAGGGAATGAAAAATGTCAAGGAGGGGACTTGCTGGACTGGATTTGGAATCAGAAGACCAAGGTTTGCATCCCTGCTCAGCCTTGTATCAGTTTTGTTAACCTTGGGCAATTTACTTTCTTTATTCTGGACTTAGTTTTCTCAAATAAGAAGGGAGAGATGGTGGTGGATTCGCTTGAAAATCATATGATTAAATTCTTGCCTCCACAGATATAAATGAGGCATTTGCACAAAGTAGCCATGCCATGAGATGGCAATTTAAATTTTAAATTTATTTTCTTTTAATTTACAAGAATCTCCCTTTCTCTTTCTTGTAACAACAACAACAAAACTCTTACAACAAATATGTATATAAATTTAAAAAAATCCCCTCTTTGGCCAAGGTCAGAACTGTATGTTTCATCCTATACTCTGAGTTCATCATCTCTCAGGTGGGTAGCACGCTTTTATCATTCTTCTGGATTCATGGTTGGTTATTACATGGACCAGAGTTCTTCTGTCTTTCAAAGTTGTTTGTCCTTTCAATGTTTTTGTCGTTGTCTAAGTTGTTCTGGCTCCATGACATTGTCTCTTAGCAGAAATGAAATTGGGCATGGAGGGGCCTAGTTAGCCACTTGAGATGAAACTGCAGAATCAGTGAGGGTTTTCTTCAGCATCACTCATTTATCTATTGTGGACTGTTCATTCCCAATTGCCACAGGCACCTCTTAAATACCTTATTTGCCCCTTGCTTTTTCCTGGCATTCTCCTATCAAAACCTCCTTTTGGAGACTCATTCATTTACACTTGAAGTGCATGGAATATTGAACACAGAATCTCACAGCTAATAGCCCTTAAGAACATGAACTTTCAGAGTTAAAAGGGATTTGAGATGATTCATCAATCGTTCTACAGATAAGGACAGACAACCAGGCAGCCAAACTCATCTTTTTTTGAACATAACCATCACTTTATCTGTACTTTTGCTCCTGCCAATCCAACACCCCCATTTGACAGACGAAAAAATGAAACAGAAAAGTTAAGTGACTTGCTCCAAGTAGTGGATGGATGACCTGGAATATTCTCATCTCTAGCTGTTGAAATCCTCAACTTCCTTCAAAGGCTGGTAAAAATGTCACTCCCTCCAAGGATCTTCTTCGATTCCTCTAGGCAGAGCTGACTTCTCTTTTCTCTGAATTTATGTGGCACTGCTATGCCTTTCTTATAGGCTTATGTATTCTACAGGGTGTCCCTAAAGTCAGGCCATATAGGAAAATTGATGGCAATGTGAAGTTATTGCATTAAGTTCATATGAATCTTGCAAAACGCCTCAACCTTTGCATCACAAATGATGGAAATCATATTGAAGATGTTATTTGTTAATATTCCAATTAAATAAAATATGGTTGAAAATTTCATTCATTTCATTTCTTGAAAATATATATTTTTGCCTATATGTCCAGACTTTAGGAACACCCTGTAATATTATTTCCTTGGGATATGTGAAACAAGGCCCATGGAAGCTCACTATTTTCTTGAGCAAGTGATGTACTTTCTCTGAAGACGCCCTGTTTGGAAATGAACTAATGAATTATATGCAATTTCAGATCCCTCAGAGGGTCTTCACTGACAGATCATACCTTCAGGAAAGTTACTTGGTGGAAATCCTATAATGTACTCCACTACAAATAGATCCTGCTCCTCTCTGTATTTGCTAGGAAATGTAAGTATTTATTGAGAATCTGTTATAGGCCTATGTGCTAGCTGCTGTGGGGAATAAAGAAGTATGAGACATAGTTCCTGCCCTCAGGTAGTTTATAATTTTCTGTTCTGGTCTATTCCCTTGAATTTTACCTCGTTATTTTTTTTTAAAATTCAGTTTCATTCTTATTTTAAAATTCTCTCCCTTCTCCTCTCACTCTTCCATCTGTTGAGAAGGTAGGAAAAACAAGGTGTATGACCAATATACAAAACAAATTTCCACATTAGTCACAACCCCACCCCACCCCCCAAAAAAAGGAAAGAAAGGAAAAGAAAGGAAGAAAGGAAAATATGCTTCAATCTTCTCTCTGAGTCCATTAACTCTCCATCTGGAAGTGGATATTATGTTTCATCATGGATCCTTTGGAATTGTGGTTGGTCATTGTGGTGACCAGAATTCCTAAGTTTTTCAAAGTTGATTATCTTTATAACATTTTGTTATTGTAAGTTATTCTCCTGGCTCTGCTCACTTCCATCATTTCATACTAGACTATCCAGGTTTTTCTAAAACTACATCTTTCCTCATTTTTTTTAGAATGATCATATTCTATCACATTCATATTGTTTAGCCATTCCCCATTCCCTCAGCTTCCAATTAGTGGGCATCCTCTCAGTTTCTAATTCTTTGCTATAAAAAAGCTGCTATAAATATTTTTGTGTGTCATGAGTCTTTTTCCTTTCTTTGATCTCTTTGAGATATAGACCTAGTAATGGTATCACTGGATCAGAGGCTATGCACAGTTTAATAACTTTTGAGGCATTGTTCCAAATTGCTTTCAAGAATGGTTGGCCCAGTCCACAGCTTCACCTACAGTACATTAAAGTATCTGTTTTCCCATAGCCATTCCAGCATTTGTCATTTTCCTTTTCTGTCAACTTAGCCAATCTTCTAGGTGTGAGGTGGTACCTCATAGTTTTCTTAATTTATATTTCCATAATTATTAGTGATTTACAGTGTTTTTCAAAATGGCTATTGATAGCTTGAATTTCTCCCTCTGAGAGCTGTCTGTTCACATCCTTTGACCATTTATCAATTGAAGAATGGCTTTTATTTTAACAAATTTGACTCAAATCTCTCTATATCTTAGAAATGCAGCTTTCATCAGAGAAACTTACTGGTTCTGCTCACTTCTATTCCATTCTATTTTGTTTCATTCCATTCCATTCAATAAATATTCATTAATTGTTTCCTATGTGTAAGGCACTTGGCTTATTTGGTAAACAAGACTGATCACATTAGAAACTGTAAGTGACTAATGCGAGACCTTATAGAACCAGGTGTTAGTACCATTAATACACAGGACCCATACTAACTCCAAGCTCAGAGGTATGAGGATCATGATACCAAGACTGAGAGCATGTTCACTCCTCTGACATCTGCTCCTAATTCCCCTCCTCAATCACATTGCGAGGAACTCTTCCTCTGATTTTATTCACGCAGTCTCTGTACCGATTAGGAAAGCTGGGGCCCAAAAGGATTCATTCTGGAACCAGACACTACTTCTATGAGGTAGTGTTGGGCTCCTGACTTCCCTTTGAATGATAAGATAGTACATATAGAGCTGAGAGGTCTGTCAGGGGCCATCCAGTCAAACTCTGTCAGTTGATAAGCATGTTAAGCACCTATTATGTGCTAATCTTTATGCTAAGTGGCAGGATATAATAAAAAGTCACCCAAACTCCCAAACTAGTTCCTGACCTCTAATGGAAGAAATCCTTTTATTTTACAGGTGAGGAAACTGAGGTCTGAAGAATTTAAGTGACCTGTCTAAGATTACACAGTAGGTAGTAGAGCTCAAATTTGAACTTAGATCTTTTGACTCCAAATCTAGTATTTTTTTTCCAGTTTACCATGCTTCCTCCATCTTTGGTCAGTATACTGTGTTCTAACACATTAGTCCATTCCAGTTTGGCTCCATTTTGCTGCCCTTGGCTGTCCAGAAAGATACAACAACTTCCCAGATGCTACTCTTAGTTACTTGTCCAGGTGACTTTAGTATCTTCTTTATCTGTCTTCTAGACCCACAATGAAAATATTCTATGTGCAAGAATGTGGTTCACAGGATTTCATTGCTAGAAACTTCAATGAAGCCTGTCCTTGAGGTATGGGTCCTCATATAAAATGTAGTTGCATCCATCAGCTGGGCCCTGATTACATTTTTATGATCCTGATTTTATGATCACTAAGATATCATAATTGGTTAACGACAATGGCCCAGCCTGGATAAACTCCAACAAAGGAACATGAGTGGGAACATGGTGCATTTGATAGAGTACCCACTAGTGATCAGGAATGCTTTGGTCTTAGCCCTGGCCCTGCTTTACCTTGGGAAATTTACTTAATGTCTTTGGATCTCAGTTTCCTTTTTTTGTAAAATGAAATGGTTGGACTTAATGATCTCTAAGATTTGTACTTTCTAAAGTTCTATGGCTCTACATTGTGAGGGTGCCGTGTTTATTTTCTTTGATGACAATCTAAGAGGTTGGTCACCTTCCTCCCAACATCCTAATTTCCTTTTACAGTCCACTATGGTGCTGTCATCATTGAGGTTATTTTTCTAAATGTTGCATTCTCAGCCTTTATCATCTCTTTGGGGTAATACGTTCCATATGTTTACTAGCAATAGTTGATAAGGCTTCGTAGTGGGGAAAACAATACCAGGGAGTTGAAACCCTTTTCTATTACTTAACTACCTATCTAACCTTAGCAGATCACATCCTTTCTCGGGCCTTAGTTCTCTGATCTGTAGAATGAATAATTTGGACTCCATCCAGATCTAAACACTACATAAGTGATGCTCCAATCTCATGCTCAAATTTCAAGGGGGGAGCCCAACTTTCCAAATTGGAAATAATCCCCATGGGGTTATGAGACTCTTTCAAGAGGTCATAAACCAATGACTAAAATTATTGGATATTTCCCAGTACATCCCCTGCAGAAATGAATTTTTTTTAACAATAGCAAAGTTCAAATCAAAGTCAAAACAAGCAAGACTTAATGCAGTGAATTGATACCAACTGCAGTGACTTTAGCACAGTGATAGTTTAATATGCTGCACAGAGATGAGGCAAGATTTGAATCATGGGTGAAATCTCAGAATGTGTGTCTCTTGCCATTGTCACAGTCAGTTGAGGAAGGCTAATGACACAAATGAGGTGTGTTGTCATGCAGTTTGTTTCATTTGAATGAGAAATGTATAAACCCAATGTTTAGAATTTTTTTCTTGGTGGAAGGTTGATATTGTGGAAACCAAACTGACGTTGGAGTCATAGGACCCAGCTGGACCCTAATAGCTATGTGATCTTAGGTAAGTCGTAATGCCATCTCCTTGTACCTCAGTTTCCTCATCTGTAAAAATAAAAGAGTTGGCCTAGATGGCCTCTGGTTGTTTTCACATCTAGATCTATGATTCTGTGACCTGTTATACTTTTTGACATCTCTAATTTTTTTTTAAAAGAAGGATCAATACGCAAGAGATTTGAAGAGAAATTGAAGGAGCAGTTGAACTTAGTATAAGTGAAGACAACTTGTTGTTCTTGTATTTGTCCTTCCTTTTTGGAGAGGACCATGACATCAGGGAAATGATGATGTGACTTGTAGTTGACTTGGATGTGAGTGAGGGAGGGCTGTGCAAGGTCACCAGCCTCACTTTCTCCTCCAGAGCCATCTGGGTCCAGTGACCTGATATTCATCAGGATAACTGGAGATGCCCTAGGATGCAATAGGAGACCCTGGCCCTTTTAGGCTAAGGTCTTTTCAGGTTCTCACTTTGAGTGAGTTAATGCCCATTTAGTGAATAGGCTTCTTTAAGAAGTGAGTCAAAGGATGGCCCAGGTTGTGTTTGTCCTTTGTTCTCTAAGAGGACCATGACATCAGGGAAATGATGACATAACTTGCAGTTGACTTGGATTTGAATGAGGGAGGGCTGTGCAAGGTTACCAGTCTCACTTTCTCCTCCCAAGTGAAGACAACAGAGATACTTTAAATACCAAAAAAGCTGACATGGAAAGTAAAAAGCCTTAAAATCCAGAAAATCAGATCCACTTTATCCTTGGGGTTCACAAGTACTGTTGTTAATGTAGAGAAAAGACTGCTGTGTCTGCTTCATACCAATGCTTAGCAGTTGGTAGCCTGAAACCATGTTAAATGACATCTAAAATGTGCATGCAAAATATGTTGGCAAGGCAAGATCATTTTCTAGAGAAAATTAGGAGCTTTTAGTAAACAAAACAGAGTCCCCCTCCCCCAAATCATGTCCATGACATCAAAAGGATTTTTTACATCATAGAAGACAGTGTGGTACAGTGGAAAGTGCTTGATTTTGATTCAGAACCTTTGGGTTCAAAACATGATTCTGCACATTATAAATGTGGGATCTTGGGCAAGTCACTTAAACTCTCTAAGTCTCAGTTTCCTTATCTTATCTGGGTAAAATTATAGGATTGGCTGGATGGTCTCCAAGGTCCCTTTTAGCTCACAACCTGTGATCTCCTGAATGTTGTTCACAGAATTAATGCAGAATTGCTTACACCAAAAGCCTCATTCCACTAGACAAACGTCGGTGCTACTTGCAGCTGTTGTTAGAATTGAAATGACACTTGGCAAAATCATATGCAAAGCAGCTTCCAAAGGTTTCCCCTTGCACATGGGAAGGCAAATTGCTCATATGTCTCAAGACCTTTGCAAACAATTAGTTGGAAAACTGAAGTCTTCCCATTTTGCATTGCCAAGTAGATGAAGCAACAGATGTATTTCGGCACGCTCATTTGATGACACATGAGTAATGTGTTTTTGAAACTGATCTTAGGGAAGATGGGTTACTTTGCAAATCTATTGAAGGCAATGTCACATTAAAAGAAAAATTCAGTATAATTGATTTTAAAAGTGAAAATAATATAATGTGGGAGAATTGTATTAGGCTCAGCACTCCTGGAGTTCAGTTGATGTCAGGATGAAAACTAGTTCTACAAGCAGTAGTTTAAAATATTTTTTATTTATACTAAAAAAAACTTTTTAGTACTTTGAGCACATTTAAATGCTTCATAAGCAATCACTTGATTGGAAAACATTAGTAAGGTGCTACATATAGTTTTAAAATTTGTTACAAGTGTACTCAAATTTATAAAAAAAAATAGTTGACTAAAAGGAAGGCTCTTCACTGAATTTTGTGATGACGTGGACTGGAACACAGGGAACTTCTAAATTGTTGTGAAACAACAGTTTTCTAATGCCAAAGTACTTGGAAGAGTGTTGAAGCTAAATGAAGAAACTTCCATTTTCTTAATGATAACAAAGATAAAGCAAGTTCATCTTATAGGAACGATTTCCTCTAGAAACTTTTGTATTTAGTGAATTTTTCTAAAGAATTAAATACTCTAAAAAAATCAATGCATGATTCTCAAATTCTTACTCTAATTTAGGAAATATTAAAGTAATTACATTTATGAGTAAATTAGAGATATAAATAATAAATTTTAAATACAATATTTTGATAAATTTCCCAATTTAAAAAATGCCTGCCCTGCAAATGAAATAGAAGGGAATAAAGACTTATTAACTTACTGGTTTAAAAAAGTAAGTAGCTAGCCATTTTGGAAATATTATTGTATAAGGAACCCACTTTCTATGAACAAATATGTTGCTTTTGATCTTATTCCGCCTGAACAAGAATGGTTAATATACTTGTCTTTTGATAGTACACTGAATACAGTTTCAAACCTGAAAATTTTATTATGTTTTGCCTATGGGTGAATGAAGAGTTCTCTGGTTTATGAAATAAAGTGAAACACATTTTACTAGTATTCCTAAGATCTTATTTGTATGAAACAGAATTTTCTCTGGTTGCTTTTATCAATAGCTTTGTCACTTTTTTCTTGCATTTTGACTTTATAAGAAAGCCAAAATATTGATCTTGTTTAGTGGGTGAAAGAGAATGACAAATATAGTATATTGAACAACTGGGTAACAAGTTTCACACACCACTCAAGTGGTGGGAGAAATCTCCATAGATAGCATAGGGTGAAGAGCTTGGTGTAGCCCATGGAGCACAGTCTCTTTCCTGTATCCCTTTTTTGGTCCTGGGCTCATCTAGCAATAATAAGGCTAGGAATATTTCAAGTTCTGATTATAAATCACATTCTCTGGCCATTATTTATTCCTCCTACTTATAAGGCTGGACCTGATTAAAAAAGTGGTAACTGAGGATAGAGAGCTCAATTAGCTTTATATATGTGGATGAGGGGACAAATCAGAATAGAAAGAGGGTAATAAACAGAACATCCAGTGTGGGGGAGAAATTGATCAACCACAGCTGTACAATCCTGATTCTCATAATCTTTCTGGATACAAAAGCTGAGCTGTCCCACGTGTCTCAAGATAATTGAGAACAGGTTGGTTCCTCTTGAACAGTCCTCCACCTTTCTCTTCCCAGAACTCTATATGAGTTAATCCCTGTCATCTACACACATTAGCCTTCTAGTTTCTCTCAAAAAACAGAGATATTCAACAGATCTTGTAATACTATGAGTAATCTTCAGATTTTATATAGCAATGCCCTTTTAAAAAACAAATCATCTTTTCCCCTCCATACTTAAAATTTTTAATTTTTTTTAGTCATTTAAAACTTAAATACAAAAAGACAAAAAAAGAACATTTCCATGTATTGAGCACAACATAAAAGAGGATGCAATATAAAACCATGAATTTCCATTTCACACTGTTTACTTTTTTTTGAAAAACAATATAATAAATACTACATAACTTTTCAAAGCTACCCTGCTTTTCTGCACTTCCTTCTACAAACCTTAAAATGATATTTAAATTCTATTTTTTATATAACTTCATACAAGGGACAACATGCAACGCAAATGTGTTGTGAATCCTGGAACTGGTCCCAGTTTGACATCTCTGAAATGTCCCTCAATGATGTGGCATTAAGTTTGACTCTTTCAGAGTAGAGGGGCCAGTCTGCATAATCACTGGCACTAGTGAAACTCTGGTGCCATCTTTTATCCAATACCATCAATAACCAACCTAAGAACCATAATGAAAGGTAGGTAACTACAGACTGCTGGTCCACATTTCTCTAGCTCTTGACTGTAAACATTCTTCATGAAGAATTCCTTTGTTTCTGTGAGGGCTGTGATGGAGGGGGATGGGGGGGGGAGAGGTAAGTGTGTATGGTGCGAATAGGCTTTTCTACCAGGAGTGTTTTTGTTTTACCTTCATGTTTGACACAGTGAAAAATAGTTGGAATGGGGATAGCAAAAAAAAGTCTGAAGGGGTCACAGGCCTAGTTGTGAACCACTGGAAATACTTTCATGTTGATTATCTCACTTGAGCTACCTAGTAGCCCTGGAAAGGTAGGTTTGGTATAGAAGATAAAAATAATCCAATCTTCCATTTATTCAGACCTCTTGCAAAGGTACAAGTGTGTTTGCTGCCCAGTCCTTTATCACTCACACCGACCTGGCTCTGTGATTCAAAGGGATTTTTTCCTCTTTCTTTCTCACATTCTTGTCTAAACTCTCTGCCTAACAATGTTAGTGTAGGGATGATAGGGGATTTATATATATCCAGGCACATTCACATTTTAAAGATTTAGTATCCACTATTTAGAGGTACTGTCAGTAAGTGAGAAATACCATCCACGAGTAACATTTTGAGAAGGAGCTCTCAGGATGAAGCATTATTTTCTTGATGTTATCCAAAGTTCAAAGTGGGAAGAAACATTAAGCAACTGACTTTAATTTCAGCTTTCATTTACTTGCTAGAGGGTTGATGTGGATGAGGAGGAAGAAAATGACTTGTCCTTTGGGGGACAATAAATACGATTTTCTCTAGAGGAGACAGCTGGGAAGCATCAGTGCACTCTCTTGTTTCTCCTCTTGTGTTTCAAATGGTCCTAGGATACATTTTGGATGTAAGGAAAGCATTGTTTTTTAATTATAATTTGCATCTTATGCAGTATTCTGTTTCCTTAATGTGAGAAACCACATTAAAATAGAATGGTCAGATTGCATTTTCTTTATTTAATTTTTTTTCCTCCTTGTTTAGACCTGTGATTTCATTAGCATAGGGGATTTCCAGTGAGGAAGCTTCCTTTACCAGTACAGATAGGTACCTGCTATGCAATTTATGGTTTTGGAAAGTTGCTTGGGGACTCTAAGAGGTTAAGTGACTTGCCTAGAGTCACCAAGTCAATAGTGTATCAGAAGCAAGACTTAAACCTAGTTCTTCTGACTTTGACACCAGGCGTATTCTCTACCATGTGATGCTTCATATTTTTGTTTAGGTATGTTTTTTAAAGCATGTCAAGTTTTTTAAATGTCAAGGGAATTAGGAAGGGGCCCCAATATATTAGGTGAACCCCTTACTGTATATGTATGGGAATAAAGAGACAAGAATCACCCAGGATGGGTCACAATCTGAGTCACTGTCAGTAGTTCAGACATTGACAAAATTATAAATCCATCAAGCTGTGTCAGTCAAGTTGCTCCATCTTGTTTTGCTCTCCGTTAGTACGGGAAGGTAGAATCTAGATTCCTTATAGTAAAAAGATGAGGCTGATTTCTGTATCTGTTGAATCACAGGATAATGAAATTTCAGAATTGGAAGGGATTTCAGAGGTCATCTAGTCCAAACTATTCCTGAGCAAGAATTCCTCTGCAGCATAGCCAGACATATGGTTATTCAATCTCTACTTGAAGATTTCTAGTAATAGGAACTCGGTAACTCGTGGGGCATCCCATTTCATCCTTGAACTTTTGACACACTCCAAGCCCATATTTCCAACTGCTTACTAGGCATTTCTCCTTTTTTTCCCCAACTTAATATAACTAAGACCCACCCTTTTCCTTCAAACTAATTCTCGATTTTATTTTTCCTTTTTCTGTTCATAGCATCATCCTTCTCCCAGGTACCCTGGCTCGAAATGTGGGAGTTACCCTTGGCTCCTCTTTCTCTTTCAACTACCTTCAACAATATCCAGTCACTGGATCCTGTGGATTTTTTCCTTCACCATCCATTTGTTTCCATTATTACTACTACTTCTGTAGTTCATTTAAGCTCTTATTGCTCTGGTCCTGGACTGGCACTGGCCTCCTAACCAGCCTCTCTATCTTTAGGCTTTCTCTTTTCCAGTTGAGCTTATTTACTGCTACTGTATTGCTCTTCCTAAAGCATTGTGTCAAGACTCACCCTGTGACTCCATGTTGCGTACTTAATTAAATGTCAGTTTCTTAGTTTGTCATTTAGGACCCTGTACAATCTTGCCTCAACTTATCTTTCTAGCCTTAAACCATGCACTGCCCTATAAGAGCCCTATGCTCCAGCTCAATTGATCTACCAACCCAATGGATCTTAACTGTAGAGCAAGGACCTCCACTCACTAGCTGTAGAATTTGTGAATATCACTTAACCTTTTGCAGTCTGAGTTTTCCTATCAGTAAAAATTAGGGTAATGACATTTTTTCTACTTAATTCACAGGGTTGTTGAGAGGATCAAGTGAGATAAAATTCTATATGGGAAAACATTTCATAAACCTTAATGTACATAGAAACCTCAGCTATTATTTATTCTTACCCTCACATCTTTGTTCATTCTGTTCCTTCTACCTAGAATACCTGGCATCTCCTCTCCATGAATAGATATGCTGCTCTTTGATCAGCAATCTGTCTTTCTTATGAATAGTATTGTCTATTTTATAATGCCTTGTATAATAATTACTTGTATGCAAGCCTTTTCTCTCCTACTAGATCATAAATGCCTTCTTACCACAACTTATAGATATTTGTAATCTCTAGAAGGAAGTAAGTACATCGCCTTGCACATTGTAGGCACTTACCAAATATTTGCTAAATGAATGGATGATGAAATAGGGTAATAGTCGTGGTCAGATTAGCCTGAAGGATGAAAATGTGTGGACAAATAGCCTTTGATAGCTATAGAGTAGATTGGAATAAATTTCTGAAAGTAGGATGCCTTCCTTCATCTTCCAAGGCCATTGGGATTCTCTTTCTTGTATGAGCTCACATTGAACAATAACAATGTCCTAGCTTGCCTGAGTAGTTGGATGTGTGTCATGTTACAGTGCTATACAATGTAGAGTTTCTTTACATATGGTGACAATATGCCCTTACCAGTGCCCCAGTGAGATGGGAGGGTAGGCGTTACCATTCCCTCTTTTATAGATGAAGAAACTAAGGTTTAAGGATGGGTGACTTCCATAAACCAAGGTCACTCAACATAAGGAAAGCTTACCATCATTCAGAACTTTTAAAAAATGGAATGGATCAATTTGAGTGTTGGGGACTAAGGGAATGGTTAAGGAACAGCATAGATGGCCACTTACTAATTAAAAAAATATTTTTGATGCAGTTGGGGTTAAGTGACTTGCCTAGGGTCACACAGCTCATAAGTGTTAAGTGTCTGAGGCTGGATTTGAACCCAGGTCCTCATGACTCCATGTCTGGTACTCTATCCACTGTGCCATCTAGCTGCCCCTAGGGATGATTTGAAAGGGATTCCTAGTCAGCTATTGTAATAGCAAGCGAAGTGGGACTTTTTGCTGTCTTTTCCTTTGGAGTGCTTCTCAGCATTAAGGCAATCAGGTGCCTTTGATTGAGTCTTGCCTTTGTTTGAATTAGAAGTCTTTGATTGAATCAAGAATCCTTGATTGGAAACAGTATATATACTCTGAGGTTAGCATTTTGCTTTGGGGCTCACTCCTTGGAAGAGTGTTCATGTGATTTGGTCAGACAAGACTCTAGGTAGCAGTTAAGGAGCCCCCCAGCTCTTGAAAACCCGGATGTTGGTGCTTCTCTCTCTGGTAACTATGTATGTATGTAATGGTTGGACAGTTAGAAGCCCTGTCTGTTGATTTGTGTTATTTTCTTTGCTTGTAATTCTTGTTTGTAATTTGTTTGTATTTTCTCTGAAGTTCAGGGTGCTGACTTTCCCTCCTGAATTAGGCAAATGATCTCTGTTTAATTAAAGTGAGATTGTTGACCCCTGAAACAGCTATCTTTCCTTAGTAAAGCAGATCTTAGAACCTGTGTTAGCATCCATCCTGGGTATGCCAGTATGATTGCTATTACAGCTATGAGTTGGACCAAATGTCCTCTGAGCTCCCTTACAACTTGGAGATTCTTTGAAGTAAAAACTCCCTAACAATTAAAGCTATCCAGAAATGTAATGGACATTCCCATGGTGGCAGTGATGGGTCATTCCATAGAGGTTTTCAAGTGTAGATTGGATGCTATATGTTGTTGGTATCTTAAGTATTTTGTGCCACCAGGGGTAGGAATAGAAGTCCTCTAAGGTAATACCGAACTCTTAACCTTCTAGAAATATTCTGTGAGCAAGAGCAGGGTATTATGGAAAACAGCATTGTCAAACTTCAATGGAAACAGGGCCACGAAACTACATGAGGATCCCTTCTGCCTCATATTAACCACATAATAACATTATTTATATTTTATTATAATTTTATTTCTTTTGTTAAATGTTTCCCAATTACATCTTAATCTGTTTGAGGAAACATTCAGAGTTTTGAGGCTCGTGTTTGATGCATCTGATGTAAAGAATGATGGATTTGGGGCCCTTGGTTCATACCCTAGATCTGCTACTAAACTGCTACTTAACACTTTGGTGACCTTGGACAAGTAAGTACACTTCTGTGCCTCAGACATTACTTTATAAAATTAAAGAATTGGACTATCTGGCCTCTCAGTTTCCTTTTACCTCTTAAAGATTCTTTTGAGCTTTGGTATATATGGCTCTACCTTGTTCAAAGATTCATAGCTAGTAAGTGCCTGAGCTGGGCTCAAACCCAGATCTCATGACTCTTAGGTGCCCTTCCCACCATGTTCATGGCCTTCTGGGGGAAAGTATCTACATTTAATACTTTCATTTTCTTAACTGAACACAGAAGGAGAAATTATATGAAAATGCCCCCTATGCCAAGGAGATAAGACCTGAAAAATGGAAATGCCTTTATGGGGAAGTGGTGGGTTAACCTTTCTTTCCCCTCTTAAAAGGTCATGAAATGCATAGAAATTGATATGCTCTGTTGGTCTTTGCCCTTCCAACATGAATTTTTTTTGTTGGCAATTTTGCGTAGACCATGTGATGTGAGGGTTGCCATGGTAAGCGTGAATTTTTTACTGAATGACATAGTAAATACCAATCATGTAAAACACAGAAAACTGTGTGACTGATAAGTTACTGCAGCCCTGGGGCTTAGTTGACTCCCCAGGAGAATGATGGGAATCATCAAAGAGCTGAAAGTGGTTGGAAGGACAATTGCTTCGAAAGATAGGGGAAGAAAAAAGAAAGAGGACGACAAAGATTTTAGGGGAGAAAAGAGAAGGAAAAGACTGAAGATGATTAGGGATATGTTTTTACTACCTAAAGAAGCTACAGTAGGCATTCGGTGTTTTAAAGAAATGGCTCTAGGTCCATGTTCCTGAAATGATCGGCTGGGGTTCATTTCCTGGTGCCATCTCCTTGTTGTAATGATCAGCAGTCAACAACAGTTGGCTGCCAGCTGATTCGAACAACTACATAAAAATTTCCAGGATTCTAGTAAAGATTTACAGGAAAATACAGAAGAAAATCAAACAGGATAAGGATGTATTGAGGGGCTGTGGTGTTCCCGAGTGAAAGGAATATAATACTCTCACTGCCGAGATAATGATTTCATCCAAGTATGGAAGAAGCAGTGTGGTATTTCCATAGCATTTAGAACTGAAAAAGACCTGCAACCTAGGAAGTAAGTACTGGAGATCTTGGAATATATTAGAGCTAAATATTAGAGCTAGAGACTGTAGAACACAATGCACAGGATATTAAAACTGGAAGAGACCACAGTAATTATCCCTGTTGTCCACGCTTGCTTTTCCTACACAGAAGGAAAGTGCCTTGCCCAAAGTAGCATGAATAATGATTAGCACAGCTAGAGCTGAAACCGCTTTCTTCTGAAGACAAATCTAGAGCTCTTTCCACAATACCACACAGTCTCCCAGTAGTACCAAGGACACTGGATTTGGAGTCAGAAGACTTGGGTTTGAGTCTCTTGGCTCTGCCAGCTCTCAGCTCTGTGACCTTTGATCACTTTCCCATTCAGACTTTCATTTTCCTTCTTAGGTCCCCACTAATATATACTCTTCACTAAGCTGTTATGATGCAACTGTCTTCTAAGCCTTAAATTACTATAGTAACGAAAGTTGCTGCAGTTGTTGCCAGTATCAGATGAGACCGTGTAAATAAAACACTATGAAAACATTAGTAATTTTTTATTCCCAGCAGTTGACTAGGTACTACAGATGTTATATATAAAGTACTTTTAAAACATTAAATTGCTATATAAATGTCAGCTATTATTATTAGTTTAATGAAATTATATTTTAGTAGGGATAATGAGAGAGTTAATATGCTGCATAAATAAATATCTCTTCTTATATACAGTATACACGTGAACTCATTTGCAAAACTGTGGATACTGTGCTATTTATGTAGAGAATAACTGAGTTAGTAATCTGCTGAGGGGAGTTCTAGTCCTAATTTCACTTGATGCCACTATGTGACCTCAGACAAATCCATTTCCTTCGCTGGGCCTCAGTTTCCTCAGCCATATAAATGAGGAGTTTGGACTTGGTGATCTCTAAAAATCCTTCTAGTTCTTAAATTCAACAATTTCCTGTGAGTCAGAGTGGGGGAAGGGGAGAATATGATGGTTTCATTGAGAAACTACCTCGTCAAATGATTTATTAATGACTTAAATGGTTGAGATGAGTAAGTAGGAAAGGAAAATCTCTACCTTCATATACAAGGCTATGAAGGGAGGATAATATTTTCCCAAAATCAATGTCCTTTACTTATCAGTTTCATATTTAAACATAGAATCTTAGAGGTATGTCACAGGACATTTAATCCAACCCATACATGAAGTAGAATATTTTCTATAATGTCCCCTTAAGTGATTATTTAGTCTCCCATTGAAAACTTCCTATACCAGGGAGCTTGCTACCTTAACAGACAGCCCATTGCATTTTTGGATAGCTCTTGTTATCGAGATTCAGGATGGCATAATAGATATAGACAAAGCTTCAGAACCAGTAAGACCTGGATTCTGTCTCCTACTGGCTCCACCATGCTGGACAAGTCACTTAACCTCTCGATGCTACAGACAAACGCTCTAAGATTTTTAAATTATAGAGAAGGTACAGATCTTCAATAGTAGAGGCAGTTCCTCACTAGGAACTTCCATGAACACCAATGAAATTATTGGTCCACTCTCTGTCTTTAGTTATTACGAAGATCTTCATTTTGGTGAGCTGAAATTTGCCTCCTTGTGACTCTCACCTGCAATTTTTCCATCCATTTCCAAAGCATTCTTTTCCCATGACCTGCTTTGGGCTACAGATGATTAGTTTAGAGAGCATGGTACAAATCATACTTTTGACCTTATTATTGGAGAAGGGAATTGTATTCAACTCTTGCCCATCATATTCCTTCACTTAGCTTTAATGCTCTGGGGCTCCACTGTATTCTGAAGATAAAAGTGGGTATATTTAATAAACCAAATATTTAATAGAACAAAGGCAACTGAGTTGGAATCAGGAAGACCTGGGTCCAAATCCTATCTCCGACCCTTACTAGGTGTGTGCCCTTGGCCAAGTCATCTAACATTCTTAGCCTTAGTTTCCTCTTTTGCAAATGGGGATGTTAATGGTAACTGCAACCTTACGGTGCTGTTATTAGGATCAAATGAGATGATGGCTGCAAAGTGCTTTGCAAACCTTAAAGCACTGTGTAAATGTTAGCTATTACGAATAGGCATACTAGCCAGAACTAGAAGGACTTTAGGACTGAAAAGTCACTAAAAAATAAAGGAAAAGAAAAAGCCATTGTGAACCATTATGAATCAGGTTCTCCATAAAATCAATATCACATTTATGAGCATTGAGCTTTATTCTTGGCCCTACCCCAAAAGAAATGATGGTGCAACTTTGAAAGACCTTATTTCTGAAACTTGAAGACGTGGATATTAAAATGATCATTTAACCTCTGGGTGTCTCTTGGTTTCAGAACACTGGAGACACCCAATTTTGAATTCCTAGAACTACTTTGTTCTAAATGATTAATCTTAATGCATCCTAAAGCTTATACCATCAAGAATTTGAAGTTGTTGGGTGACAGAGACTGCTGACGAAGTGCCTTATTACAATTTAGCTGAATCAGATGTCACTTTTATCCCATTAGAAGAATCCTGGGATTTAGAGCTGGAAAGGGGCTTAGGAATTATTTAGTCGGAGCCTATAATTTTTTTTTATAAATTTTATTTAATATATTTAGTTTTCAGCATTGATTTTCACAGGAGTTTGAATTGCAAATTTTCTCTCCATTTCCACCCTCCCCCCCACTCCAAGATGGCGTATATTCTGGTTGCCCTGTTCCCCA
>CM053623.1:403196016-403224799 GCA_028646595.1 Phalanger gymnotis
TTTCACATTGTCTTCCATTTTTTCATTCCTTTCGTTCTGTTTGATAATATCTTGATTTCTCATCAAGTCGCTAGCTCCAAACTCACTTTTAAGGTAGTATTTTCTTCAGTGGTCTTTTGGACCTCCTTTTCCATTTGGCTAATTCTGCCTTTCAAGGCATTCTTTTCCTCATTGGCTTTTTGGAGCTCTTTTGCCATTTGAGTTAGTCTATTTTTTAAGGTGTTGTTTTCTTCAGTATATTTTCAGTATTTTTTGGGTCTCCTTTAGCAAGTCATTGACTTGTTTTTCATGGTTTTCTCACATCCTTCTCATTTCCCAATTTTTTCCTCTACTTCTCTAAGTTTCTTTTCCAAATCCTTTTTGAGCTCTTCCATGGCCTGAGACCAGTTCATGTTTTTCTTGGAGGCTTTTGTTGTAGGCTCTTTGACTTCGTTGACTTCTTCTGGTCATATGTTTTGGTCGTCTTTGTCACCAAAGAAGGATTCTAAAGTCTGAGACTGAATCTGGGTGTGTTTTCACCGCCTGGCCATGTTCCCAGATAACTTACTTGACCCTTGAGTTTTTCAGTGCTGTATGACTGCTTGTAGACTAAAGAGTTCTATGTTCCAAGCTTAGGGGGATGCGCCGGCTCTGCCCCACCAGCACTCCTCCCTCCCCAAGAACCCCCAACCAGGACTGGACCTAGATCTTCAGCAGGCTCTTTACTCCTGCTCTGATCTGCCACTTCATTCCTCCCACCTTGTGGGCCTGGGGTGGGAAGCACCTGCAGCTGTAGTTCTGTAGCTGCCCCACCTCCACTGCCCCTGGGACAGTGGCTGAACTGCAAACTCCCTGTCCTCAGCAGCTTTTCCCACTAACCTACTCTGTTGTCTTTGGTGTTTGTGGGTTGAGAAGTCTGGTAACTGCTGCAGCTCACTGATTCAGGGCACTAGGGCATGCTCTGCCTGGCTCCTGGTCTGCTTGGTCTGCGCTGCCCATGCTGGGCTCTGCTCCGCTCAGCTCTGCTTCCCTCTGCTCCCAGCTCCGTGTGGGATAGACCTTACCCAGAGACTATCCTGGCTGTCCTGGGCTAGAGCCCTGCTTCCCTCTGCTACCCTGTGGGTTCTGCAGTTCTAGAATTGGTTCAAAGCCATTTTTTATAGGTTTTTGGAGGGACTTGGTGGGGAGCTCATGCTAGTCCCTGCTTTCCAGCCACCATCTTGCCTGAGCCTATAATTTTAAAAATGGAAAAACTGAAGCCCAGAGAGTTTATATAAGTTGTTCAAGGTCAAACTAGTTGTTTATAGGAGCAGTTAGTGGTGCAGTGAATAGGACGCTGGACAGGAAGTCAGGAAGAGTTGAGTTCAAATCTGGCCTCAGATGTTTCCTAGTTGTGTGACCTTGGCCAAGTCAGTTAAGCAGTCTGCCTCAGTTTCTCATTTATAAAATGGAGATAATAATAGTATCTATCTACCAGATTGTTGTGAAGATAAACTGAGATAATATTTTAAAAGGGATTTGCAAACCTTAAAATGCTATAATAATAATAATTTAGGAGTGGGGCTTGAACACAGGTCTTTTGATTCCAAATTCATGGCATCATACTGTACTGTGTGATATGGGTGTAGAAATCTGGGAGCTGTGAAAATGAAGTCAAAGAGCTCCCAGGTAGAGAAGAAATACCTGTGTTTTGGGGAAGAGCAGGGGTGGAACAGGGTGTGGTATCCCTTGCAGATGGAGAGAAACTCTAATTGGGAAAGTGTGGTCCTAATGCCCAAGCAGATAATCCTCCAAGACTCCAAAACATACCAAGGACATGACCCATCCCTTGAATTCCATCTTCATGAGTAATTTTCAGTCATTAATCAGGGTGGCGGTATAGCTTCATTAGAATATGTCTGTAATTTCATAATGAAAGGCAGTGGGTCAATAGGATTTCTTAAAGCAGCTCATGCCAATTCTCTGGCTCCTTCCTGACACCCACAGGCAAAGCTAGATTAGCAGGTATATTACTAAGGAATCTCTACTCTTCCAGTAACACAAGACGAAAAGACACGATCACACTCATAGGCTCAGAATGTTGGTGCTGGAGCTGACCATTAGAGCTCATCTAATAAATTATTTGAACATGTGTACTCCATTCTCTGGATGGAAGCCTGTGCAGCCATGTATCCCCTTCAGGGAAACATGCAAAAGGGGGTGGTGGTGGTGGGGTAAAGCCATGTGCTCTAGGATCATAGATTTAGAGCTAGAAAGCACTTTAAAAGTCAGAAGGACTTTAGAGGTCATTGAGTCCAACCCTTTCAATTTAGAAATAAACTGAACCCCACAGAAGTGCCATGTTTAGCACAGTGCCTGCCATATAGTAGGCGCCTAATAAATGTTTGTTGATTTGAAACGACTTGCTCAAATTGTACTAGTAATAAATGATCGAGCCAGGAGGTGAACCCAGGCCCTCTAACTGTAAATTAATTGTTTTTCCCTCTGTACCAGCCTTCCTCTAAAGAAAGCCATGTGTATCTGGACCCCATGTGAAACAGTAAACCTGTGCCAGGAATCCATGTCCAACTGGGAGCCATAAGCATTGAGGAACTTGACAAGGGACAATAGAGGTAGGTGTTCTTGGAATCAATGTTTTGGACCCATTGAAAAAGTTCTTGGACCACACTGAATACCTGGACCATGTTGGGGAGCTCCTGAATGAAGCAAGAGTTAGGCCTAAGGAATGTAAGATCTTGGGATCATGAACCAGGAGCTAAAGTTTAGAATCTCCAAGGCCATCTAGTCCAATCCTTTTTATTTTCAGATGAGGAAACAGGAACAAAACTGTTGAGTAATTTGCCTAAGGACACAGTAACTGGCTGCTCTGAGATTTCAGCCTATGTTCAATGATACCGAGTTGAGTTTAGTTCTTCCAAGTTCAGTATTCCTTACACTATCTTATACTCCCTCCGAGCAAGTGATAGATCTATGATGTGGAGGAGCAAAACTGGAACTTGTGCTTTTATCGATACTGTGAGTTATATGGACTGTGCTTGCCCAGGAGAAAGAGGGGTTAACTTTCTATTGACTCTGAGTCCTTTCTCTGTTTGGAGCTCTCACAGCCAGGGTTTTACCATAAGTTTGGAAGACTATATAGATAGGGCTCACTGGAGGGGTGAGTTGCTTGAGTCTCTAGATCCCCTGGGTGATTGAGATGATACTCATAGAAAGGTAATTATGGCCTTTGGAAGAAGGCTCACTGGAGAGGGAAAGAGAAATGTATTGATTTTTCATAGGCTCAAGTTTGAGTCCTTTGTATTTTATGTCAGGTTTAATAAAGATACTCTTATAGTTAATGTCTTGTTAGCCTGAGTACTTGCTCAGGAAGCAGTCCTTTACCAACAAAGGTCTGTGTAGTCAAAGCTATGGTTTTTCCAGTAGTGATGTATGGCTATGAGAGCTAGATTGTAAGGAAGTTGAGTGCCACAGAATCAATGCTTTCAAATTGTGGTGCTAGAGAAGACTTTTGAGAGTCCCTTGGACAGCAAAGAGATCATATCAATCAATACTTAAAGAAATTAATTCCGACTCTTTATTGGAAAGACAAATACTGAATCTCAAATACTTTGGCTACGTATGAGAAGACAGGACTCGTTGAAAAAGACCCTGATGTTGGGAATGATTGAAAGCAAAAGGAGAAGGAGGTGACTGAGGATGAGATGGATAGATAGTGTCATGGAAAAAATGAACATGAGCTTGGATAGATTTTGGGAGATAGTGGAGGCTGGAAGGGCCTGATGTGCAATGGTTCATGGGGTCATGAGGAGTCAGACATAACTGAACAACTGAACAACAATATCTTTTATTGGGAAGACCTAGACACAAACCAAATCCTGATATTTGAAGGGGAAAGTCTGGATGAGGGCAAAAGTCAAAAGAGAATTGTGAGAGATACTCCTGAGACTGAACTGAGGTAGAGTAAATGCAGAGCTTTGGTGTGGGCTATTGGGTCCCAGTGGTTTAAAATGTCCAAAGAGGGTTCACAGACATTAACTCACCTGAGCCTCACATCAACTCTGTGAAAGAGGGAAGTATTGGGAGTAATATTCTCTCTATTTTATGGATGGGGGTGCTGATGCTCACCGAGGTGAAAGAATCACAGGATTTTGGAGCTGGGAGGAAATTTAGAGGTCATTTGATTTGAATCCTTCATTTTACAGAGCTGGAAACATGCTCAGAAAGGGCAGCTGGTTTGCTCCAGGTCACGAAAATAGTGGCTGAGTCAGAACACAGATTCTGGTCTCCTAAATCTAAGCCTGGTGCATTTTCTATTGCACTGCTTGCTGCATTGGCCAGAAGTTTTTCTAAACCCTATGAGAGCTTCAGAAGAGGCACTTTTTTTTCCCTAGGGGGAAAAGGGAAAATTGAAATAGTATTCAGTGCTAATGCCAAATCAAATTGGTCATCTTTTCCAGACCCCCTGCCAATACAGTACTGTTCCTCACAGTCCAATCTTCAGTGCTATGAATAGCCTTTAATATGCTGAGGAAATTACTCAGGAGGTGTGCAGATGTATCACAGGATGTCAGAAAAAAGCTGATGGTGCCTTTGACTGGGTTATGACGACAGGAATCTGATTAAATGTAGATGAAAGCTTTAGGCTGGAAAACATTGCTCATGTTTTTGGGCTTTAGGGAGGCTGTGTGCTGACTCTTCATTTAGAGTCTTTTATTTAGAGCAATGGCAGGTGGGGGCCATTCTGCTTCCTCTCTCCAACTTTGTGTCCAGGAGAAAAACAGGGGAAAGGTGTGTGTGTGTGTATGTGCGCATATGCGTGTACATGTGTGTTTGTCCACATGCATGCATGAAACTACTAGCCATGTTAATTTTTGCTCTTTCAGTGCATGAAATATTTTCTTTATAATCTACCTCTAATTTTCCATGGGCAGAAATGGCCAAATTTTCCTCTTTAAAAAAATAATCAAACAATTATTGTCCATTAGCAAAATTTGTTTTTTCTTCCTTCCACCTCCTTTCCCTTCACATCAGAAGAACAAAGCAAAACAAAACAAAACATCAAAACCCTTGTACCAAATGTGAGCTCTGGATTGGGGATCAGGAAATCTGGGTAATATTCCCAACTTTGACATGAACTTATTTTTGTGACTTTGGGCAAATTATTTCTACATGAGGCTTTTCTGTTTTCCTATGTGTTGTTGCCTTCCTCTCTAAGATTTCCTTCCTATTCCTCTGTATATATCTTGTATGTGCCTAGTTATTTTCATTTATTCACCTAGCTATTTTATTTCCCCCATTAGAATATAAGTTCCTTGAGGCCAGGGATTCTTTTAGCCTTTCTTTGTATCCCCAGCACATAGCATAGTACCTTAGCAGCTAGTAATCACATAATAAATGCTTGTTGGCTGACTTTTTTCTAAGTTTTACTTTTTTTTTTTGTAAAATGAAGAGGTTAAAATAGAAGCTAGATATCTCCTTTTTTGGGGATGAGTTACATATTTTTAAGACCAAATTTCACACTTTGGTCTCATTTTATCAAGTCTCGAGGATACCAGTATAGGAGTGTGTTGGAGTCAGCTGAAACTGGCTTGAGAAAGCTGATGGGTAAATTTCCACTACCTTTCTAGTAGGGGGTAGATTAGATGGCTTCTATTGTCCTTCCTAGATCTAGGGCTAATGAGTCTATAATCCTATAATCTCCAAGGGCTCTTCTAACTAACTTGCTATTTTTTAAAAATTTCACTTATTTAATTTTTAGAAAAATAAGATTAACTTGGATACTAAAGCAACAGTGGGGGAAAAAAATCCTGAAATGGGAGTTGAGAGCTTAACTCTGATTCTGGCTTTGCTGTGCAATCTTAGGCTTGGTTCTTCCCCATTTTCCTCACATATAAAAAAGAAGGCCTGGACTACAAGATAATTGATTCTCAAAGTTTTGGTCCAGGAACCTCGGGGATGGGGTCCCTGAGACCCTTTCACGGGGGTTAGCAAGGTCAAAACTATATTCATGATAATATTGTTTTAGCTTTAAATATGGCAAACATTAATAGCTGTAACCTACATAAACAAAAGATCTTTTGGGGTCCTCAATAATTTTTAAGAGTATAAAGGGGTCCTAAGACCAAAAGATTTGAGAATCAATAGACTTAACTGATACAAAGATTCCTTCCAGCTCTAAAATTTGGTGATTCGACTCTATTGTCCCTAGGCACTTAATCCATCTGCCATGACTGTTTCCCCCAACCACCTTGTGGAAAAAGAGCACAGTTTAGCTTCATCCTTGCTCTAAAAGATCATATCTGTTTTCTGCATTGAAAGAAAATAACAATTGTCATTATGATCGGGAATCAGACTTTTGGATCTCATGGTCAAGACAGAGCCATCTATAACCTCCTAAAGCCAACTAGTCCTGGGGAATTCTTCTACATGTATTAGTGTTATGTTCTTTGTGGTTTTGGCCCTAAAGTGAATTCAGTGATTGTGTCAGATGTGGGCATCTTCTGGTCCCCTTCTTCTTTTCTTCTACTCTCAACCACCAGTGTGCCTCTTATTAATTTATGTACAGTCTCCATTTATTCTTGTTCCCTATGCCAATGGGGAGTAGAGAATAATTTTCTACATTTTAGGAATTCGCTACAGTATAATCTTGATCATAATAATGATAATCATTATTACTTTCATTTCTAGAGTGCTTTCTATTTCACAAAACAATTGTCTCAAAACAATCCTGTCAGCTATGTTGTACAAATATCGTTCTCCCCATTCTACAAATGGGGAAATTGTAAAGGAAAGGGTGCAGATGATTTGGACATGGTTACATAACTATTAGGTGTTGGAGGTGGAATTTAAATGCTAGTCTCCTAAGTATGGAAAACAAGTAACATCTGGAAAACTATCAACCAAATGGTCAATAAACATTTATTAAGTGCCTACTATGTGGCAGGTGCTGTGTTAGCTCATGGTGATACAAAGACAAAAAAAAATGACATAGATCCTGCCCTCAAAGAACCTCCATTTTATTGGGGAAGACAACATGTCCATACATACAGTTGTGACACTAATTATCCTGACTCCCCAGAAGACCAGGTAGGTTAGATTTGATTCTTCTCTCCAGGGTTCTCTGGTACCCTTAAGGGGATTTGGAAGGTGTCTAGGCTCTCTGCAAATGGCTTTAGCCCCTACAAAAGATGTTTCCTCAATTGTAGGGGTGGCCCCCTGTACTTCATGTCCATTAGCCTCTGACAGTAAGATTAGCTTTTACACAGGCTTACTTCAAAGGGTATAATAACAGTTATATGAAGTGACTAACCCCACACCAGGCATCCTCCTTCTCCTAGCACCACTTCAGTCTCTGACAAGAACTGGGTTAGGTTCATAGTTTATCTCAGTTCCTACAGAGCACAGTCACAGTTACAAGTTCAAAACTCCACTCAGGCTCAAGTCCCTGGCACCTTGGCTTATCAGGGCTTCCATGCTGGGCTGGGTGGCTGCACCACCTTGTCTGCAATCCTGGCTCAAAATCACCACGCTTTGAACTTCTGGTTCTGTGGGGATCCACTCTAGCACCTGAAACTGAGAAAGACAAAAAATCACAGAACAGAAACAAACACCTCCAGGCCCATTTCTGGGAGCCAGAGTAAAAGATAGAGAGCAGGGGAAGGAAAGTCCTTCTTCTCTTACTGGTTCAGTTCATGGAATCCTCACTGCAGGTGAATTGGGATCTTCACCCTCTGGGCACATAAGATAAGAGTGGCCAAAAAGCACACTAGAAAAAAGCAATGGAAAAAGAGTCAATGGCTCTTACCACTTTTAAAGCTTCAGATAACCAATAAAAGGAGGCTACCCCACTCATGTGGCTGAGGACACAGTGGGTTCCATGTTAGAGGAACTGAGCGTGCCAAGACATCCAGGTTATAGATAATATATACAAAATAAATACAGGGTAATTTTTTTGGGGGAAGGCATCAGCAGCTGTGGGGATCAGGAAAGGTGTTCATATAGGAGCTGACATTGAGCTAGAATTTCTAGGGTCATCTCAAAGTATTTAAAGTTAGCCTAATTTTAAAATTAATGGAGGTGGGGAGAATCACTGCCATCTTGTTCTCATGATGGTTCTAGGAGATAGTTACTACAAATGTTATTAACCCAGTTTTACAGATGTGGAAACTGAGGTTCTAAGTGACTTGTTAAAAGTCACACAGCTAGCAGCTGTCAGGAATGGGATTGGAACTCTGTACTCTCTTGCTTCCAAACATAGTGTACTATCCACTAGCTTGGCTACCTCTAACATTCATGTGGTTGGATGCCTCTAGTTCAGTCTGATTCCACAAACATTTACCAAGTGCCTACTATGTGATAGGTCTGCTTGGAGTTCTGACCTATCTGCCTTTCCTTCTCTCACTGCCTCTCTTATAAGTGCAACAGAGCTTTGCCAAGTGCCCACTATGTGATAGATCTGCTTAGAGCTCTGACCTATCTGCCTTTCCTCCTCTCACTGCCTCTCTTATAAGTCCAACAGAGCTTTGCCAAAGGATTCCTTCCACAGGGAAGTTCTGCACTTTCTTCTTTCCATCATTGGCTACTTTGCAAAGATGGCAGCCAATATCTGCCAACTAAGATTGGATTCTTTGGGACTACAAAAGGGATGGGGATAGAAACTTCATGAGGCTGGCCAGTCAGGGTTCGAGATGTTCAACACAGAAATGAGCGTGGGATCATCGACTCTGGTGTTTGGTGGATCTGTGTCTCTCATCATGACCAGCAATGACAGATCTAAGTGTGAACGTGCCAGACTCTTGTAATCCTATATCTTTTATCATCCATGGTGATAATTTCTTCCTGAACCTTCATATCTCTCCACACACCTTCTTTGTTTTCTCATTTTTGTTTCTAGTCAGCAATTTATCTTCAACATCTTTAATATGATATAGTGAAAAAAATGTAGACATTGGGCTAAGAATCAAGAGACCTGGGTTTGAGTTACAGGTGCAGCATTTAATAGCTGCTCCATCCTGGGCAAGATCACTTCTGAGCCTCATCAATAAAATGATTATAATAATACTTATGCTGAATACTGCACAGGACTATGAGACAGGAAGTGGTTTGTAAACCTTTAAGTGCTATAAAGCATGAGATAGTATTATTTTAATTTCCTGTCCTGTTTTCCTCCCTTTTAACTTATTCAGTTGTTTTTCCATTCCCTAAAATCTCCATTCAATGTACATTTTGCCTGCTTTCTTTTGTTGTGGGAATTTCCCAGCTTGGGGTTCCATGAGCATCTAGGGAGCATCTCACCTGCTCACAATGAGGTCTGCTAGACTAGAGGGCAAAAAAGGAGTAGCCAAATTGAAAGGAAAAGAAATTTATTAGAGCACTAAGGAAGACTGCCAGGGCTGGGAGCAGCTTCCACTTCTTAGGGTACAGATTAGGTTTCTATAGCTTTTTTGGCTCCCAATGGTTTAGTTAATCATTGGCCTTCCACAGCAGAAAGGAAATGGGGGAAAATGAGAAAGCCTGGAGCCACAGGAGTTGATAAAGATCAGGTGGGATCTTCCTGTGGGGAAAACCATTTCTCTGTAGCAGTAATCTCTAAGATAGTGGAGGCCTCCTTCCCATAGAATCAGTCTGACTCATTTTTGTTGTGATAGTAAGAAGCAGAATAAAGTATAGCTTGAGGGTCTCTTATTGACACAATCCCTTAGGTCTTTTACCTTGGTCCCATAGGTTACTTTGTCTGGGGAGAAGATGTTTTTTTCCCCAAACTCACAGTATTCATGTTGATCTCCTCCACCCTTTCTATTTTTCCTATTTTTTTTTTAAGTAGGTAGGTAAGGACGGACACACACACACACACACACACACACACACACACACACAGACATATATAGTGAGAAAGGGACAGAGAGAGAGACAGAGACAGTGAGACAGAGAGACAGAGAGTACATTTATAAATGCTCTGTCATTACTGTGTGACAGACAGTGTGCCAAGAAGTAAGGATACAAAAACAAGTAAGCAAGACAGCACCCTGCCCTCAGGGAGCTGATATTCAAATGGGAGAAGAATGATAACACATAGGGAGGAGTTGAAAAGGGTGGGGGCATTCTGTAGCTTGGGGTGCAGATGGATTGGACGGATTTGGCTTGGAGATCTAGTTATAGGAAAGACAAGAAGAAAGTTTAGCTGTCAGAGGCCAGTGTAGCACTTCCAGGGGCACAGTCCAAGGTTTCTTTGGGAAAGAGGTATGGATGATGGCCAGTGTGAAAGTGAGGTGTAGAGATGGCCAAGAAGTGTACACTCTCTCAGAATGTGATACAATGGAAAAGTTCTAGATTAGGAGTCAGGAGACCTGGGTTTTAGGTCTTCCTGTGTGGCCATAGACAAGTCAATTCTACTTTCTGGGTTCAAGTTTTCACTACTGTAAGATTAGGGAAATGAAGGGTTGGATTAGACGATGTTCTATGGTCTGTTCCAGTTTTAACTTTCTGTGAGTTACTTGACTCTTGTGTATTCTCCCACCCCATAGGGAATCATTCCTGATGGCTCATCTCCTTCACGTGCCTCATCATGGAAGTGATCCATGAACAGTTTAAAATAGGGCCATTAAGAAAACTGAATAACTTTAATGAGACTACTAGTTACCCTTATTACTGTAAAACATTAAGGGGCTGATCCTACACCAAAATGGAGCATTGCCCCAAGCAAAAGAGCAGTATGAGACTCTCTTATAGTTCTGTCCTTTGTATAATTTTAAAAATAAAAGCTCTCCTATCTCTTCAAAGATCCTTAGCAGAGAAAAAGGGCTTTTGTGTTCTGACTGTGGTCTGGAATGTTCATGTTTGGTTCTCTGACATGGCAGAGGATGGATTTTTCTGTACCTGATGTCCAGGTGAGATGTTGGATCCTCAGAAAAGCTGCTAGAAGCTGCTTGTGGATGGATGAGGAAGAGGTCAGTGAGCGCCATACTCTGCTCTTTAAGGACCCATGGGGTCATCAGCCAAACTAGCCCAGAAGTTGTTCAGCTTTTGTCAGACTAAAGTGGGCATTGATTTTTCTAATGTTGCATCACAATATGCACACAGCGCTTAGGGCCCAAACACAAATCCACTAGTGCTCTAAGAAAAACTAGGCCGAAGCCCTGAATGACAGAGATGTATGATAGAGCCCAGCAATATTCATTTAGATCTGGAACAGACTTTTTAAGGCCATTTAGTCCAAACCTCTCATTTTACAGATGAGGAAATTGAGGCCCACAAAAGTTAAGCAATTTGCTCTGGCTCATACCCTTAGTGAAGGAAGCAGGGCCTGAACCCAAAACTTCTGATGCCAAAGTCAGAAGAGGCATTGCTTTCCTCCTAGATCTGGCTTTTATAAAAGTGTAAAGAGCCCTGTAATCGATTACTTTTCATTGTATTCCAGTAAATTATCTTCCTTTTGAAGAAATTTCATTTTGGTAATGTGGTCTACTTGTTTTGGGGGGAGGATTACCCACCAACCAGAAATGCCCTTCCTCTAAAAATGCCTTATTTTTAACCACTACTTGTATATATTTGTATTGATTTACTTTGTATTCGTGATGGATATATTTTTGTATGTACTTGTCTGATCTCCCCATTAGCATGTCAGCTCTTTGTCAGTAGCAATTGCTTCATATGTCATACTTCTATCCCTGGCCCCTAGCATGATGCCTGGCAGAGAGGAAAAACCTCATATGTACTTGTTGATTGGTTGGTTGAATTGGGCAGTTACTGTGTGTGTGTGCGTGTGTGTGTATATATATATATATGTGTGTGTGTATATATATATGTGTGTGTGTGTGTGTATATATATATATATATATATATATATATATAAAGTTTTTTACATACAAAGACAGGCTAAACCAGTCCCTACCCTTACAGAGATTATGTTCTGGTGGAAGACAAAATGTAAATAACATTCAATGTAACAAATAAGTCTCTCTGTCTCTGTCTCTCTCTGTCTCTGTCTCTCTATCTCTTTCTCTCAGTATCTCTCTCTGTGTATGATTGTGTTTCTTCTTTATTAGCTATAATGAGTGAGCAATGGGAATTTGGGAAGGAATAGGCATTTTATATTGCACTTGGTGCCAGGCACTGCGCTAAGTACTTTGCAAATGTTATGTCATTTGAAGACATCAGGCCCTCAAGGAGAGATGGCTCTACAAATTCATGGGCAAGATTAGAAAATATCTACCTTTGTGACTGAAGCCAATACGAGTTCACTTACCATGGTAGGGAATCCTCTGAAGAACCTTTGCAGATGGTTATTAGCAAAACTAGGTAATCTTGGGTGACATTAGGAAAGGTGCTGAGTGCAGAGCAAGAGAAGAAGCTGTTTTGCTGTCCTCTGCTCTGGTCAGACCCCCTTCTTGTCACTGTTCAGCTTTGGGCACCATATTTCGTGAAGGACATTAACAAACGTGTAGAGGAGCATGACTAGCATGACTGACTGAATGAAATATTGAAGCTTCAGGCACTGGGGATACAAATATAACAATTAAGACAGCGTCTGCTGTCAGGGAAAACAATCCACATGTGGTGGTCAGGGAGGAATATTTTGGTCAGGGACATTACGGCAATCGTGAGTGGAATCACAGGATAATTGATTGACATCTTCCCAGGAATATTAGTATTAATTTAATGATTGTTATCAGAATAAGGTGTAGAAAGTGGGTGGGAAGCGAGGGCAGAGTATAGCAAGATGGCAAGAAGAAGTTAGGAGTATATCATGGTGGACCTGGAAATGCCCAGACATAATGAACTCTCATCAGGAGTACAGGACCCCAGGGTAGGAGCTGGAGTTGCTAAGTTGGAGGCTGAGGGTAGAAGGTAGAGAGACAAGAAGATGGCTAGAGTATGGATGGTAAAAGGACTGGAGACCACATGAGGACCAGTGAAAGGAACTAGGGATTTTTAGGTTGGAGAAGACAAGATTTTGGGGGGTTAGGGTGGAACAGAACAGTTGTTTCACATCTTGAAGGGACAAGGAATTTGATTTGTCCTACTTAGCTCCCAAGGGCAGAACTATGACCAGTGAGTGACAGCAGTGGCAGAGAGGCAGATTTAAATTAATTGCTAAGAAAAACTTGCTAAGCATGAGAATGGTCCCCAAATAGAACAACCTATCTAAGAAGTAGTGGATTCCCCAATTCAAGGGGTCTTTAAGTCAACTTTGAAGGACCATTCATTGGGAATATTATAAATAGGATTTCTGACCTCATTGGAATTGGAGAAGGTGACTTCTGAAACCTTTTCCGATTGTAAGGCTGTATAAGTAGGGCTCTTTGATGGCAGGTAACAAGAATCTACATACCAGATAAACAGCATCAACAAATGGAAATGACTGACTGCATACAGAGCACCCTACAAGGCTCTAGGGGAGACTCAGATATCACAAAGATACGGGTCCTTGTCTTTCTGGAGCTCTAGTAGGGATACCATTAATGAAATTAATCATCTATGGGTACCTTCTTTAAAGTAACTACATACTAAAGTATGGTTTAGAAATCAATACTGTTAAGATTATATTACCTCTTTATGTCAGCAGGAAGTAGCTTCCTAAAGTGTAACTAAAGTAGGATAAACTGTATTTTGGGAAATTATGTCATAAGGAGTTGTATGTGTAGTTCATGCATTATATTCCATTATATTCCTCTGTGAATGTGTTCTCTGTTCCTTCTAAACTGTAAGCTCAGGGGAGGGTCCATGTCTCATGTATCTTTTGTAACTCCCCAGTTGCTAGAGCAGTGCTTTGCATGTAGTAATTTCTTAGTAAATATTTTCTGGGTGAATTTTGCAATAAATATAAATAGAAGAATTCATAATCTTTGTGAAGTCTAAAAAAAAGAGGAGAGAGAAAGCATTTGTCAGTGTGTCTTTTGCACTGCTGAGGGAAGAGGAATTCTGTGATCAGTCTGAGTTATTTAGATAAGAATACCATTAGAATGGAGAAGGGCATTTTATCACATAACACACTGCTATACTTCAGGGATGAATGAATGAGAAGGCATTTAGTAAGCATTTACTGTGTGCCAAGCACGACAAATCCATTAGTTCGTTTGTATCAGTGTGGCTTCTAAGGAGGCAGATCATGGCTTCTCCCCATCTTGGTGGATGGAAACCCTCTTTGTCTTCCATCCACCCCTGTATTATGGTTGTCTCTCTTTCCATTTACACTATTATCATTGTGTATGTCATTTTCCTAACTCATTTTATTTTGCATCAGTTCACGTAAATTGTTTCATACTTATCTGTAGTCATTATACTCATCGTTTCTTGGAGAACAAATAATCCAGGACCCTTTCTAGGTCAACCTTGCCTGGGGTTTCGATTTGCCTGCCTCTGAAAACAGGACAAACCAGCACCCCTCACCAAATGGTGTTCAGTCTTCTTAGGCATGACACTTACTTACCTCTTACTGATGCTTCAGTGTTTATCCCAAGGATCATCATCGCTGCCATGGGGCCTTTCTTTCCTACCCCAGTCCACATGGATCTCTTCTTCCTTGCAAATGTGATAGCAGTTATCTTTGTTTATAGACTCATTTAGAACTTTCCCTACTCTGCCTTGCATTGGGACTTTATGTATCTATTCTGTCTCATCAACTGGGAAGAAAAGCTCTTTAGGAGAAGGGCCTAGGTCTCATGTTTTTCAATGCCAACCCAGCACAGTGCCCTAGATCTAGGAAGCATTTAATAAAGTTTATTGTTGTTTCTA
Source organism: Phalanger gymnotis (assembly GCA_028646595.1). NCBI lineage: Eukaryota > Metazoa > Chordata > Mammalia > Diprotodontia > Phalangeridae > Phalanger > Phalanger gymnotis. The sequence continues at coordinate 403,210,729 of CM053623.1, forward strand.
TTTTTGCTGGTAATATGATGACTTCTCCTCAGTAGGAGGGTTGTGGAATGAGAAGGCCATAAAGTCATATAAAGTTAGAAAATAGAAAGGGATTTAGAAATCATTTAGCCCACAAGTTCTTAACCTTGATCCATGAATTTGTTTTTTTATTTTGGTAATGACATGATGATATTATTGGTTTCCTTTGTAAACCTGTGAATTTTATTTTATATATTTAATACCATTATTCTGAGAAGGGGTCCATAGGGTTCACCAAACTGCTGAAGGGGCCCACGATACAAAAAGAAGTTACCTGGCCCACTTCAGATTCTTGTTTGATGACAAAATTGAGGCCCAAATCAACAAATACTTGCACTCTGTATAGAAAGGTTTAGAGGGAGACAAAGATGAAAAAATAGACAATACCTTTCACCATAGATCTTACATCGAATGGGAGGGATATGACATGTACACAAATAAGTTATAACATGAGGTGGCAAAACAGAAACAGAGGAGAAATACAGAATAGTATATAAGAAGTGCTCAAGGAAAATTGAAGGAGAGAGAACGAGAGAGAGGGAGAGAGAAAGAGAGAGAGAGAGACAGACTGAGACAGACTGAGAGACAGAGAGAGAGAGGGGACAGGGAGGGAGACAGACAGAGACAGAGATAGGGAGAGATTGAGAGAGAGGCAAGGAGTGTGTGTGTGTGTGTGAGAGAGAGAGAGAAAGAAGGAGAGAGATTTATAAGAGAGGAATCAGACAAAGCTTTATGGAGGAGATGCCACATGAACCCTACCTTTAAGGAAAAGAAGTATTTCAACAGGCAGAGATCAGGAGGGATCTCTTGGAATGGGGACTGACCTACATGAGTGCATGTAGATAGAAGAATGGATAAGATTTGTAACCACCTAGTTGAGTTTGGCTAGAATGAAGAGTGTATGAAATGGAATAATATGGAAAGATGGTTTGGGGCCAGACTGCTAAGGGGTCCAAATGCCAAGCTAAGGAGTTTATATTTTATCCTATAGGCAATAGGGAACCATAGCAGGTTTTTATAGAAGGGGAACAGCATGGTCAGACAGCATCTTTTTTTTGGCAGCTATAGGAAGGATGGATTAGAAAAAATTTAGGAGTCCATTATAATAGAATACAGAAAAGGAAAATAATTTTCCCGAGGTCCATCAGGTGTTCAGCTCCTCTGGGATTAGAACCTTAGTCTCCTGTCTACCATTTTAGCTCTTGTTTCACTATGCCGTGCTATCTTGAAGGCAGGAGAGTAGGTCAGATGGTTTCTCGACATCCCTTCTGCCTGTAAGATGTACACAGACTGACAGTCTTGTGGGTTAAATAGCAGCCTATTGAGCTTGCAATATAGTTTTAATGCCATAGACGTGCTCCACAGCAATACAGACGAGTGGGTGGCAGGCTGATTTTCAAGCACTAAAAGGCTCTCAAGCTAATGAAAAGAAACTATTCCATTTTAATGCCTGTGACTCTGATTCTGAGATCTGGCATGTGCTGTACTTTGACACCAAAGCAGAAAAATACAGGAAGGGGGCACTAATTACTTAAAGTCATTTGTCTTAGAGTCAGAAAGGACCTTAAGCAATCATCTGCCCTAGTCTTCTACCTTTACCTATCACTCCCATTTTACAGAAGAGAACCTGGCACTTTGAGATCCTAGGAAACTTAGAAACATGGAATTTTAGAGCTGGAAAATACTTTGGTAGATAAATGAATGAATGGATAGGCAGATGATAGATGAATAGCTAGATAGCTGGGTAGGTAGATAGATTGATAGAATGTACTAAATAAATGCTCCGTGTACCAGATACTGTGATAAGCAATAGTGATACATAGACAAGCAAGCAAGACAGTCCCTGCCTTCAAGTTCCTTACATTTTGATGAAGAAAATGACACACAAAGAGGTCCTAAAAAAACAATGGTGTAGGGGAATGGTACCTAAAGGGTTAAGATGTGGTAAGGAGACTATGGGAAGCTATATGGAGGCCTGGGCTCCCACAAGGTAAGGAAGAAACTTTAGATATCACTAGAGTCAAATAAATCTCGCGAAGATCCTTTCTGAAATGAGCATGATGAGTGAGAAATTTCTTAGACTCTCGGAGTTGCAAGGGCTCTTAGAAATCACCTAGTTAAAATGGTACCTGAGGCGGGAATTCCTCTATACCATCTCTGTCAAATGTTCCTCCAGGCTCTGTTTGGAGACCTCCCATAAAGGAGAACCCACCACCTTCCTACACAGCTTATTCTGCTTTTTGACAATGTCGATTGTAGGAAAAGATATTAGCCTAAGAAAATGTTAAAATAGTTTTTAGCTTCCAGAATGTTCACTTTACATCCACTGGGACTTTTATTGGAAATAGTTTTGGAAAAAATGTATTTATATTAAATAGCATATTTAATTCATTGAGCCAAATACCACTCTGTTACCAAGTATTTTTCTACAGCTCAGCTTAATTGTCATTTTAGTAATGCAGCCTGCTTGATTTCTGAGGATTCAGTCATTAACTGTGAATTCTGGGATGCCTTCCAGGCAAATTTATTATTCGGATTCCACTCATAATTGGCAATAACAGGATCTGGCATTCGCCTTTATGCATCCTATTTTCTCACCTCCTTCCCTTATTTTCAGTGGCTTTCCTGTCTGGTTGTAGTGTTTTTCTTTGCCATGAGTGTAGGATTTTGCAGTGAACTTGATCGTCTAGTGTGGCAGGCTGTGGAATTGGCAGTCAGTTCACCCTGGGATCATGGGATCGCAAGATCTTAAAGTTGGAGCTGGAAGGGACCATAGAGAACTCCCTTCTTTATGGAAGGGGAACCCTCGTCTCAGAGCTGTTAAGCGTCTTGCCTGGCCAAGTGAAAACCAGGCTTGCATAGAGCTATTCCTTGCAAGTCAGCTCTGAAGGGCTTAGGGCTTTACAAAAGTCTCACTCAAAAGGTTTAATTCGCTGGTCACCAAAAAAATACATCCTGGGAGGAAACCTGGCAAAACAGGTATTATTTTGCAACACTCATGGTTGGGTGTGAGAGTGAGTTTGTGTGAAAGAAAAACGTTGTTTGGCTTGTGGGCAGATGGCTTTTTGGGTCTTTAATTTTTTTTTAATCGGGTGTCTCATCCTTGGGGATTCATCTATGTGACTTGTGTGCCAAAGAGAATACATTCCCTCCTTCCTTGTCTCTAACCATCTGGTTGTCACCTGTACTCCAGAGCAGAGGATCTGGGCTTTGGTCCTTTTGGAGGCTTAGAGCACCCCTCCTGCGTTAATCAAGAGGTTTCCTGAGCAGCTATTCAAAATGGCATTGCCCTATCAAGGTCATAGCCATGATCCAAGGTTTTGTTGGTTTGTTTTGTTATTCTCTGGAAGTGGAGATGCCAAAAATAGTAACATTTGGACTCAGAAACTCATAGAAAGTCAAAGATGAAAGGAACTGAGTACATAAAATGTTAGAGCTGGAAGGGACCTGGAAAAAAAGAACAGTTTTGCCCTGAGGGACCTTGGAACGTAGAATATTAGAGCAGGGATGGATATTAAAGCAGAAAATGTTAGAGCTAGAAGGGCTGAGAGAACATAGGAAAAAGTATGTCAGCACTAGAAGGGACCTAAGGGTTCACCCGGCTGTACCCCTGCATTTTACCAATGAGGATGCTGATGTCCAGGGAGAGGCCAGGACTTGCTCTCATTTGCCTGGGGAAGACTTGGCAGAACTGAAACCAGAGCCTGTTTCCTCACTCTGTATCTGTGAGTTTGGTTTCTTTTCTCATCCTATTTAGCAAAAAATGATTAGTAAAGAAGTAGTTTTTTTTTTCTTCTCCTTTTCTTTCTCCCTTTTTATCCTTCCCCTCATGGGGTCAGCGTTTCAAAGCAGTTTGAATTTTCTGGAGCCAAAAGAAGTATACTCATAGGCAAAGTTCAGTAAAAGTTTGGGCCTAGTTCTCCCACCTAATATAGGATTGTCAAGGCTCTTTCCTTCTCTGGGCCTCAGTTCCCTCATTTGTGGAAGGAAGGGGCTGGATGAAGGGCTATTTAAACTCTAAAATCCCATTCTCCTAAGTTATAAACTTCCTGAGCCTATTTCCTCATTTGTATGAAGGGTTTAATAATGCTCCCTACCTCATGGAGCTGTTATGTGCTACAGTGATTTTGTAAACCTTAAAGGGCACTAGAAATATTTATTGATAAAGGCGAGAGCCAACCTTAGGTAGGGAAACCTGGGTTTGAACATTGTCTGACACATATTAGTTCTGTGACTTTGGGTAAGTCATTTACAATCTTAGGGCCTTAGGCAACTCTTTAAGTCTATGTTAGCCAGCTGGGTACTGAAGGGGTGTTGGACCTGGAGTCAAGAAGACTTGAGTTCAAATCCAGCCTTAGATACTTGCTACTTGTGCGACCCTTGGGCAAGTCACTTAATCACAATCTGCCTTAGTTTCACTGTCTGTAAAATGGGGATAATAATCACATCTACCTCCCAGGGCTGAGGATCAAATCAACTATTTGTAGAATGTTTTGTAAACCTAAAATGCTTCATGAATCCTAGTTATTATTATTGCCGATCTCCATGGATGGATGGAGAGAATTTCCGTTCTGATAAAATCACAAGCACACATTACAAAGAAAGTCATAAAGAAATAGCAGTCCTCAGGAAAGATGTATGGGAGGAAGCATTTCTTGGGCCAAGGGTGCTTGTATGGCCCAGGACTCCTGGAGCCTTTGACTGGCCTTAAGAGGTGTAGCTGAGATTATCCCTATTATGTAATTTGTGAACTGATATGAAAATAGAACTTTTAAAACCACTCTACCACTGAACCCATGGGGTGGGGCTGAGGGAGACTTTGCCTAACTTAACCTGCCTAGCTTCGAAAGGAATTCCCCCTTTGAAAGGAAAGCCGCCCTGGGAGAGAATAGTGAGCTCTGGAGAGAAGGACAAGTTTGTGAAGTGGTACCAGGCCTGCCCTTATGAACCCTCTGTGAAGACAGCTGCTCTGAGAATTTCTATGAGCAGCTCAAAGGGGGCAAAGGACCAGAGGCTTAGAGTTGCAAGAAAACTTAGCAATCATGTAATTAGTTTTTCACTATATAGAGGAGATACAGAAAGCCATAAAGGTAAAGCAATTTGCCCAAGAACACATAGTTAGTAGAAGAGCTGGACCCTAGGCAACCTATGTCACTGTGTGTGGGGGTGTGTGGCACTAAACTGTACATAAGGATCCCTATGCTTGCATATTAACTGAGAAAACCACATATTAACATCATCTGTATTCTATTCTACTTTTATTTATTGTTAAATATTTCTCAAATTGTTAAATACTGTTTATTGTTAAATTTATCATTAAATATTCTTAAATTTATTGTTAACTATTTTCCAATTACATTTTTATCTGGTTCCTGTGGCACTCAGGTGTTGCAAGGTCCTGTGCTGCTGGCTTTTTTTTTCCCTTAACATTTTTTTATTGTATAACTTTTTAAAATTCATTTAAAAATTTTTGAGTTTTAGATTTTCTCCATCCCTTCTGCCCCTCCCCATCTATTGAGAAGGCAAGCTATATAATACCCATTATGCATATGAAGTCATGTAAAACATGTTTCCATATTAGGTATTTTGCAAAAAAAAAGAAAGTGAAAAACAATATGTTTCAATCTGCACTCAGAGTTCATCAGTTCTTTCTCTGGAGGTAGATAGTATTTTCATCATGAGTCATTTTGAATTGTTGTAGATCATTATATTTATCAGAGCAGTTAAGTTTTTCGCAGGTTATCATTGTTACAATATTGTTTTTACTGTGTATGATGTTTTCCTGGTTTGCTCACTTCACTTTGTAGCAATTCATATAAATCTTCCTAGATTTTTCTGAAATCAACGTCCTTATCATTTCTCACAGCACAATAATCTTCCATCACCATTACATACCATAAATTGTTAAGCCATTCCCCAGTTGTTGGGCATTCCCTCAATTTCCAATTCTTTGCCAACACAAAAAGAGCTGCTATAAATATTTTTGTACATATGAGTTCTTTTCCTTTTTCTTTGGTCTCTGCTAATTTCACTCAGCATCAGTTCATGTAAATCTTCCCAGGTTTTTCTGAAATCCACCTGTTCATCATTTCTTATAGCACAATAGTATTCCATTACACTCATATACTACAGCTTGTTCAGCCATTGTGCAATTGATGGGTAGCCCCTCAATTTTCAATTCTTTGCCATCACAAAAAAAAGCTGCTGTAAATATTTTTGTACATATAGGTCCTTTTCTGCTTTTTACAATCTCTTTCGGATACAGACCTAGAAGGGTATTGCTGGATCAAAGGGTATGCTCAGTTTGATTGCAGGGCATAATTCTTAAAGATCCAGATGATATTCATATTTTTTTACTAGTTGCTAGAGGCTATTAGATAGCATACTTAGAGTTGAATGTGATACATATTACATTTATAGGGCTTATCCAGAAGAAGGGATATTTAAAGATATTAATAGAATTTGGTGCTTAAACTAAGACCAATCTGTGCTCACACTTAGGTGAATTTTTTTTCAAGGTCTAGACTGTAATTGGGCCCCTAATTTTTTTTTCCTGGTGCAAACACTATTGCTCTGGAACCTTGAGGAGCCAGTGTTTAATTGTGTTAAAGTGATATTGCATACTTAGTCCTTGCCCCCATTGAGATATGCATTCAGAAGCATGGTCAGACAGATGGCAGTCATAGAATGCAAGGATCTAATATATGAACATATAATCATCTGGAGTTCCTCTTCTTTTCCCTCAGCTCAACCTTGGGCAGTGGATAGAGTGCTGGTTTGGAGTCAGAAAGATCTGAGTTCATATCTGACCTAAGACACTTACTAGGTGTGTGACTGTGGGCAAGTCACTTAACTCTATTTGCCTCAGTTTCCTCATCTTTAAAATGAGCCAGAGAAGGAGGCGGCAAACCATCCAGTATCTTTCCCAAGAAAACGCCAGATGGAGTCACAAAGAGTGAGACATGACTGAAATGACTGAACAACAAAAATCTAACCATGAGGTCAGCCACAGATCTACTCCTGATCTACTCCTGACAGCTAAGGCCAGATGTTTTAGAACAGTTCAAACTCAGGCCGATTTGGTGGCTCAAGTTCCAGTTGAGAACTGGAATAAAATAAGATATTCAGAATCCATATAGCATTAAATAAAAGGTGGTTCATTTAACAATACAGTGGAAAGGATGTCCGGCAAGGACACAGACTTGCTCCAGTTACTGTGTGCTTCTCTACCTCCACATTTGTCATGGTGGCATCTCTAGTCAGAAGCAAGAGTTGGACTTTTGTAGTTAGGTAACCAGAAAAATTGAATCTTTGAGTCTTGGTCCCCTAGGCCAAACACGTTTGTAGAACAGCTTCTTTGCTTTGCTTTGAAGAAGAAAAACAAGAAGCAAGCTGTCCATATCTATGTGGCAAGGGACTTCAGTGGAAGTTGTTCCTATCCAGGGTGGCGTCTGAAAATTAGTTATCAAGCCATCCACTGATGAACAGGGGCTGGTAAAGGAGGTTAAAGTCCACAAAATGAGTGACTGAGTAAAGACTTTAACTGAGAATTGATTCTGCTGCTTGATTATTCCTTGGTATTTACCTTGCTGTTTTGTTTCAATTCATTACTATGTTAGTCAGTTTGTTTACTTCATATTTAGATCTGGATGTGCAGAGGATGATGGGAAAGGCTTACTGAGGGGAGTCACGCCATCATCAATAACCAGTGATGCAGTGCCAATCATTTCCTCAGAAGCTAGGAACCCAGTGGCAAAGGCGGGGATGGTAGTCTCAGGGGTAGGCCGTCAGTCAACCTACTACTTGGGACCAATATGGAAAGTTGTAGTATCTTAAAACATGCACACACGTGCGCACACACACACATGCGTACACCCATACACTTACACGAAGGGCTATATTTCAAAGATATAGCAATAATAAAGATTAAAAAAACTCCACCTCCTCCTATCCTACCTTTGTCTCTGGGGAGAGTGGGCTTAGATTGATCTAGTCCTCCATAGCATTGGTCTCTCCATGGCACTGTCAGAAAGGTAGTCAAACAAAGAATTGGCAGTCTAAGAGAAAGATAGCCAAGATTCTGGTTGCTGGCTCTTTTTGAATGTCTTCAGAGCTAATCAAAGTGCTTCCCATTCACTACATTGTTAGTTGACTGACACCAGCTGCAGAATGTCTACATATGCGCCCATGTCTCTCCAAGCGATTCCTATTATATCTTATCCCAATACTCCTGAAGAAGGCTCTCCAGGCTCCTCCGTGTTGGAAAATAGAGTCAGAGGTATCAGGTGCATATACCATCCAAATGAGGTCTGGGAAAATTTTTCTAGCTGTCCATTTCTACGTAGGGCACAGCAAAATTTCTTTAGGGGTCCCTGTATTACAGGCAATCTCCTTAGATAACCAGGCAAATTTCCTCTGTATTCTTATTCCAAAGCCACCCAAAATAAAATTCCCCTGATGGATCCATGAAGTTGTAAGAGAAATCCTGCCAGAATTCCAGACTCACTCAATATTGAACATGTTGGCTTTGAGACAATGGAAAACAAGATCAAACGATGTCAAATGAGCCCTGAAGACAGGTGAGGCTCCCAAGAAAATCATTAAATACACAGAGTTGATTGAGAGTTCCCAGGTACACAGGCAAATATTACCCTATGGATTCATAGGAATAAGAATCTCATAATAAAGCAAGCAGTCTAGGTCAGTTTAAATGTAAGAAAGGAAGAAAGAAAAAGAGAATAGAAAGAAAAAAATGAGCATTTTTCAATTAGTGATACAAACTCCATGCTTCTAAGATTTAGTCTTATCAGTATTTGCATAGGATTAAGCAATGCAGGTGGTATTAATATTTAAAATTCAACAAATCAAGAAATGCAAAAATTTTAACATAATAGCTCAAGTAGAATTGACTTGTAAGGGAAAAACATGCGATATGTAAATGTACATATCTATATTAATAAATCTGTGCAATTATAATCTAAAATAAAGTGAAAAAAATTTCCAATTCCTTTAGGACCCCACAAACTAGGGTATCAAAAAATGAGAGTCCTGGGTAGAGAATCTTTCCAGGTGTTCCTACAAATTTGAAGGGCATGGTATTATCCCAGACAAAGCCCTACATATAGTGATTATGCACTAGGCTTACTATCCCAGAACAATGTTGCTAGAGGCAGTGACTATTTTCTAGGTGGCAGTGACTATTACCCTCCTTCCATTTGACCCCTTAATAACAACTAGTTTTTTATAAATTGATATTTACTTTGAACATACAGCAACAAACATTTCTTTCCAATGCCACAGGAACATACTCTCCTGTAGCCCACTTTGGTCTTTGGGGACAGTGGGCTCAAACTTGACCTGATTCCTATATATTGTTATTACTTAAGTTTTTATCCAGGTATGCAAGGCTTCTGGATGAGTGCTTTTCTTTTATTAGATTCCACCAGTGAAAGAATTAAACACAAATTGAGCAGCCAAAGTGGGGAACCTATAATATTTCTCAAAGGAGCATCTTTGTACACCAGGAGAGGAACCCTTGAAGTGGTGGCTTGGACATGCCATGGAGGCAATATGGGACTGGCAGGAGACTGAGATTAAGAAACCTAGACATTCAGGAAAATAATGGAGAGCTTTAGGGTACCTCATATTTTTCGTGAAGCTGAAATAACCCAGAGTTCTTGTACTCAAATATTTGCAAAAGCTAGGCAGTTAATTTGGTGGCACTCAGAGAAGTTCATTGGTACCCTTCGGCAGGAAGAAGAGGCCTTTGACATGATATTGAAGTTGGAGGGCCTGTTTTAGAGAGCAGTAACTAAAGCGTGGTATCTTTGGAACATGTAGGCCTCACCAGACATTTACATAAGCCTATTCATCCTGTACAACTCTTGCCCACCCAACATTTTAACATCATATGATTGATAGTGGAGTATATCGACTATTGCGGATTCCTTGCTCTTGATACCTGATCAGCCCATTTTAAAAAAAAATATTTTTTTTGTCTGAATTTAATGAATACAAGAAGAGAACATTTCCATATAAAAAGTAGAATAGAAAAAGGAGATTAGATATAAGAGCACAGATCTTTATTATATACAGCTTGGTTTAAAAAACTCTCTATATACTAAATTCAATGTTACTTTCAAAACTGTCCTGCTTTTCTGTATTTCATCCGAATTTCCTTCTGTTCTTTCCAGGTGTCTTAAAAAAATGCTCCAGTGATCCTCTTTTGTTTCCTTTCTTGTTTTTTCAGTACTATCACTGGTTCTTCCTTCTCATTTCTCCCCCATTAATTAAAAAAGAAAAAAAGAAAAAGAAACACAATCTTTACAACAAAGCAAAACAAATTCCCACATTGGACACCTCTAAAAAATTTTTGCCTCATTTTGCACCTTGAATCTATCACCCTTCTGCAATAAGCTGGGTGGCATGCTTCGCTACTGGTCCTCTAGTATGGTGGTTGGTCATTGCGTTGATCAAAGTTCTTGAGTCTTTCAAAGTTGCGTTTCTTTACAATGTTGTCACTGTATAAATTGTTCTGCCGGTACTGATTACTTCACTATGTTCCAGTTCATACATATCTTCACCGGTTTCTCTGAAACCATACCCTCCTTCATTTCTTACAACCCAATGACATTCCATTCTATTCATATATTACAATTTATTTAATAATTCCACAGCTGGTAGACTTCTTCTTCTTCCAAAACCTGCTGCTATAAATATTTTTGTGCATATGAATCTTTACCTTTTCCTTTGGTCTCTTTAGGATGTAGGCCTAAAATTCTTTTACACAGTTTAGTGACTTTTTTGGGCATAGTTCCAGACTGCTTTCCAGAAAGACTTAGACCAAACCACAGAAGGGCATAAAAGTGCCTCTAGCATTTGTGATTTTACATTTTTGTTGTCTTTGTTAGTCTTATCTCAGGTGGAACCTTAGAGTTGCTTTAGTTTGAATTTCTTTAATTTTCATGATTTGGAGTATTTTTTTTTCATGTGGCTGTTGGTTGCTTAGATTTTTTTTCCTTTGAGAAATGCCCGATGTTTGATTTATTGGGAAATGACTTCTTCCTAAAAATTAGAATGAATTCTTTACATATCTTGGATGAGATCCTTATCAGATAAACCTTATGTGAAGATGTTTTCCCATTTAAAGTTTCCCTTCTATCTTTAGTGGCATCAGGTTTGTTTGCACAAAATATTTTCAATTTTATGTAATCAAAATTGCCCATTTTATCTTCTGTTTTCCTTTCTATCCTTTATCTGTCATGAACTCTTCTATCCGTAGTTATAAAAGATATATTTTTCCCTTGCTCCTCGAATTTGTTTATGATGTGATCTTTTAAATCTGGTCAAATATCCATTTGGAGCTTACTATGTTATATGGTGAGAGGTGTTGGTCTAAACCTAATTTCTGCCAGACTGCTTCCAGGTTTCCCAGGACTTTTTGTGATGTAATGAATCCTTACCCTAGTAGTTGAGTTTATCAAACATTATGTCACTATGTTCATTTACTTCTCTATGTTGTATATTTCATCTCTTCCATTGATCAGCTTCTCTCCTTTTTAGTCAGTACCAAATTGTTTTGATAATTACTGCTTTGTAACATAGTTTGAGATCTGGTACAGCTAAAAGCCTTCCTTTACACTTTTTTCTCCATCATTTCCCTTGAGAATCCTGACTTTTTCTACCTCTAGATTAATTTTATTATTTTCTTCTGGCTCTCTAAAGTCATACTTTAATAGTTTTATTGGCACTTGTGAAAATTGGCCAGTTTCTTGGCTCTAGCTGACAGAAGTGACTCCATGATTGATGATGGATTAAGCTGCTTAAGTATTGGAAAGTTACTGTGTACCCAAAGCTGGCTTGGTCAACTACTTTTAGGGTTGAGAATGCAAGGTTATTAAACGTCAGCTTAGGAAACTTCATCTAATCTAAGTATTCAAGGTTAGCAAACTTAACTAATCACAATGTTCTTGTGCTTTAAAAGGGAAGAGCCACACTTCACACCACTCACTGACTGATTACCTCTAAGGTCTCCATTTCACTCAAACACTGTGAATCTGCTCAGTAACAATAGTCACATGCAAGGGCAGAGACTTAGGAGAACTGGGATCTTGATTGGGGTACATATCCCACTTGTGCCTGTTGGACTCTAGGGTGAGCTAACTACATGCTTTCATGCCTGTTAGTAATAAACAGCTGAACTCATGATATTTTGAGTGTTTATGTTTCTTCTCGGGACTCCTCACCCATGATCTTTTCCCAGCATGACATTGAATAACTAAATTAATTTATGTAGTATTGTCATTTTTATTTTTGAATAACCCATCCGTGAATAATAAACATCTGTCCTCTTACTTAGGTCTGTATTTCTTTGTTTTTTAAGTTCTTATTTTATTATTTAATATTTTTTGTTTTCAACAGTGATTTCCACAAGAGTTTGAGTTACAAATTTTCTCCCCATTTCTTCTCCCCCACTCCAAGATGACATATATTCTGATTGCCCCTTTCCCCAGTTAGCCCTTCCTTCTGTCACCCCACTCCTCTCCCCCATCCCCTTTCTCCTTACTTTCTTATAGGGCAAGATAGATTTCTATACCCCATTGCCTGTATATTTAATTTCCCAGCTGCATGTAAAACCACCTTTTTTTTTTTGAGCATCGGCTTTTAGAACTTTGAGTTCCAAATTCTCTCCCCTCTTCCCTCCCCACCCACCCTTTCTAAGAAGGCAAGCAATTCAACATAGGCCACACATGTATCATTATGCAAACACTTCCGTAATAGTCATACTGTGAAAGACTATATTTTCCTCCATCCTATCTTGTTCCCCTTTATTCACTTTTCTCCCTTGTCCCTGTCCCTTTTCAAAAGTGCTTGCTTTTGATTACCTCCTCCCTCAATCTGCCTTCCCTTCTATCATCCTCCTGTTCTTATCCCCTTCGTCCTACTTTCCTGTGGGATAAGATACACAATTCAGTGTCTATGTTATTCCCTCCTCAAGTCAAATCCAATGAGAGCAAGATTCACTCATTCCCCCTCACATGCCACCTCTTACCTTCCAACAGAACTGCTTTTTCTTGCCACTTTGATGTGAGATAATTTACCCCATTCTATCTCTCCCTTTCTTCCTCTCTCAATATATTCCTCTCTCACCCGTTAATTTTATTTTTCAGTTATCATCCCTTCATATTCAACTCACCCTGTGCCCTCTGTCTATATATATGTATATTCCCTTCAACTACCCTAATACTGAGAAAGGTCTCATGAATTACAAACATCATCTTTCCATGAAGGAATGTAAATGAAACAGTTCAACTTTAGTAAGTCCCTTATGATTTCTCTTTCTTGTTTATCTTTTCATGCTTCTCTTGCTTCTTATATTTGAAAGTCAAGTTTTCTATTCAGCTCTGGTCTTTCCATTGAGAATACTTGAAAGTTCTCTATTTTATTGAAAGTCTATATTTTGCCTTGGATCATTATACTCAGTTTTGCTGGGTAGGTGATTCTTGGTTTTAATCCTAACTCTTTTGACCTCTGGAATATCATATTCCAAGCCCTTCAGTTCCTTAATGTAGAAGCTGTTAGATCTTGTGTTATCCTGATTGTGTTTTCACAATACTCAAATTGTTTCTTTCTGGCTGCTTGAAGTATTTTCTCCTTGACCTGGGAACTCTGGCATTTGGTGACACTATTCCTAGGAGTTTTCTTTTTGGGATCTTTTTAAAGAGGCAATCAGTGGATTCTTTCAATTTCTATTTCACCCTCTAGTTCTAGAATATCAGGGCAGTTTTCCTTGATAATTTCTTGAAAGATGATGTCTAGGCTCTTTTTTTTTTGATCATCAGGTGGTCCAATAATTTTAAAATTATCTCTCCTGGATCTATTTTCCAATGAGATATTTCACATTGTCTTCCATTTTTTCATTCCTTTGGTTCTGTTTTATAATATCTTGGTTTCTCATGAAGTCACTAGCTTCCACTTGCTCCAATCTAACTTTTAAGGTGGTATTGTCTTCAGTGGTCTTTTGGACCTCCTTTTGCATTTGGCTAATTCTGCC
>CM053623.1:403225299-403244647 GCA_028646595.1 Phalanger gymnotis
TCTCTGTACTCCTGCTCTGATGGCTGCTTGATTCCTTCCACTGGGTGGGCCTGGAGCTGGAAGCAACCACAGCTGGAGCTCTGGAAGCAGCCACAGGAGCTTCCTGCTGCTGCTGCACCACCTCTGCCACCCCTGGGGCTAGGGCTGGACTGCTCTCACCCTGATCCAGCAGCTTTCCCACTAACCTGCTCTATTGTCTTTGGCATTTGTGGGTTGAGAAATCTGGTAACTGCTACAGCTCAGTGATTCATGGCCCTATGGCCTTCTCCACCTGCCTGACCCCCAGTCTTGTTGGTCTTTGCGCAGCCCATGCTGGGCTGCACTCCGCTCCCAGCACAGTGCGATAGACCCTTTCCAGTGACCATCCCGGCAGCCCTGGGCTGGAGATTTGCTTACCTTTGCTATTTCATGGCTTCCGCAGCTCTAAAATTTGTTCAGAGCCATTTTTGTGCAGGTATTTGGAGGGATTTAGGGGAGAGCTTAAGACAGTCCCTGCTTTCCAGCCACTCTCTTGGCTCTGCTCCCCTAGGTCTGTATTTCTAAAAAGAGTGTTTTGTATTTGTATTAATAGTTCATGTGTGTCACATTCTGTAGTTGTTTTGAATTGAATTTCTCTCTTTGTCTCTTCCTTCTGGGTTTTCTTGGCAATATATACAAAAATGTTAATGATGTGTATGTGTTATTTTTATATCCTGCAACTTTGCTGAAGTTATTATTTCAATTATTTTTTTTTTGTACTCGACCCTTTAGGCTTCCTGATGCCATCTTTTTTTCTCCCTTTCTGGTCATACGTTTCTCATATGACCCGCCTTTCTACTGCTTCTCTTGTAGAAGTTTTCATTTGTAATTTGATGAAGTTTGTTCATGCCCTTTATGTACCTCACGTTGTCCTTTGTACAATCCTTAAGTTCATTTCTTTAGAGTCTATAGTACCATATTACTTACTACAATATTGATATTTAGCAGTTATTAATATATTACAGACAGCTCTGCATTGTTGTTACAGGAAGAATAATACTGTTTAAAAGATGGGCCTTTGTTTTAGGGAGAAGATTAGGGGTCATTGAGAGAAATATGCAATTTCCTGAAATAAGTCCAGTCCACTCACCTCTTCCCAATTAGTCTAGACTCAGCTAATTGACCATTTTCAGTGACTATTCAGGATGTATGCATTATTGGATAAGCCCTATAGGGTTTTCTATTGAACTTCATTTCATGACCTGGACAATAATTGTTCTTCATCCACTTGATCTGTCCTAGGTGGATAGTTAGATCAAACTTCACACCACTATCATGTTAATCTTCCTAAATTGTTTCTCTGTTCTGAAATCATCAATGACTCCCAGTTGCCTAATTGGATCTGGTACTTATTACCTATGTGACCTTGAACAAGTCTGTTCCCTTATTGGAGTCTCAGTTTCCTCATCTGTCAAATGGGGATAATGACATTTGCATTGTCTACTTATAGGGTTGTTTTGAGGGTAATGTTTTGTAGATCCTAATACACTAGAAATGGTGGATTAGTAAGTCCAGATTGGTGTGTTCCTGGCATAAGGATAAATAAAATAAAGACCAGGAAAGCAAGAAAGGGATGAGTTAGAGTTAGAATCTCCTGCTGTTGCCACTAGATGACACTCTCTGAACTAGGAATGTAGGATCGTTAGATTGGTTTATATACAGTGGATCTATTATGATTCCAGAAGAATTATTTACTGGTAATTCTTCATGATTCATTGACCATGACGACTGTATTTGCCTAGAGAACACAAAAAGCATGAGAGGAAGCAAAGAATCCAGATTCTGGGTAGACTATTATGCTGCATGTAATTATAAAAAAACAGGAGGAAATAAAAATGCTCTTGTGTGTAGGATATTTTGTGGTGGGCATGGGCTTCATGTAAGGCTGAGTGGAGAAGGTTTGGGGTGGGGGAGGAAGGCAACTCAACCAAGGTGGCTCATGCCTTCATTCAGATGCCTAGGACTCTGCTCACCTGGCTCCCTCATTCTTACCTCTACAGGAGGGGTGGCACCTTGTTATCTTGGTGCTAGACTGTAGCATCTCTCACACAGACCCTGACTCACACATACAGCCAGCCTGGCCAAGAGCTAGAGCCCTGCTGGTTAGGAAAAAATATCTGTGGGGTCAGCTGCTGCCTCCAGCAGAGGCTGCCAGAAATCCACAGGGTCATTGGAAATCTCTTCTGGCAAAGGGAGCTGCTCCTCAGATGGAGCTTTTTGGCAAACTCCACTGTAATTAAAACTGGGAGGACAAAAAAAGAGGCTCATAAAGTTGGAAGCCTGCTTTCCAACCGAGTGTGTTGATTTAAAACATGGAAGACTGCAGGGCTGCATCTTGGAGGAAGCAGAGTGTGAGATATTTAAAAAATGAAACAAAACACAATGAAAAATGCTTTCCTCTGGTATCAACCTTTAGTGCGAACAGCTTCTCCTTGAAAATGGGCCATATTCATATCCAGTGGCTGCAGCTGTTGCCTAAATACTTGGTGATTTGGAGAGACCGTTGAATGGACCCCATGCTTCTCTCTGGGCAGCTGGTATCTGCTGGCTGGCTAGTTGACTGGGAACCATCACTCAGTGGCTGCTGCCACTGCCGTTGTTGCTTTGAGGCTTACGGTAGAATCATAGGATTTAGAGTTTCAAAGCTCACCCCTTCATTTTACCAAGGAGACATTTAGGTTCAAAGTAGTCAAGGGACTTGTCCAGGGTCACATAGGGTTCAAGATGCGGGGGTGAGATTCAAACCCAGGTCCCCTGACTCCAAATCTGGCACTCTTTCTGCTATACCATACAAAAAGAAGCATGGTCAGGGTAACATGTTCCCAACAACGAAGTATCCAGTCAAAGTCATGTCAAATATATCATGAAGGGTATAGGTGAGGCAGAATGGACTAATGCAAAGAATTCTGGATTTGGAATTGGAGAACCTGGGTTCAAATCCTGGCTTGGCCACCTGCCTAACCTTGGGCAAGTCATAATCCTTCTGGGTCTCAGTTTCCTCATCTGTAAGATGAAGTGGTTGGAACAGTTGAGCCATTTTTAAATTTTTTTGTGTCACCCACCCCTTCGGCATTGTGGTGAATCCATGGACCCCATCTCAAAAGATTTTCAAATGTGCAAAATAAAATATGTATGAATTATGAAGGAAAAGAATTATATTGAAATACAGTTATAATGGTTAAGAACCTCTGGACTAGGTGATCTCCAAGATTCCTTCTAGTTCTAAATCTTATAATCTTAATCATATTTAGGACTAGAAAAGGATCTGGGCTGGCCACATATTAGGAATGAGAGACCACAAAGGGATAGCAGATAAGATGGAGGAGCACAAAAGTATGGAATGACTCTATATTATGTAATATTATGTATGTATATTATGACATGCAAAAATAATATTATGTATATATAATATACATATTACATATAATATTATATATGCATATTAATATAAGGAAACTCCACATGAACTGAGGCTGGCAAAAACATCTATGGACAACAGGAAGGCTTAAAAAAATCTAAATTGGGCAAAGGCAAAGATCCAAAAAGGGTGAGCCTATTGCTTGGGGAAGATAGGATGCTGACAGTGGATTATGGAAAGAAGGAAAAGCATGCACCTCATCTTGCTTATCTTTTCTCTGCTTTGCAGGACGAATCTTTGAATTGGGAATAATAGAATAAAATGGACCATAGGAAATGGGCACCCAAGATAAGGAGGGTAATAGTAAGAAAGGGCCTCCCAGCCCTCGATGGGTCCACGTCAGCGGGCGCAGATGAACCACTTGACATGGTATTGAAAGGACTAGTGGATGCGAGTCATTAGCTACTGTCTAAGCAATCTGAACTATCTTGGAGAAAGGGAGGTTGAGCGAGAGAGAGAGAGAGAGAGACAGAGGGAGACAGAGAGAGATTAGTCCTGCAAGATAGGAGATGGGGATATTTACTGCCTTGATTGTGAAAAAAGAGAAGACAATAGACTCTGCACACGGAAGGCCAGCGAACTTGACTGGTTTCAGGCAAACTTCGAGGGTGTATTGTTAAAGGGATAGTTAGTGACTGTCTGGAAAAGGAAGGAGTGATCACAAAGAGCCAATACGGCTTCAAGAGCAGGTCTTGACTAACAACCTCATTTCCTTTTTTTTGTACAGGATTACTGTGCTGATAGATGAATGGAATGCTCCAGACGTAATTTGCCGTGATTTTGGAGATCCTCTACCAGAGTCTCTCGTACTATCCTTGTGGACAGGATGGAGAGTTGTCAGCTAGGTAACAGTGCAGTTAGGAGGATTTGGAGCTGATTGAGTGCTGGGACCTAAAGAATAGTCATTGATCATTTGTAGGCACATTTGAAAGGAACACTTTAGTGGAGCGCCCTAGAGAGCTTTATGCTGCTTAACAATTTTAGCAATGTCTTGGATAAAGGTATAGATGACCTGCTTAGCAAATTTGCAAATGATACCAAGCTAAAGGTTGAGCTAACATATTTGATGATAGAGTTAGGAGACAAAAAATCTTGATAGGGTAGATTTTGGGATTGAGTTTGCACTTAATAAAGAGAGAGAGACAGAGAGACAGAGAGAATTCATAGTCTATGCTACATTAGTAATTCTAAGAAACTCCAAGGAGGCAGATTTTGGCTCTGTATAAGAAGACTTTCCAAATGATTACAACTGTCAAGCAATGGAATTGGATGAGTCATGAAGTAGTGAGTTTCTTGACAATGGAAGTCTTTAAGCAGAATTTGGATGACTGCTTCTTGTTGTCAACACTTCCTTTGTCTTTGTACTAAGAGAAAGGAGAGGCAGTCTGGTATGGCTTAAAGTACATGGGTATTGGAGTCAGAGGACTGGAAGTCCCATCTCAGCTCTCCTATTTACAAGTTGAGTGTCTTGAGTCAAATTTCTTCTCAGTGAGTTTGAGTTCCTTTAGCTGCAAAATGGGATTATCATTACTTGCATTTCCTACTTACCTTACAGGGGTGTGGTAGGGAGAAAGTATTGTGAATCTTGGAGTCCTTTGGGATGCTAGCTCTTTTTAGCATCTGTGGGTCCTGAAGGGCCATAGGCCAGTTTCTGAGGGGACCTGGGTGGTACAGAACCTCCCAAGGTCAAAGAGATGCATGTGGCCTGTGAATACTATCAGATTTCAGTGAGAGCCAGCAGGACTAAGGCCTGTGTCTGGATTTAATTACTTGGCTGAGAACCTTAAATTATAACGAGTGGTTCTAGGGCATTGTTTGGCAGTCCTTGCCATCTCCTGCCAATTGATTTGTATAAACTTGTGTGTTCTTTATCAGCATAAATAATTTGCACTGTGCTTACTTAATGCATATGCATGCCCTTTAAGACATTGGAAATCTGAAAAATTATGTTTCACAAGTATTATCAATCACAGAGAAAAGGGATAACTAAAGATTACATCATTTTGGAGTTGGGAAAGACTTTAGAGTAGGAGTTCTTCTCCTTTTGGGTCATGGTACCCTTTAGCAGTCACCTGGTGAAGCCTATGGACCTCTTTATAGAAGAATGCTTTTAGATACATTGAATAAAAGAATAGAATTGCAAAGGAAACCAGTTATGTTGAAATGCAGTTATCAGAATATTTTTAAAAAGAAACCCCAAGTTTACAGACCCCAGGTTAAGAACTCTTGCTTAAGAACATAGAATTTAAGAGCTAGAGCTTTAGAACTTGTAATTTTAGAGATAGAAGAGGTCTTAGAACTCAGAACTGAGTGAGACCTTAGGGGAAAAGGGACAACCATTTACAAAGTGCCAGACGTAGCCTTAAGCACTTTTAGAATGTTATTTCATTTGATCTCTGTAACAACCCTGTGAGGTTGGGGCTATTGTCTCTATTTCTTTTTTACACTTTAGGAAACTGAGACAGACAGGGGTTAAGTGATTTTTCCCAGTGTCCTATCCTATGTACCACCTATCTCTCTAAGAACATGAGGATGTCTGTCTGTCTGTCTATCTATTATAGGTTTATATTATATAACATATGAATAGAATAGATATGTTTATTATGTGACATATAGGAATAGCATATATAATAAATATATAGAATATATAATATAGGAATAGAATAGAATAATATATACAATATGCATATAAATATAAAGAATATGTAATATAGGAATAGAATTTAATAATATATAGAATATATTATATAGAATATATTCTGTATATGATATATAGAATATACATTTAAATATATCGAATATATAATATATAAATGAATGTATATGTTATACAACATGAGGGAGTTGGACTAGATGATTGCTAAGATTCCTTTCATATGTAATATTATATTCTGAGCCTATTCATAAAGAATGTAGTCATAGCACCATAGAGCTGGAAGGGACTCTTAGGTCATAGGACTTTAAGGAGGTAAGGGAACTTTGAGTTCATCTAGTCCAACCTCTTACTTTATAGGTAAAGAAACTATGGCTCACATGGTAGCAGTGATTTGCTTAGTTACTTGGCTAGTTAGTTGGAAGGTCAGGACTAGAACCTGGGTCTCCTAACTCTAAGTTTTGTTGTTCAGTTGTGTCTCTGACTCTTGTGTCTCTCACTCTTTGTATGACCCCATTTGGGGTTTTCTTGGCAAAGATACTGAAGTAGTTTGCTGTTTCCTTCTCCAGCTCATTTTATAGATGAGAAAACTGAACAGGGTTAAGTGACGTGCCCAGGGTCACACAACTAGTAAATGT
Source organism: Phalanger gymnotis (assembly GCA_028646595.1). Classification (NCBI taxonomy): domain Eukaryota; kingdom Metazoa; phylum Chordata; class Mammalia; order Diprotodontia; family Phalangeridae; genus Phalanger; species Phalanger gymnotis. The sequence continues at coordinate 403,232,027 of CM053623.1, forward strand.
CTGAGGCCAGATTTGACCTCAGGAAGATGAATGGGTCTTCCTGACTCCGGGTCCAGTGCTCCATCCACTGTACCACCTAGTCACCCAAGTTCTGAGGAAGGAGTAAATTTTAGTAGATTTCAAACATTGAGTTCCAAGACTTCTTGGGTAGTCAGTCCAACTTCCTCTTACTGCCTGGTGCCGAGTATGGCATTTCACCTTTGAGATTTCACCTCCTGTCAGTTGGATCATGGTTCATTTCACTGGCTCACTGTTTTTTTGCATTCCCCTCTGACCACCCTGATTTCTCTCCCTCTTAAGACAACTTGGAAGTTGCCCTGATTTATTATGCATGTGGTCCTTTGTGGAAGTTTATAAGAAATGGGCTGGAGAAAAAGAAACTCAAGTATAGTGAATGAACTCAACTCAGATGAGATCACTGCCTTTGGAATCATCTATGAGTCACCCTTATTTCAGAAACCACAGCCATGGAGGTGAAAAACTCTGGGCTTTTTCTCCCTAGTGAAATGTGCTGGCCCAGGCCCAACGGATGGAATTCATCATTCGTGTTCAAACTAGCTCTCTCCCTTCAAATGTTAGAAAGCGCCCATCTGGGCAAGCAAGAAGGCTAGCTGAAGCTCATCGTTTAAACTTTGGCATTTTTCAATAATAAAATTGGATATAGGCAGATAAATTCAAAGCAGTGTGCTATCATGAATGAAGAGCTGGCCCCGGGAGTCAGAAGCACCTGGGTTCCAGTGCTGCCTCTGTCACATGCTGGCAGTGTGACCCTGGGCAAATGATCGAACTTCTCTGTGCCCCAGGCAACTCTTTGAGGCTATTAAATTGAAAGAAGCTTTGTAACCTACATTGGTAGAGGGTTTTTCCTAATCAATTGAGTTCTCTCTATCAGTGAATCCAAAGGTCCAGTACCTAACCCTCTCCTACAGGTAGATGTAGATCTATCCAGAGGTTCAATTTAATTCAGCAAACATTTATTGAGTCCCCATTGTGTGCTGGCACTGTCCTGGAGATATAAAAACAAAGAGAAAATAGTCCCTGCCCTCAATAATAGAAAGCATTTGTGCAGTGCTTTAACATTTGCAAAGAGCTTTTCAAGCATTATCTTCTTTTGTCTTTAGGTAGGTGCAATTAGATTAGTGTTACCATTTGGCAGATAAGGAAACAGAGTCACAAAGAGGTTAGGTGTTTTGCCCAGGGTCATATAGCTGGTAACAGTCTGAGACTGAATTTGAACTTGGTACTTCTTGACTCCAAGTCTGCCACTTTATCCAATATTGCACCTAGTTGCCTCAAGCATCTTATATTCACCTGCGGGTAGCATGTGTGTGTATGAATCTTTCTTTATGTATCTGTCTATCTAAGTATCTCTCTGGCAGCTAGGTGGCACGGTGGATAAAGGGGTTCAAATCTGGCCTCAGACATTTACTAGCTATGTGGACCTGGGCAAGTCACTTAACCCTGTTTGCCTTAGTTTCCTCCTCTGTAAAATGAGCTGGAGAAGGGAATGAAAACCATTCCAGTGTCTTTGCCAAGAAAACCCCAAATGAGGTCATGGAGAGTTGCCTACAACAGAAAAGTGACTGAATGACAACAACAATCTATAATCTGTCTATCTCTGTCTGTCTATCTACACACACATATATATATGTGCACATGTATACATATAGATCTGCTTCTCATTTTATCTATCAATAGCTACATCTATTGTTTTTTTAAAAAAACTAAAATTTAAAATGCAAACTTTGAGTAGCCTCCTTGCTCATTTAGATATGTGTTTTTTTAGCACACACACACATATATGGGAAGGGAGAGAGAGGAGAGAAGAGAAGAGGTAGGGAAGGGGTCATAGTATACTGTCATGGATAGAGAGCTGGATTTGGAGTCAGTGAGACCTGGGTTCATATCCTACCATAGACGCTAGCTATGGGACCCTCAGCAACTCACTTAATTTCTCTGGGCCTCATTCTCTCCATCTATAAAATAAGGGAGGTTGATTTGACAGCCTTTAAGGTCCCTTTCAGCTCTAACTCTGTGAGACCTATGTATGTTAGGTTACCTCATTCCCAAAGCCTCTCTTTATTGGTGGAGAAGAATTCTCTGCCCTGTGTGAGGAGCAGGATGGAACTGGTGAGAATGGGAGAGGGGTGGTCCCCAGTCTTTGAATTTTCTTCCAGCTTTGGGTGCTTCTGGCTTCCTGCTTTGAGAGATGAGATGGGAGAACCCAATCCCACTTCATGTTGCTGAAGGAAAAGACTCTGGAAAGAAGACAACATGAGAGGAGCTGGAGCTCTCCCTCATGTCTCCATCTCCAGCTTTACACATTATAGACTTCAGAGAACTTCCCCTTGGGTGAGATCTAGCACTCTCCCTCTTGATTGTGAGGAGTTTCTTCATTTCTGATGGGAAAACTCCTTTATTCTGTACTGTAGGGTATATATTCTCCTATGTATACTTTCTGAATACATGATGCACACATGCACACACACGCATATGTGTACATATACACATACATGTATACATACGTGTGCATATATACATATACACATGCATATGTGTATGTATAAATATACAATACATATATAATGTGTGCATATGTACACACATGTACACACATGCATATGTGTATGTATACACATACACACATACATATATACATACACTGCATATATACATATACACACATGTACACACACACACATACCTCATATGTATACAGGCAGCTAGGTGGCACAGTGGATAGAGTGATGACCCTGGAGTCAGGAAGGCTCAGCTTCATGAATTCAAATCCAGCCTCAGACATGGAGTAGCTGCGTGACCCTGGGCAAGTCACTTCACCCTGTTTGCCTCAGTTTCCTCATCTGTAAAATGAGCTAGAGAAGGAAATGGCAAGCCACTCCAGTATCTTTGCCAAGAAAACCCCAAATGGGGTCACAAAGAGTCAGACATAACTGAACTAATCAGACAATAAAAAGAATACTTTCTAATTTCTGTTTTGCTACTGATTTGGGGTAAATGTGTTTCTTGGCTAAGTGCTACATGTGTTCATTATAGAACTGGTATTTGGCAGGAAGTGAGGCAAGCTTTGGATGTGAAGCTTGAGGTCCTCCCCGCACCCCCCCAGGAATGAAACAGTGATCAGAAGGTAAATTGATCCTATTCATATCACTCTAGACTAATAATAGTGAAGACAGCAGATGTAATTCTAGCCTGGTACCTTCTCTCTTAAGAGAACAGAGTGGTCTTTGGCCTCAACTTCCTGCTTCCCCTCCTGGAAGCAATTAAAGTCTCCCTTGGAGAAAGGTGGGGGAGAAGAGTCTAGAGACGTCTACTCTGCCTCCCTTGGACACTCCCATTGCCATGCGTGGGGAACAGCCCTTGCTTTCCATGGGCCTTCACCACAGTTACAATATTCCAGTTTCTCGATTTCATGAGTATGAGAACTCACTTGCCTGGGGCAAATTGTTGTCCTTCCACACTCTCTTTAGTAGAGGGACTTTGTACATGGCTGTAGTTAAAAGTGACCCCTCTCACCAGGGGGACCAGCATTATGATGGTGGGTCTGCCGGTGAAAGATGCACAGCATGTGGTGGCTGAGCCCACACTCAAACCTTCCCAGTTTGGTTAGACATGTGAGAGCTTGTGCACTCCCAACACAGCCTCGGAAAACCTGAGGCCCCTGCCACGCCTTGGTGAGGGTTCAGAGGAGAGTCGAGGACTTCCAGTAACAGGGCTAGTTAACTTTGACAGAACTCTCGAAGGAGTGGAGATCGCTCTTCATACAGAGTCTCCTAGCATCCTCCTACGAGTCTGTGGGGTAGGTGCTGTTAGTGCTCTGCAGAGGGAAAGAGCCTGGTCTCTGGAGTCAGAGGCTGCTGGGATCTGGTTCCAGTTTCACCTCTGATGATTGCTTCTTGCATGAACTCTTTGTGTTTGGCCTGATGGCTTCTGAGGTCTCTTCCAGCTCCTTCGTAACCCCTCCTTCATAACAAAGAAAAGCAGTTCCACAAGAACAATCACTTCAGTGTACACATGTGACAATAGATTCAACATTATGGTTCTGCTTATTGCTCTCTGCATCAGTTCCTGCAAATCTCTGTTTCTTTGATTTTCTTCTATTTGTAAGATCATAGGAGTCTAAATTTAGCTTTGGAAGGAAACTTACAGGTCATTTAGTCCAAGAACCTCATTTAGAGACCCAGAAATTGAGGCCCAGAGAGGCTAAGTAATTTGCCCAAGGTCACACAGGTATAAGTAGCAGAGTCAAAATTTAAAACTAGGTTTTCTTTTAAATTTTTTTCTTTTTTAAAAAACAAGTTTTTAGTTGATGTATTTTGCTTTTTTTTACAGCAAGTTTCCCCTTATCATCTCCCTCCCTCCTAAAAATCATCTCACATAAGAAAATATTTAAGACAAAATATGAGAAAGAAAAAGAAGAAAAATCAGCGTAATTGATCAATAGATCTACAAAGTCTGAGAAGATGTACCCTGTACAACCTTATAGAACTCCTATCTTTCTAAAGGGGTGGTGTGGGGGGATGTCTTCTTATGTTTTTTCTTTGAAGCCATGATTATTCCTTCTAATTTTTCAACATTCACTTTTGAATTTTTTTGTTGGTTTTTCTTTCCATTTCCATTGTTGTAGTGACTGTGTGTATTAAAATCAGGTACTCACTCCAAATCCAGATCTCTTTCCACAGGGTCTGGCATAATTTTTTTCCATATTTTCTCACTGCATAATCATGTTCCATTGTTGTCGATCAGTTGTTTCAGTCATGCCTGACTCTTCGTGACTCCGTTTGATACTGGAGTGGTTCGCCATTTCCTTCTCCAGCTCATTTTACAGATGAAGAAACGGAGGCAAAGAGGGTTAAGTGACTTGCCCAGAGTCATACTGCTAAGAAGTGTCTGAGACTGGATTTGAACTCGGGGAGATGAGTCTTCTTGACTCCAGACCAGGGGCTCTATCTGCTGTGCTGCCTAGCTATCTCTGCACCACCTAACTGCATTCATCTTAAAAAAAAATCTTTAAGTTAACAAGCATTTATTTTTCTTCCTCCCACATGCCCCTTCCCATTGAGAAGGAAAAGAAAAGAAAAGAAAAGCAAGCTCCTCATAACAAGTATATATAGTGAAACAGAATGAAGTTCTCCCTTTGGCCATGTTCAAAAACATGTTCTTCATTTTGAGGCCATCACTTCTCTGTCAGAATCTGGGTAGTATTCTTTATCACTGGTCCTTTAGAATCATGGCTGGCCATTGTATTGATTAGAATTCTTCAGTATTTCGAAGATGTCTATTTTTACAGTGTTGTTTTTGTCTAAAAATTATGCTTTGCATTTTGCTCGCGTCACAGTTCATATAAGTCTTCCCAGCTTTCTCTGAAACAGTTGCTCTCATCACTTCTTATCGTCAGTCATATTCTATTACTTTCATATACCACAGTTTGTTCCATCTTTCTTCAACTTTTCTTCAATGATATTTCTAGCTTTTTGCTTCTACAAAGTGTTGCTATTGATATCTCGGTATATATTGGGCCTTTCTGTTCTTTCCCTCCTTGGTCCACATGGCCAGTAGTTTATCTGTGAAGTACGGAAAGAGGCAGAGGAAGGCTTCTGATGCCTTGGCTAGATCTCCCAAGGTCTCTTCAAGGAAAGACAGATTGCACAGGATGAGAAAGTGTGCCATGCTTGTGATAGGCACCTGTGGAGGGAGTGCTCGCATCGCTGAAATTATGGATCCTTTGAAGAACAAAGCTTTATTATGATCGCTTCTGGTCTGTTATCCAAAATTACAGACATACGCTATGATTTACCTAATACTCTGGACAAAGTTTGACATTTCACTTTGATTGACCCAGCTGAGCTCTAAGATTTGCTAATATAAATTCATCCCACATAGATAATTATCATTGTCTCTCAAATAATTTTTATTCATGTAGTGTAAGGAGATAAAATGTCACTTATTAGCTCCAACGGCTTTCAGCTGAGGTGGCTTTCAAGCTAATGATATGGTCACTGGGTTTTGAGTATTTCAGTAACATTTTGTTTAATTGACTGATTTAGAGTTTTCCTTGTAAGGCAGCAAATCAGATCAGTTTCTAAAAGATTTTTTTTTTTTTTTACCAGCTGTACTTTCTTCTACTTCATCTGCCTAGGGGTTTCCCTCCCCAAGGGAAACTATGAGTAAGTTGATGTAGAGACTCTCAAGGGCAGGAGAAGTTGGGGCAAGAATTAAGGGTGAGTGATAGCTTTTTATTTGGGGTGTGTGTGTGTGTGTGTGTGTGTGTGTGTGTAACTGGAAATAGAACATTGATGTCAGTTTGCTGGTTTGACTTCTGGGGCTGCCCTTTCTACCTGTGTCCCTGCCCTCTGAACTTCATGGAAATTAATGAAGAGAGGGTGTCAGGATTGGGACTAGGACTTTAACTGCCTGAAACTATTCCTGGGGCAAGTTGATGAAAGGACATTCCATCTGCCTGTGCAGTCACGATGGGGAAAGCCTGTCCCTTGCATCATCCTGCAGGTCTGCCGGGCTCTCAATGCCTTACGATAATAACAGTGAGATAAAGCACAGAGATAGTGGTCAGTGCAAGGCTGGTAGGAGGAAGCACATTTCCTGAGGAATATGCATACTCGTGTACTTTGCAAGATAATATACACTCTGGGATAAAGCCTCATTCACCTCATGTAAGGTATGGTTCTAGACAGAGGTAGCCTGTCCAATAGCTTCCATGGAGGGTCATGAAGGCAGCAAATACCTGAAGACTTTGCTAACTGTTGGAAGTTTCAGAGAGCTGGGAGAAGGGGCATAGCCAGCATCCATGTAGTAATGAGATAGAAATTGAATCCAGAGCCTTTGTCTAGCTCAGCCCATTGTCTTTATCTTCCACATTGAACTTTCAGAGCCTTGCCTCCCATGTCTAGTTATTTCCAATTCATTGTCCCATTGGCTTGGTTCCCAGTGTTGGCTTATTTACCATTGCTTCCCACCTCTGTTTGTAGTGGATCTCTCCTGTTGTTTCCCTTTCTTCTTCCAGAGAAAGGAAGAGTTCATGGAGCACCAGGGGTGCTACCTATCTTGATGCAAGTGGAGACTGGATGAACCCTGGTAGTCAAGATGTTATGGAAGTGAGTAGGAAGAGCACTCTAGACCGTTTAGGAGCCAGTCAATGCAAAACATGGAGGTGAGAGATAGGTTGTCATGTGAGAGGAATAGCAAGGAAGCCAGTGTAGCTAGATTGTAGAGTGTCTTGAGGAGGATAAGATGCAAGAAGATGGGAAAGGTAGGAAGGGAGGTTATGATGAGTTTTAAGTGCAAACAGAAGAATTTAATCTTAGAGGTAATAGGGAGCCATGGGAGTTCATTGAAAGTCAGAGGGGTGGGGAGGATGACATAGTCATAATGTGCTTTAGGAAGGTCACATTGGCAGCATAATGGAAAACAGAGTAGAGTGGAGGAGAGAGTTGAGTAAAGGAGGCCAAAGTTGGAAGGGTATTGCAATAGACTAGGCAAGAAGAGAAAGACCTGAGCTTTGGATGGTGGCTCTGTGAATGGGGGGAAGGGAGCAGATAAAAAAGATGTTGTGGATATAGAAATGGTAAGATTTTGATATGAGGGATGAGGGTGAATGATGAGTCCAGGATGATGCTAAGATTACAAGCCTGGGTGGCTGGCAGGATGGTGGTGCCTTTGATGCCAAGCTTGATAAGGAAGTTTGGGAAAGGATGAGATAGAGGGGAGGGAAGATAATGAGTCCTTTTTTAGACATTTTGAGTGTGAGATAACTATGGGACGTCCAAGGAGTTGTTGCTGTTGGAATGGAGCTAAGGGAGAGACTAGGGCTGGATATATAGAGCTGGAATCGAGCCTATTCATGCGAATGAGATCACTCAATAAAAAATGGCATAGAGGGAAAAGAGGAGAAGGCCTAGAATACACGTGTATGGATTCTAGGATGGAGAGGTGACGGAGTAAATTTCAGATTTAAGTAGAGCAAAACACTTTCTTCTCCATTTTGGGTCTCAGTTTCCTTATCTGTAAAATGAGAAAGTTGGACCTTGTGGTCCCTGAGGTTTCTTCTAGCTACGTAAATCCTGTGATTCTAAGAACCATCGACTCAGCCTACAACAAACTTGGCTTATGCTAGTGTTTTGCCCAGGGCTCTCTCTGAACAAGAGCAATGATTATTATTATGTCAGACCTTTTCTTGGGTAAGTACTTCTAGTCATGACAAGCTTTGGCATCTCGTCTAAATACTGTGAAAGTGTTTCTATAGTCCCACAACCAGATACTGATTCATTAATTTCACCCATCCCCTTGCTATAAAGGGTTCCTGTATAACATTTCCTTTATTATTACGGCCTATTAATGATTCTTCCTCTACTTCCCCTAAAGACCTGTCACACTTTAGAGATTCAAGAGATCTCCCTCCTTTGATTGCTTATACTACTTTTTTTTAACCAGACACATTTCTTCAGAGCCTACTACATGTAAGGCTCTGTGCTAGGTCCAGGGGTTGAGAGGAGCTCAAGGCGTTAAATTTTAGTTTGGGTGGGGATGCCATATTACGCAACATTATGACTTTCTCAAGGTCACCCAGGTTGCAGAGTAGGAATTCTCTTTACCACACCACAACTGTTTGTATCCCTGACTCATTTCTCCTAATAAACCACAATCTCCCTCAGGTTAGGGATGACATCTTCTTTTTTACATCCTTAACAGTGTTTCCCAGGACTTGCATGAAGTGGGCAAGTAGTCAGTGGTGACAATTGAATTTTAAGGGTTCGATCATCTAGTCATTAACAAACATCTATAAAACAAAGGCAGAGGAATCCTAATGATCTTAAGTCCCAGCACTATTATTCTTTGGTGTTCATGTAGTGGGAAGGAAAGTAGACTGGGAGTGAGGAGACCTGCATTCTCTTTTGTGTGCTATAGAAAAAGCACATTAGATTTAGAGCCAAAAGATCTGAGTTCAAGTGTTGGCTCTGCTGCTAATTAGTTGTGAGGCCTGGATTAAGTTGCCTGTTTTCTTGGGTCTCAGTTTCCTCATCAGTAAAATTGGGGAGTTGGATTCTATCAGGTGTTATTAACCTTTTAATATGATGGAACTCTTTGGCATGCTGGCGAAAACCTATGGACCCTGTCTCAGAGTAATGTTTTTGGATACTCAGAATAAAATACAAAGGATTGTAAAAGAAACCAATTATATTGAGTCATCAAAATATTTAAAATAATGGTTAGCATTTATACTGTACCTTCTATGTACTAGATACTGTGCTAGGTGCCTTACAAATATCTCATTTGATCCTTATAACAACCTTGGGAGATAGGTATTATTTTGATTACTATCATTACTTCCATTTTGCAATTGAGGAAACTGAGGCCAATAGAGATTAAATGACTTTACTAAGCTAGTAAGGCTACGTTTGAACTCAGGTCTTCCTGACTCCAGGTCTAGCATTCTACTTACTGCACCACAAAACAAATCAGGATATAAACAGGAATAAAACAGGAATATCCTACAAATATACCCTATAAGTGATCTTTGTTTGAAGACATTTAGTGATGAGGAACTCACTACTTACCGAAGTACCCCATTCCACTTTCGAACACTTCTAATAGGATGTTTTATCTTATATCAGGAAATCTGTCTCTTTGTGACTTCCGTCACTAACTTTAGCCTGGCCTTCTTGGGATCAAGCTGAATAAACACTGACCCTCTTCCTAGTGACAGCATTTCAAATACTTGTGACAGTTGTGTTATGAATTCCCTTGATCCTTCACTTGGTTCTACTATAACAGGTCTATAGTCCCCTTAATCGCCCTGGTTGCCATCCCCTAGATGTCCCAGAGTTTCTCAAGGTGTTTCCTAAGATGTGAAGCTCAGAAATGAACATAATTCTCAGGTGTGATCTGAGCAGAGCAAAAGATAGATTAATGCGCCTCTTTCCCCACCCTAGTTCTGGACACTGGATAGATAACTTCCTTGTGTTTGTGGTTTCATAGATGTGAATAGTGTTCCTCATAGTATAGACCGCAATATACCCCTACCTTCACATCCTATATGAGTTTTGTCCATGTTCACCAACTTTTCTAACAAAGGGGATCCACCCAATGAAGTGGGGGCCTTCTTCCTGATCTCTAGAATGGACGCCAGAGGTGGTTCATCACTTATCTTGATATGTGACTATCCACCTCCCTTTTCAATCAAACGTTTTCCTGAAAATAGCCGTTACTATTTAATTCAATATACATTGGAACACCTACCTCTGATATACACCAGGCACTATTCTAGGAACACAAAGAGAGACATGAAACAGTTCCTGTCTTCTAGGAAGGTATTGGGGAACAGGGGAGAAGCATTTATTAAATATCTGCTGGGTGCCAAGCACTGTGCCCAATGCTTTACAGATATTATCTCATTTTGATCCTCATCACAACTCTGGGAGGTAGAGGCTATTGTTGTCCTGATTTTTCAGTTGAGGAAACTGAGAAAGACTGGTTAAATGTCTTGCCTAGGGTCACACAGTTGTGTCTGAGGCTGGATTTGAACTCCTCGTTCTATCCAGTGTGCCATCTAAAATTTTTAGTGGTATTATCTCACTAGATCCTGGTGAGTCAGCCAATGCAAAGTGTTATTGTCCCCATGTAAAAGCCGAAGAAGCTGAGTCTCAGAGATAAGGGACTTAGTGAAGTGAAAGGCATATGGGATTTGGAATCCGAAGACCTGGGTTCGAATCTTGATTTTGTCACTCATTACCAATGTGACATTGGGCAAGTCTCTCCAGGACTTTCTTCCACTGTAAAATAATGGATTGGGACTAGATAGTGATGTTAGTCCTACCTAAATCTATGACATGCCCAAGACCACACAGCTAATAAGGGTCAGGGTTTAGACTTGAACGCAGATCTCTAGGACCCCAAGTTCAAAGCTCTTTCCATTACACTGCATCTATATTCTCAGCTCAATGAGCCCTCCTTCTCTGTTCAAGATTCTTATCACCTGGCTGCTCAAGATAGAAAACAATACTGATTGATTGATAGGCTTTAGATGACAGGCAGTGGGAAACCTGAATAAACTTAGTCATTAATTTGAAATGCAAATTCTGATTAAATAGAAAATTAATATGAATTTCATATTTTGTTATTTTAATCGACACAGATGTCTTGCCAGTGCCTGGGAGCATTGTTAGTTGTTGCTGCATAAATACATTGAGATCTATATATATTTATATACACGCAATATATATATATATATATATATATATGAATATATGTATATTCCCCTTAGGTTGCAGCTCAATGGTGAAAAGAATTATTTGCTCTTTGTGTATTTCATGCACAAATAAACAAATTAAACTACGGATATAACTGAAACTGATTTTCCCCAGTGAGTGGTACAAGTGGTTCAGAAAATTGAAATTTTATGAGTTAAGTCTTTACAAGGTAAGTTTTACAATATTTGTTTGCAATTCACATCATTCAGATATGTTCAGGTGCAGACATATTGCTCTAGAAAGTGTATGCCATCCTTCTTACAGAAATCCAGGCTAGATGAAATGTGTTTCATTCAGTAGCATGAAGCCTGAGAGACAGTCTCTCTCAAACAGGAGTAATTTTTAATGACAGGCAGAGAGGGCAAGTGGAAAGTATACTCTACTGGGTTGGAGCTCTGGCTCCGTCAAGACATCATTTTCTTTCCACTTAACTAAGCTCATGCTGCGGTCATCCTGGCACAGGTCCTTATCACCTAAAGCCTGTACCGGTGCAATAACCTGCTGTTTGGTCTCCTCTGCTTAATCTTAGTGCTTTTCCTCTGAGATTACAACAGTTTATCCTGTCTACAACTTGTTTGTGGAGGCAGCTAAGTGACTCAGTGGATAGAGCACCCTGCCTGGAGTCAGGAAGACTTGAATTCAAATCTGGTCTTGGACACGACTGAACGGCTACAGCAACAACATAGATTGTTCATATGGAGGTGTTTGTATGGTGTCTCTCCCTTCAGATTGTGAGCAGCTTGAGAATAAGGATTGTCTTTTGCCTTTCTTTGTATCCCCAGCATTTAGCAAAATGTCTGACACATAGTAGGTACTGAACAAATGTTTATTGATTGATAGGGTTATGAGGATAGTGCTTTATAAAGCTTAAAGTGCTGGAGAAATGTGAATTATTTTAAAATGCCTCTTTTACCTTGTATTGTCCTCAATACCAGTTCCTTCTATTGTGCACAAATGTGAATTTGTACTAAATTTCCAATTTACTGTTGGGCAGTGGTATCAAACTCAAATAGAAGGGGATCCCTGTGAGCCACATGTTGACTTAGAAAACCACAAATCAACATTATTTATGTCGTGTTGTATTTTTCTTTATTTTTTAATCATTATTTATTCATTTCATATTTTTAGTTTTCAGCATTAATTTTCAGAAGAGTTTGAATTACAAATTTTTTCCCCATTTCTACCCTCCTTCCCACTCCAAGATGGCATATATTCTGTTTGCCCCGTTCCCCAGTCAACCTTCCCTTCTGTCACCCCACTCCCCCACAATCCCCTTTTCCCTTACTTTCTTGTAGGGCAAGATAGATGTTTATGACCCGTTGCCTGTATATCTTACTTC
>CM053623.1:403245147-403261130 GCA_028646595.1 Phalanger gymnotis
TTCTCTTCCCAATTTTTCCTCTACTTCTCTAACTTGTTTTTCCAAATCCTTTTTGAGTTCTTCCATGGCCTGAGACCAGTTCATGTTTTTCTTGGAGACTTTTGATGTAGGCTCTTTGACTTTGTTGACTTCTTATGGCTGTATGTTTTGGTCTTTTTTGTCACCAAAGAAAAATTCCAAAGTCTGAGTCTGAATCTGAGAGCATTTTTGCTTCCTGGCCATGTTCCCAGCCAACTACTTGACCCTTGAGTTTTTCATTGGGATATGACTGCTTGTAGAGTAGAGAGTACTTTGTCCCAAGCTTGAGGAGTTGTGCTGTTGTTTTCAGAGCTATTTCTACACAGCAAGCTCTGCCACAGCAGCACTCCTCCTCCCCCAAGAGCCACCAACCTAGACTGTGACTCAGATCTTAAGTAGGCTCTGCACCCCTGCTCTGATCTGCCACTTAATTCTTCCCACCAGGTGGGCCTGGGGCCGGAAGCAACTGCAGCTGTAGTTCTGTCCTCAGAGCTGCACCACCTCCACTACCCTGGGTGGTGGCTGAACCATGAACTCCTTTCACCCTGTCCCAGCAGCTTTTCCCACTAACCTTTTCTGTTGTCTTTGGTGTTTGTGGGTTGAGAAGTCTGGTAACTGCCACAGTTCACTGATTCAGGGTGCTAGGTCCTGTTCCACCTGGGTCCCGGTCTGGTTGGTCCGGGTGCAGCCCACGCTGTGCTCTACTCCACTCCACTCCCAGCTCTGTGGGATAGACCTTACCCAACAACTATCCAGGTTGTACCAGGCTGGAGCCCTGCTTCCCTCTGCTATTCTGTGGGTTCTGGAGCTCTAGAATTTATTCACAGCCATTTTTTATAGGTTTTTAGAGGTATGGGGGTGGGGGAGAGCTCACGGAAGTCCCTGCTTTTCAGCTGCCATCTTGGCTCTGTCTCCCCTCTTTATTTTTTTTTAAACATTTGCCAATTATACTTTCGTCTAGCTTGTAAACATTCAATTATGCACCCTTGGAGACTTTGATATCTCTAGCATATTGTATGTTTATTTTATTTTTTGCCCAGCAATATAAAGTTATTTCTTTTTAAAATTAATTAAATTTATGGAATAAAACAAACATTTCCATAACATAGTACAATAAAAAGATGATTGTACATGAAACTACAAATCCATTACATACAACTTGCTATTTCTTTTAAATTCACAACATTCATATACATTTCCTTCTCCTGCCCCCAGAGATCGCTACCAAAGTTGTTTGCTTTTATATTTAACCTATTTGCATTAATCTGATATTTTATAGTTAACTTCTACAATCTATAAAGTAACATTTTCTTTCTCATCAAATGAGATAATATATGCAAAGTGCTTTGCAAACTTTAAAGTTATATAAATGGTAGCTACTATTTTCCTTACCTCCAAAGGTGATTTAGAATAAATTATTTTAAAAACTTCAAAACTGCTGACTTTTTCCATTACCATACCAGTATTCTTTTTTAAAGGAGAAAAAAAGGACTGTGTATGTATATGTATGTGTGTGTATAATACATCCATAAATTGGTTGGTAGGAAATAGGAAACTACAGAAGCTTTTTAATTAGAAAAGAGATGTAATCAGAACAGTGAATTTAGGAAAATTACTAAGGTATCAGTGAATATAATATATAAGAATAGGAGGAGGCTGGAGGTTCAGAGATCAGTTAGGAATTCAATTTAAATCAACAAGCATTCATTAAGCACCAACAATGTGTCAGACACTGTGCTAATTGGTAAGGATACAAAGACAAAAACAAAACAACAAAAACCAGAATCTCTGTCCTCCAAGAGCTTACTTTCTACTGGATTTATTCCATTATAACTGTCATGGTGAGAGATGATGAAGGACTCAGCTAGGGTATGGACTGTGATAGCAGAAATTGTAATGAATAAAAAACCTCAAGAGACAGAGTTTTTGGGTAATGAATCAATTTACTAATAGGCTAGCCAGCAATCAATAATTTGATAGTCAGTGGTTTCTCTAGATAAACAAAGATAAGCCCATGGAGAGCCTGGCAGCTTTAAATACTCTTCGAAAGGGAATGCCTCTGACAAGTGAAAATGCCCCTGACAAGTGAAAATCAACTCTGATTGGTGGACATTTCATGAGGAGGGGAGCTAGAATAACATTTCTTCCTGCTGAAAAGGTGGCTTGATCATGAGACTCAGCCACCTCTAGGAATTCATCTCCATCTAGACCACTCTGGTTAGTTTTCTCCTTCATGAGCTGGGTCACCCTAAACTCTAAGGACAGGGCTCCTTTTCCTAGGGAAAGAATTCACTGAGACTGGATTTTGTCCCTTCTACAAAGCAGGGGTTAGGTGCATGGCATTCCAGTGATTTAGAAAATCTGCATAAAATTGTTTGGCTCTCCCTTTGTAGCAGAGAAGAAGTCTGATTTTATCGTTTTTCTTTTATGGGGTTTTTATAGTTCCTTATTGTAAAATTTGGGTTTAAGAATTTGGTTATAGGCTGTGTCATGTGTTGGCCTTTGTGTGTTGTTTGCGGTTTCTACAAAACTCCCCCCAAATTCCCATTTAATTTCTTATGCCGACCCATGATATATCTAAACTGCTATGGAGAGAGTGGAGATGTGGAAGGGAAAACTGTGTACTCTAAACAGAGGTAAGGTATCCTGGTTGGGTGGGGTCCTGCCCAAGATTGAAGAGCATGTTCCCTGAGGGCCAAGAGCAATTCTGTCAATCAGTCATGTCCTTCATAGACTGAGTTTTTATAGGAGGTAGAACTTGATGAGGAAATAAAGGAGAAAAGCCTGGATCCCAATTTAACAATTGGTTGTTAATAGAATAGCAAAACAATAATTTATCTCAAAATGAAGGAACAGGATGACGATGGAGGGAGAACTAACAACTGAGGCATGAGGGATAGTTAAGTTCTGAAGAGAACTCCGAGGCTTCAAACCTGGGAGAATGGTGGTATCATCAAGAGAAGTGAAGTCTGGAAGAGTAATCAATGACCCTCTCCCTACTTAGCTGGCCTGGCCCTTGGGTTATGGGCAGGCAGTCTATATCTGAGTCTGTATCCAATATTTTTCCACCTGGGAGGGAGCTGTCAGAAGTTGTGTTCCATTGGCATGGCCTTGGAGGAGCTTGACTCCTTTCCATGCTAAGATGAGACATCAGAGAATGACCATAGTGGAAGATAGTCAAGATATCCTAAGAATTAAACTACACTAAGACATTTTGGGAGGCTTTGGGTATGCAACCCTGCCTGTATCCATACCTATTATATAAGCCAGCCTCAGCAGTCAAAAGACCTGGTTCGCATTCCATCTCTATGACTGTGGCAAGTCACTTAAACTCTCAGTGGTCCACATAACTCTCTAAAGACTGTAAGTTGGCAGCTGAGTGGTACAGTGGATAGAGTACCGGGCCTGGAGTCAGGAAGACCTGAGTGTAAATATGTTCTCATATACTTATTAGCTGTATGACCTTGGGCAAGTCACTTAACAGCTGTCTCAATTTCCTCATCTACAGAATGAGGATAATAACAGTACCTACCTTGTAGGGTTGTTGCAGCAGTCTCCAAACAGATAACATTTGTAAAGTACTCAGTACAATGTCTAGAGTATAATAAGTACTTAATAAATGCTTGTTCTCAGCAGGTACAAGTCTCCATTTGTGGTGGTGGTGGTGGTAGTGGGGGATTCGTCCTGTGGAGTTCTCTGTACCATAGTCTTGCTCTTTGTCGGTTTTATCTGTGTGACCCTAGACAAGTCATATAACCCTCTTTGCCTCAGTTTCCTTATCTGTAAAATGAGCTAGAGAAGGAAATGGCAAATGATTCCAGTATCTTTGCCAAGAAAATCTCAAAAGGGGTCACAAAGAGTCAGACATGACCGAGAACTATATAAAAACTAAAAGAGCATGAAATTCTGATTTAGATCCTTGACTGAATTTTTTTGAGTCATTGATCGCAGTTACCCCTGGTTTCAGCATCACTTGTACCTGCCTGGGAATGTAAGATGGCCTCGCTCTTCCTGAGTCTGCTGGTCTGGAATGGAATTGATGTCCAGCTGTTTATCTTTTGATCAAGTTCGCTTCACCGAAACTACCACCTCTGCTCTCTCCAGGGCTGATTTATCACCAAATCCTTAGGTTTGCTCTTTGTGTGGATTCAGCCCAATTTATCTGCCACCTTGGGTGTGATCTGTCATAGTCTCATCTCTCTCCTGCCTCCCTGGTAGGAATGTGTAGCACCTGATTAGACAGTTCATATGCCCAGCATCCTCTTTTTCCAGTTTTATATGTAGGAGACTTAAGAAAAGGGGGAATGAAAAAGGGAAAGGAGAACTTCAGATGGTACTCTTGTATTCCTCCCCCTCTTCCCTTCTTAATAAGAATATTCTTAAAATTTTAGAGCTGCAAGAATCCTTAAAAATGAACCATAGAATGTCAGGAGACTCAGACCACTGAGAATTAGAGCTGGGAGAGATCTTTGTAACCATCTAGTTCAAACTCCGAAGGAGGAATCTGAGTGAAGTAGGAGAAAGAGTACTGGGTTTGGAGTCAAATCAACCAACACAGTGCTAGTCACTGGGGATAGAAGCACAAAGAATGAAACAATCCTCATCATCAGTTCTTGGCTCCTGTACTCAGAAGATGCTGGAAGTTTTGAGAAGTTTTGAGAAAGTCTCTTTGGCTTTCTGTACCTCAGTTTCCTTTCCTAAAAAAGAAAAGAAGGAAAGACATAAGCACTCATTAAGCACTTACTGTATTCCAGGTGTTGTATTAGGTGCTTTACAAATATTATCTCACTTAATAGGAATAATAATATTAGTCTGCCCACCTTCCAGGGTTGTTTGGATGAACAAATAATATCATCTATGTATAGTGCTTTGTACACTTTGAAACATGATATAAATCTGTTGTTTAGTAGTTTTTCAGTCGAGTTTGACTCTTTGTGACCCCTTATGGGATTTTCTTGGCAAAGATACTGGAATCATTTGCCATTTCCTTTTTCAGGTCATTTTATAGATGAGGAAACTGAGGCAAAGAGGGTTATGTGACTTGTCTAGGTCACACAGCAAGTAAATGTCTGAAGCTAGCTTTGAATTCAGGAAGAAGAGTCTTTCTGACTCCAGCCCAAGCCCTCTATCCACTGTGCCACCAACCTGAATGACATAAATCTAAGTTACTATCATCACTATCACTATCTAACATAGATTATGAGAATCACAGAATGTCATGGATGTACCAAATTTGGAAAAGCTTTCCAATGGGCCTGACCATAGATTGTATGTCAGTATGCTTGATGACTAACACTCTCTTATGAGTATCAAGCTCCTGTTCTTTGAAGCTCCTCATTGCTTATATGTTTCTACCATTTTTTTACACCCTCCATACACCCCTCGATTGCTCTCTCTGGGGCATTGAATCCTCTGGAGACAGCTGTATTCCACATCTCATTGCTACCATACAGCAATACCAGTATAATGTTGGCATTAGTTAATAGTCAATAAATGTTTATCAAATGCCCATTATGTGCCAGGCATACAGAATGCTAGGGATACAGATATGAAAAAGAAAGGTGGTCCCTGCCCTCAAGGAGCTTACAATCTAATAGAGGAAGATAGCACATAAAAAGAAACTGAAAAGCAGAGGGAGTGGGGACGGTACCCAGCTTCGCAGCAGGCAGGGGGGCAGTGGAGAAATCAAAGAAATCCAAAATGAGTGCAGCCAGAAAAGCCAAAGCAGTGAATGTAGCTGGGTGGGAAATGAGAAGAGTCTTTGTTCCTGGGAATGCTTGGGGTCAGAAAAGGAGCCTGACAATTTCCTAAAAGAGATTTATCCCATTCTTCTCCTGGTCAACTCTGACCATAACCCGTTGTCTATTGACACAGTCTGTCCCACATGGGCCTTCTGATGGACAACTCTATTGATTATAAATATGTTATCACCTATACTATAGATTTCCTTCATCTATCTGGTTTTCTTTTGAATGGTTGCAGTTCTTTTCACGGAGGCTAAGGAATGTGTGCAGCATCATACAGACAATATATTTGAAGGGGCACTTGAACCCGGGTCTTCCAGATTCCGAAGCCAGTTATCTATCTGTTGTACCATGATGCTTATTAGAGAAATAACTCCCTCAGCCTGTAAATTGTAGAGTCCTGGGTATTCCCTACACAAATGAAATCATATTGAAATAATAATAATAATGATACCTAGCCTTTACATAGTGCTTTAAGGTTTGCAAAGTTCTATACATATATTTCATTTTATCTTCACAATAATCCTAGGAGGTAGGGGCTTTTATTATCCTCAATTTATAGATGAGGGAACTGAGTCAAGGATAGGTTAAGTGACTCTCCTCAGGTCACATAGCTAGTAAATATCTTCCGTAAGGTAGAGATAAGAACAGAGGGCATTTCAAGCATGCAGAAAAACCATTGAAAAGGACTGAGGTAGAAGATGGAGTATTGTTTGTGTGAGAAAGCCTCTTCGGTTGGATCATAGAATTTGGGAGCGGGTGAAATGTACCACATTTATGGACCTCCCATTTGGGAGTGTCCTCCCATATCTCTTCTCTGGAGCCATATTTTCCTTTATAGTTTTGCGATATTCTTTTCGTGTGTGTGTATTTCCCTTATAGTGATTATGCATGTTTTCTTGGTTCTGCTTCCTTCACTTTGCATGGAGTAAGGCCTTGGGGAAAGCTAGTCTCATTTAGATGGCAGGGCCTTCAGAAATGCTGCTTCTATAAAGAGGCTGTTGTAATAATTTAAGAAGGAAATTATAAGAGCTTAAAATCAAGTGGTAGCTTTGAGAGTAGAAAGAAGGGGTCAGTTGCAAGAGACACGATCTATGCAGAAAAAGACAAATTTGGTAGTTGATTGGTTATGTGGGGTAAGGGAAAGTGAAGAGTTGACGATCATAAACCTGGATGTTGGTGCATTTGAAAAGACGCAGAGCAGCTTGGGGAGGGGGGAAAGATAATGAGTTTGGTTTTTAACATGTTGAAATGTCCAATAGGTAGAAATGATGATACAGGACTGAATGTTAGAGGGAAGGCTGAGGCTTGAGATATTGATACCTATATCTATATTTATATAGATATCTGTGTAGATATAGGTCTGTACCTATGTGCTATCCCCTTAAGCCATGGCCCCATCAGCAGGATGAAATTATGATTTTGTTGACAATATAGTGCCTTAATGCTTAATTCCTTAATTAATAGGCTGATTCGATTCAATGGATACATAGATACATAGGATTAAATATATGTATATAGATTTACATAGGCTATATATATGTCATATTCATGAAAGACATCACACATACAGATAGATATCACACACATAGGTAGATAAAGCCATAAACTTCTATCTACCTAGGACATATACAAAGATATGTAGATATAAAGGATATCCATATTGGCTGCTAGATGGCACAATGGGTAGAGTTCTGGGCCTGGGCTCAGGAAGATCTGAGTTTAAATCCAGTCTCAGATACTTACTAATTTGTGATCTTGGTAAGTTCAAGTGTCTGGCAACTAGTAAGCACTATATAAATGCTAGTTGTTATGTTATTATTATCTACATCTGGGGCTCTGCCTGGTTTCTGCCCCCCCTAGAATAAGCTCCTAACTTCTAATCTCACCACCACTGGAGCCTTAGATACCACCTCCTGCAGCCTCCTTTTTCCTCTGATTCCAGAGACTGGAGGGTAGGGTATCAAACTCCCCCCTGAATCTTTCTTTATAGAGGGCAGAAATCGGAGCCTTAGTTGACTCCACTTTGCATCTGCAGCTCTGCCTGGCTTCAACTCCAGGGAACAAGATGTCCCAGTGCCTGGTACCCCTTGGTGTTTCCCCCTCACCTTGCCTGTTTTCCAGCCTTCTTTTGTGTATCATTTCTGTTAGATTGTAAACTCTTTGAGGGCAGAGGCTGTCTTCCTTTTCTTATTTGTATCCCCATTGATTAGCACAGTGCGTAGCATATAGTAGGTGCTCAACATATGTTTATTGAATTAAAGATATCTCAAGTCTATGTCTGTATCCATAGTTGTTGTTACAAATGACATCATGGGGTGATGCCTTGACTTGCTCATGAATTGGATTGAAGTGAGGCAGAGCTGCACAAAATCATCAGCCTTGCTCTGTCTTCCAGAGTCATCAAAGTCCAGTAGCAGGACAAAAGTCAGGATGACTGGTGACGACTCTGGAGGCAGTGGATGACCTTGGCATCTTTGATGTATGACCAAACTCTAAACACTTTACAGCAGCTACTTCAGCTGCTTTCATGGCTGTTAGAACAAATTGTTCTCATCTGCCCATTCCACTGGGGCGGGGTCTTCATGTGCTTGGGGTAGACATTCCCCTAATAGGTTTGACCCTCGTTGGTTACCCTCAACGTGGTTTAGCTTGACTGCTGTGATGGTTTTACCAGGTGGCCGCTGTGCATGCTACAGCTTCTTGGAGCCACAGGTGAGAGTTGGCTGAAGGTCAACACCAAAGGTGGATGAGCAGCCCTGAAAAAGGTTCTGCAGGTGCTCACACCAGAAGCGTTAGTCCTTCCTGAATATCCCATATCCCTCATATCTATAGTTATACTACATAGACGTATGGGTGTGTCTGTATAGATAAATCTATATATCCATGAGTCATCTTCAAAGACAGTTAAACCAATGGGAGCTGATGAGATTACCAAGAAAGAAAGAGTATAGAGAGAAAAGAGAAAAGGGCCTATGACAAAACTTTGGGGAACATCCACAGATATCTGCATGCCTATAGTGCCTTTACACTCTGAAATTCCATGGTTCTACATGATATTAACAATAACCCACATTCTGTATGGCTTTAAGATTTACAAAGCACTTTGCTCTCAGTGACCCCATTGTGGTTAATTCTGCAATATCAATGATACTATGCAATATAGTATATCATACATTTATTGACTACCTACTGTGTATGTGGGCACGCTGTTAAGATCTGGGAAAGATACAAATTATAGATATGACAATTCCTGCCTTCTGACAATCTTATAGAGGGATAGGACACAGTATAATACAGTAACAGCTCATATATTCTAAGTGCATTAGTAACCTGTAAAACAAAAGACTTTATGAAATGTGAGCAGGAAGATCATTATTTTCTTGGGAAATGAGGGAAGGCTTCCTGAAGGAGGTGACAAGTAAATTGGACTATAAAAGGTGTGTAAGAATTAAACTTTCGTTTCTCAAAGTCCCATAGCTGTCAGATGGTAGGATATATTTTATAGGATTTTATAGAATCTTAAATCTAGGAATGGAAGGGACCACAGAAGCTGTCTATCCAACCCTCTCATTTTTACAGATGAGTCCTTCAAATGTCCTTTGCATCAAGTCAGCCTGTTGATTAAGGGATTAAGCATGAAGGCACTGTTATATTGTCACCAAGATAATAATTTCATCCTGCTGATGGGACCATGGCTTGAGGGGATAGCATGATGAATGATAAAGCATTTATTAAGGGCTTACCATGGGCCAGCCTATCTTTGAACTTTCCTCCTTGTTTTTTCATTTTTTAAAAAAAATTCAGCAGTTCTGCGTAAGACAGCTTTGTGGGGAGCATGAAAGCATATGGAGGCTAATAAAGGAAACAAAGTATAGGAATAATATGAGTGCTTAAGAATGACTTTTAAATGGTTCAGTGCTATAAGACTTGGCACCACAATCTAAATTCTATCAAGCAAGGTAATGGAGGGTAGAGAAGCCGTGACAACCAGAGCGCCTACAGAGCTAAATGATGCTATAACCCTGTGGTACCAAAGAGTCACCAAGAAAGTCTAATGAGACCATGGCTACAAAGGCTTTTGTCACATATCTGCATGTGACGCTCAGCTGCCGAGCCAGAAGCAGATTCTTGTTATTTTATTCCCAGAATAAAGACTTTATACATCTGGCTGATCATTTGTTCGTTCATTCGTTTGCTCATTCGTTCTTCTTCCCTATTCAGCCTCTTGTGCTGAATCCTCCAAGACCTTTTTCAGGACTTACCGACTCTGTGAAATCTTTCCAGGCTGCTCTAAATTCTTCATCCCCGAACTCAGACTCAGAGTTTTAGAAGGGGCCGTAGATATCATCTGATCTTTCTCCTTTCTCTTACACTTGAGAAAACTGAGGTGCTGCAAAGGGTTTCACTTTCCGGATATTTAAAATATGATATTAGACTATAACACTCTCAGCACTTAGAATATAATATTAGCTCAGAGAATTTTAGAAGGGGCCATAGATATCAGCTAATCCTTCTCCTTCGTTTTATACTTGAGAAAACGGAGGTCCCAAGAAGGGCTTCATTTCCCAGCTATTTAAAATATAATGTTAGAATATTATGTTCCCAGCACCTAGCTCACCTAGCTCAGAGAATTTTAGAAGGGGCCATAGATATCAGCTAATTTCTCTCCTTTATCTTACACTTGAGAAAACTGAAGTCTCAAGGTCTTCCCAGCTATTCCCAAACCTCATCTTCTCCCATTCTAGCTCCCCCTTTATGTGCTGTCTTCCCTGATTAGAAAGATATAAACTCCTTGAGGTCAGGGACTCACTTGCTTTTCTTTAGATTTAGATCCTTAGTACTTAGTACAGAGCCTGATATTTACTAAGTCCCTAGTAAATGCTTTATTATTCTTGATGTTATCTTCTTAAGTCACAGTCCTCTCTCTCTCTCCTCTCCTTTACTGAGCTAAACTTCCTAAAATAGCTTTTCCAATTGGTGCCTCTCCTTCCTAACCACTTCCTTTTCAACCCCCAATGTCTAGCTTCCATCCCTAGCCCTTTATGGAAATTGTCTCCAAGGTGTGCAGTGACTTCTTAAATGACCAAATCCAGTGTTTTCTTTCCTTACTCTCCTTGAGCTCTCAGTAGCTTTTGACACTTTACAGCCCCACACTTTTTGATATTATGTTCTCTATTGGCTGTTCATGCTGTAAGAGCTCAGGGGGAGGATCCTGGGGGGATACAAATAGTCAGAGAAGTCTTCCTAGAGGTAGTGGGACTGGCATTGGTGTTTAAGGATCTGTAGCATTCAGAGGGGTCAGCTACGTGGTACAGTGGATAGAGTGGACAGAGGGCTGAGCCTGGAGTCAAGACTCATCTTTCTGAGTTTAGATCTGGTCCCAGATACTTACTAGTAGTGTGGCCCTGGGCAAGTTACTTAACCCTAATTTGCCTCAGTTTCCTCATCTGTAAAATAAGATGGAGAAAGAAATGGCAAACCACACCAGTATCTTTGCCAAGAAAACCCCAAATGGGGTCACAAAGAGTTGGACATGATTGAAACGACTGAATAAGAAGGATTCAGAAGGTCAAATAAAAGAAGAGGCAAATGCAAAATGATACTTGTGTCATGTTATTTAAAAATTATTGGCTTTAGGATCCTTGAAAACTGGACTATACAATCAGCTCTAATGATCTATCTATGTATCTGTGTATCTATCTACCTATGTATCAATCTCCCTGTCTATATCTGTGCATGAATATGTTTATATGTATTCATACCTGTGTATGTATATATAAAGGGATGTGCTAGTCAGTGTTTAACAATTGGCTCTCCAAAATGCATGATTTACTTTAAGGATCTATAGCATTCAGAGGGGTCAGCTACGTGGTGCAGTTTACTTTTTAAGTTTAACTTGTATTAGTAGTATTTTTCTTCATCAGTTTCTTAAGTCTAGAAATCAATAAGACAATAATCAAACCTCGATTTACAGAGTTTGTCAATTTTTAAGGTATAAATATTTGCACTGAAAATTTAACAGTTGGCTGTCAGGAGCAAAAGCCTTAAAAAAGATGCCTACTGTCCTGACACGCATTTAGTTAGACAATCTATGGAGATCTTTCATCGATAATAATATTAATAATAGAAGTTAACATTTATATAGTGCCTACTATGTGCCATGCACTAGGCTAAGCGCTTTACAATTATTATGTCATTTGATCTTCACAGCAACCTTGGGGGTAGGTGCTGTTATTATTCCCATTTTATAGATGGGGAAACTGAGGCAAACAGAGGTTAAGTGAGTCACCCGGGGTCACACAGCTAGTAAATGTCTGAGGCCAGATTTGAACTCAGTTCTTCCTGACTCCGGGCCCAGCCTGTTATTAATATACTGACATTTTTCTTCATTCCTTTCTTAAGTCTAGGCAATTAAAACAATAAATCAAGTCCTAATTTTTAGTGTTTACTGGTTTCTAAGTCTAGTAAAAAAAACCCCTGAAAACATAAACACACATGCACAAAAAACCAAAAACATAAACACACATGCACAAAAAACCAAAAAAAACCCCCAAATATACAAAACTTAAATGTAAAAGTTCACATTGAAAATTTAACAATTGGCTCTTGCAAGCTGATTCAAGCTGCCTCCAGCACAAACCTTACTGTATGTCATGGAACACAACAGTCTCCAAAGTATTCAGATTGGTTATCACAGAAAGGTACATGATGGATGTGAGCACGCTGAGAGGAACCTGACTCAGGAATATGATGAAAGAAATACACGCCTGCAAAAGAAAACAGGTTGGACCTTTGGCTAGAACAAGGCATGGTGTTGATGGCCTAAGTACTTCACTGGTATCTTTTCAGTGTCAGGAAAAATCAAAGCAGGCCTCTAACATGTTGAGTGCAGCCCTTATGATGAACTTAGGAGAGATCTTGCATAACTATCTCATTGTGTGGATGCAATAAGACAGGTGTTGGTTGCATCAATGGAGACAATCTCCATAGTGAGGAAATCACAGATTCATTTGAGTATTTTGAGCCAGAAATTGTTTCTTTCGTGGTCTGAAAGACATGGATACACTTCAGGGGATTTCCTCATTCTCTTGGTTTATAGCCCTTCTTCCAGGAAAACTGAGAAAATGTTTGTATCTCATCCATTCTACTGAGCTTGAGTCTCTGCTTGAAAGCATATAGTTCACAATAATACAACAGAAAGTTTTATTATAAGAAGGAGGCAAGGGAAACAGAAATCCTTGCATGAATAGTCATTAGTCCCAAAGAAGATCTATATAAATCTCTCCAAGCCTGAATATGAGGTCTCAGATGGTAGAGGTCCCCTCTTCTAAAAGTCAGGCCTTAGCAGGCTGCTTGCTACCATTTGAAGGGAGAGTGTGTATGTTTGTGTTTTAGTTTGTTAATTTTAATTTTTTATGCATGTTTGCATTTGTTTTAATTTTTTTGTGAAACACCCTCTATTGTGTCATCTCCCTCTGATTGGATGCTTTTTCCCAGAACCTCCATTTTAGCAAGGACTGCCCATTTCTCTGTAGGCTACACTCCTGACTTTCCCAGACATTTCTTGCTATGCCCTCAAGCTTAGTATCTTTATCTCTTCTCTTCCTTACTCCGCAGCTTCCTTTCATGTGTTGTCTTCCTCCGATAGAATAAGCTCCTTGAGGTCAGGGCATATCTTCATTTCTGCTCGTTTTTATATCCATGGTACCTGCCACGGAGTAAATGCTGAATTTAGTAAATTTAGCAAATTCTTAATGCTTGTTGTCTTGACTTGGCTTTTGAAGATAAAATAATGGCCCTACTAGGCACAAAACGTCTGAAAAGGCACAAAGAAGGAACTGGGAGTATCCTGTAAATACCTGCTCTGTCTCTGAGGAGAAAGCCAGGAGCTGAGAGAAGCTGATTCTTGGAAAACAGAAACTTAAGCAGACTAGCAAAACTGAAAACATGAATGTGTGACAAGTATGCAGGCTATAAGCAGGGTTAATATAGAGGAGTTTTTTGAGCTGTTTCACAGGCTACTAATATAACTCCTGTATCCTGCAAGATGTCATCGTCTTGATTTCTGATTGATCATCAACTCTGATGTCAGAGACCTTGTTATATATTTCTGTGTCTCTCTCATAATGTTTTACATAGAGATTGGCACATACCAGGTACTTTTTCAATAAAACCTTGTTGAGATGAATGGAATTCAGCCTTATTCTAGCCCACTCTCCCCCAGGAGAGAGGGGTGGCCAGTTAGCTGCCAGGGGGTCTCTTGTATGCATTTTCAAACTCCTTAGAACAGTGGTAAAAATAGACTGAGAATAATCAAAGATGTAAGAATAGTGACAAATTTGTTTTTAGACCCATAATTAGACTAGAAGTGATTATTTTTCAGAACAGAAGAAATTTTTGGATCCTATTTCCATTGAATTACAAGCAACATATTGTGTGAAGCTGGGTCACCTTGGTTTCTCCAGTCTTATTTTAAACATTCTTTATAAATAACAACAGGACAGGATTAAGAAGATGGCTGAGATGTTGCAATAAGTGAAGAAACCTCTCCCAAATAGTGGGTTTTTTTAGAAATGTCAAATATTATGTAGCTCAGACAGATCATGTTTTAAGAATAAATTATTTTGGGGAAAAGTAATTCTAAAAATTGCCACCACATGCAGGTAAATGATATTTTTTGCACAGATATTTTATCTAAACCATACAAGAATCAATGAAAAGAACTAATCTCATCGAAGAAAAAAAGGCTTTAGGAGAATATGAGCATTGCCTTCAAGTATTTGCAGGCTGTTATGTAGAAGAAAGATTGGACTTGTCCTTCTCTAGAGGGCAGAACAAGGAGCAATGTATAGAATTAACAGAGGCATTTTTAGACTTGATATGTGGGGATAGTTCCTAAAAATTAGAACTGCCTCAAGAAGCAGTGAGCTCCTTATCAAGGAAGTTTTTAAACAGATCCTGAATAACTCCTAGATGTCATCCTCAGAATGAGATGGACTAGATGGACGCTGAAGTCATGTCCAGCTATGAGACTTAATGTAGTGTATATTGCGGGGAATAACCGAACACTGGGACTTCAGAGATCATTTTATCTAAGCCTGATCTAATGCATTACAATGGCATCCCTGACAGATGATCATCCATTCAATGGTTGAACATTTTCAGTGAAGGGGAACTCCTAATATACCTCCTGAGAAGGCCTGTTCTGTGTTTCACTAGCTTGAATTAAGAAATGTCTATTCATATTGAGCCCAAATCATAGCCAGTAGAAGGCATCAGACAATTCCCCAAAGGTCAAAATAGGTACATGCTTGGATATAAAGGGTGATATAAGTAAATTAGGGGAGCATGGAAAAATTTACCCATCAGATCTATGGGTAAGGAAAGAGTTTATGACCAGACAAGAGATAGGGAAAATCACAGGAAGTAAAACAGATAATTTTGATTACATAAAATTTAAAAGTTTTTCACAAACAAAATCAATGCAGCCAAAATTAGAAGGAAAGCAAGAAACTGGGAAAAAATTTGTAGCAAATTTCTCTGATAAAGGCCTCATTTCTCAAATATATAGGTGACTAAGCCAAATTTGTAAAAATAAAATGATCAAAAAATATGAACAAGTAGTTTTCAGAAGAAATCAAAGCTATCTATAGTCATATAAAATGATCTAAATCACTAATGATTAAAGAAATACAAATTAAAACAACTCTGTGGTTCTACTCACACTTACAGATTGGCTAACATGACAGAAAAGGAAAATGATAGTTACCAAAATAGGGAAAGTAATATATTGTTAATAAAGTTGTGAACTGGTCCAGCCAATCTGGAAAACAATTTGAAACTATGCTCAAAGGGCTATAAAACTGTGCATAACCGTTCACCCAGCAATACCACTACTAGATCTGTAGGCTAAAGAGATCAAAGAAAAAGGAAAAGGACCTATATGTACAAACATGTTCATAACAACTCTTTTTGTGGTGGCAAATAATTGGAAATTGAGGGGATGTCCGTCAACTGGGCAATGGCCGAACAAGTTGTGGTATATTATTGTGATATCATGCTATTGTTCTATAAGAAATGATGAGCAGGTTGCTTTTAGAAAAGCCTGGAAAGCCTTACAGGAACTGAAGTGAAAGAAGTGGAGTGAAGAGAACCAGAACATTGTACACAGAAACAATATTATAATGAGGATCAAATGCAAAAGACTTAGCTACTTTC